>JALGQJ010000014.1:14640545-15240545 GCA_023055345.1 Quercus wislizeni
ATCTTCACAACACATTCATAAATCAAAACCTAAAAATTGGAAATAAGAGAAGAAATCATAAGTTTATACCTTTGAGTTGACAAATATATTGCTCCTTGACCATCAAAACAAGTTTTAGTACAATCCTTCAATATTCTTAAACTACATTTGCTAACAACCCATTTGCCAGAGTTCTAACTATAGACATGCTAAATATGAACTATTGAAAATATGCCGAGTTCCAAACATTTGTCATTTGGTTACATCATTGATTCAGATAAAAATAAATAAATAAATAATTGTAAAGAGAAGAACAAAGAATCTGTGCAAGACTATAATAGAGAAGAAAAAGAATCTCTCCAAGACCAGAACAATCTCATAGACGAAAGATTTTGCTCCATGCTTCATCCGGTTGGGTGGGATCAGAAATTAATGCTGTAATTAATGCAACAATATCTCCATCAGTATCAGTATCAGCATCAGCAACAGGGTTAAATTTGGATTGAATGAATGCTTCAACCAAGGGTGGTAGATCAGAAAAGATTTGACTCAATGCTTCATCTGGGAATGTGGGATCAGCTATCCATGCAACAAACTCTTCATCCGTATAAGCATCAGCAGCAGCATCCAACCGTCTTTTTCTGAGTTCTTGGGCTTGGGCATCTTGTTGTCCTTGTGACACCACAGCAGTTGTATTGAAGATTGAGGCCTCTTCAGCGGCAGCGGCAGCGGCTGTGGCAGTAGAAGAAAAACATCCAGCAACCCATGCAGGAAACTCTTCATCATCAGCACTAGGCATCTCAGGCTCAGGCTCAGCCTCAAGGTGCCGCCTTTTTCTGTGTTCAAGTGACATCATAGCAGCAGTTGTATTGAACAACAGCAGTAGAATAAAAAGCTCTTTTGAGACCTCTTCCATTGGCCTCCTCACAAACTGACCCTAACCCTTTATTTTGTTTATAGATGACACAGAGGACTGTGTTCATGCTTGCAAATTCTTGATTTTCCAGGGAGAACTCATGCATTATCCAATTAGTCTTATTGAATTTGCCAGAATTAATGAAGATCCTTGGCCTTAAAAGAGAGCATCTTGTCGATCCCAATAAGATTTCCCTGAGAATCAAGGATTTTTTTGGGCTTGCTTTTTTCAAGCTAGGTTCCACAAGAGGCAGCCCTGCACACACGATTGCTGGTGGTTGTTTGGAGGTTGGTGAAGATGTAGAGCTTACGGTGGAAGGTGTGTAAATGATAGCGGGTATGAGAATCATATATTTCCCAAGGAGGAATTTGCCATACACCTCACAATCATTCACAACAAAATGATTTAGGAAGTTTCAGCATCGTTGGCCTTCATCAAAATCTTTATCAACTCCTCATCCATAGGATCAAATCGAAAACCCACACCCATTTCAAGAAATAGGTGTGAGTTAGAATAGGAAGTTTCAAAACAAAACCCCTTTCTCCCTTACCTTGCGTAGGAAGTTTCAAACGTTTTGATAAATATAGGAATTCTCAGACTGAGAATTAAGTTAGAATATCTACTCATATATAGCCATATAGGAACACTAATAAAGGCGATCTAATAAAGGGCCGCGGTTATATTATTATAAATTTATACATATACCAGCCCCATTACAACGTGTAATAAGGCTTTTTTTATAATTTTATTATGTTATAGTATTACTAATATAACCAGGAGTGTGATGAAATTAGCTTCAAAAAATGAACAAATATTACACGTTTATTTTGTAGCAAAAAAAAAAAAAAAAAACTTGTGTTTTTATTTTATACATATAATTTTTATTTTGAGAATCTAATTTATAAGTGGATATTGGATAAAACAATTTGAAAATCAACAAGGAAAGTTGCCATATTTTTTAGGCAATATTTTAGTAGAAATTAGAGTTATATTTTTACGGTATTGTCCTTTAACTTTGCCTCTATTTAAACATAGAAGTGTAAGAGCATTTAAAAAAAAAAAAAAAATGAGGATTCCAAACATTGGAAACCCCTTAAATAGTAGTAGTAGTGTGTGTGTGTATATATATATATATAATTATTACTAAACGCTAATAGTGAGCGGTTATATTTATTTACAATTATTACCGGTAATCACTAAAAAAATATTTAATATTTATAGGAAAAAAAACTATTATTTATTTATTAAATATTTATTATATAATTTATGATGTCATAGATAGTAAAAAAACATAATCAATCTTGCTTGTTTAACAACTCTTTGTTCAAAATTCAAAATAAAATTTCACTTACTTTGAGACAACTCTTAATGTTCATAATTTATGATTTACATATAACTCAATATTTTTGTTTTTGGCAAAGTTGGTATTTAGCCACCTAACCTTGTGAATAGAACAAATTAGGATTTTTATGGCCATTTTCCTAGCATTCCTAGGTTTTCTTTCTACTATTTAATGTATTGTAGCTTCCAAGCAATTCAATTTTCAGATTAATAAAGATTCAGATTTTTGTTTATCGTTTTTCTCCAGTGGATTCTAAAAACCTATCACCTTGTAGATTCAAGGAACCTCTTGTGCATTCGAGGTTTTCATTTAGAAAATGTGTTTAGTTTATTTTCCATTCAGAAAGCAACATGTTTTGTTTTCTTGTAATTTTCGCGACATCAGAGTTGATGGGTTTCTAAATGATTGAGCATAAAAATATAAAATTTTCCTCCCACTTTTGTATCAATGTTTTTCAACTTCTATTGTTTTATTTTGGGCATTCATACAAGTTCGAAGTTTTGTTTGTGAGTGCACTCAACTTGAGTTTGCCATTAAATCCTGGGGTGATTGCCAAAGCCATATTGCACTAAGGATAAACTACGGGTCTGTTTGGATAGAACTTATTTTATTGAAACTGAAAACTGAAAACATTGTAGTAAAATAATTTTTAAATGTGTGAATAGTATCATGGGACCCATTTTTAATGAATAAGTTGCTGAAAAATGTAATTTATGAGATCCGTGAACAGTGCACGGATGTACTCTTCACTGCTGACTTAGTCAAAAGGTGCGGTTGAAGTGGGAAAAAAAAAAAAAAAAAACGCGTGAAAACATAAAACGCAACCGTGGATGTAGATCCAAACCGCACCTACATCTAATAGCGTGAAATCACTTCTTAGGACGGTGGGTTAATTTCCACACCATGGCTCCGATAAGTTTCCTATCATCCTTTTACTCTATTTGTCCACTTTAATAATTTTTGTTAATTATTAGGATTTAGGACTAAATGATATTTCTGGAATAGCTAAGAAGATTATCTTATTTTTGTAGTTATATTTTATATTTAAATGCTGGGATTTAAATAAAAAAAACCATAGCACTCGTTTTGTATGGCCAAATCTATTGGATTTTTGTGTAAATTCTCTGCACTTGCAATTGTGGGAATCTTCGGCGTATATTTTCATTCCTTTGATAGATACTAGATAGAAGCAGATTGTCTTTTCCTAGAATGAATCAAATTGGATTGTACGGAAATAAAACTACCAAGCTTTTTGATCAGGGACGTGAGCCTGAAATTGAAGGCTTTATTAATTCAGCCCATAGACAACAAAAGTGGACCTGAAAGCCCAATTCCCAAACTCATCAGCACCATATTTATCCTGTCCCGGCCCAAGTATTTGAATATACAATCTTTGATAATTGAAATCACCAACTAGTTTGAGCTAGAGGTTTGAGAATTTGACGTTGTTCCTCACTCCTCAGATAGCGGTAGTTATTTTTTATTTTTTATATATAAAAAAATTAGTTTTTTCCTTGTGTTATTTTGGAAGGTGAAAACTCGTACACTTATGAGGATTTGAAGTTTTGGACATGTACATCATCTCATACTTACAAGGGTGAGTTTGATGTTAGTGATAGGTCCAAATTAAAACTAGTAAAAAATTTTCACATTAATAGTTTGTAAAAATGTTGTAAAATAGTTTGTGACTATACTATTATTTAAATAAAAAGCGTAATGATACAATCACAAACAATTTTATAATATTTTAACAAACTATTATTATGGCCAACTTCTTATTGGTTCTTATTTGAGCCTATTAATAATATTACTTTTTTATTTACCAATAATCACTTATCACATCAGTAGTTTATAAAAGTTTTTATAAAAAAATTTGTATCTCTAACATTTTCCAAATAAGAACTAATAAGAATTTTTCACATCAATAATTTGTATTGTAAAATAGTTTATTGGTGTAGATATATGTAGATAAGTAAATCATGATAGTTAGACTCATCTACTTATCCTCATTCAATATGATAACACTTTTTTCTTTTCAATTCATTCAATATAACAATTTGGAATAAGGAAAATTCCAATTTTTAATGAGTAATGCTACAGTCACTAATAATATCAATTTTTTAATAACCAATAATCACTCATTCAACAAACACCACAAATTACCAACAAACATCACATTGGAATAAGGAAAGTTGTGGCCAACTTTTCACTAGTTATCATCAAGGCCCACCAATAATATCAATTTTTTAATTACCAATAATCACTTATCACATTAATAATTTGTTATAAAATTTTATATCTCTAACATTTTCCATTTTATACAGCTAAAACACACAAAAGGAAAATAAAGTTTTATACTTAATTAACAAATTTTTTAAAATAAGAAAATTTCAATTTTTTTTTTTTAATGATACAAGATAAAATTTTTTTTCAAATCTAATCTAAGTATATATGTGTTCAGCGGCGGAGCCAATTAAGGACTGAGGAGGGCAAGCCCCCCCAAAATTTTTGAAAAAAATTAATTTTTTTTTTTTGTGGGAAATATCCTAAATAGTTTGAATTTTTTAAATAACCTTATCATTTTAGCCCCTCATACTTGATAATATACATGTATATTTAAGAAAGTCTAAAAATAAACATAATTTTCATTTAAATAAAATACAATCCATAAATACACATGTTAACAAATTACAATAATTAAACATTTAGCATCTTTAAAATAAACACATAGGTATTTCAACAATTACCTCAACATATAAAAGGGAAAAAAAAAATTCTAATTTTCTTCCCAACACATCTAGGGCTTACTTGTACGCAGCAATAGAAAAATTGATAAGTCAAAAACTTTGTTGATGTGCCGCACCACCAAGTCCCCCACACTATTGCAAAAACATTTTGCCTCACACAGGTGACTCTCTTTCTCGCTCTCTCTATCTTCGTTAGCAACTTGGTGTTTGCCTTCTTCTTCTTCTTCTTCTTCTTTTTTTTTTTTTTTTTTTTCTCTTTTTAGTTCTTTCCTTTTCCTCCCTCCCACTGCTGCTGTAGTTTGTTTAAAACTAAAAGTTTGGTATTGTGTGACTAAACCAGACAAGAAAGAGTGAAAGATTGAAACTTCCATGTTGTGGGCCTCTCATCCCTTGATTGTGCAGTGCTCCATGCCCCCTAGTTGACCGATGTCCCTTTATTTTTAACTCTTTCCCAAGTACTTTAAATTTGCTTTTTTTTTTTTTTTACTTTACTTTTCATTGCTTTCTTTTTTGTAATCCTTATAATATATTATTTATTACTATAATAATCAATAATTATATACTGAATGGGATTATAAATTATAAATATACTTATATATTATAAATGTACTTAATTAGTTGATTTAAATATACTGTATATACTAATATATTAACATGTATTTAATTGTTATTTATTATATTTTTTTATGCATTGACGTTTGAATGATTGTTTGTCTTTTATATAGCAATGAAATATATGTTAATACAATATTATATATATTTATATATATATATACAGTATATTTGAATGATTGTTTCATTCAAATACAATCCATAAATACATATGTCAACAAATTACAATAATTAACCATTTAGCATCTTTAAAATAAATACATAGGTATTTCAACAATTACCTCAACAAGTAAAAGGGAAAAAAATTATAGTTTTCATCGTAACACATCAAGGGCTTACTTGTACACAATAGAAAAAAAAAAAAAAAAAAAAAAAAAAAAAACTTTATTGATGTGCCACCAAGTCCGCCACACAATTGTGGAAATATTTTGCCTCACACAGGTGACTCTCTCGCTCTCTTTGTCTCTGTTAGTGACTTGGCGTTTTTCTTTCTTTTCAGTTCTTTCCTTTTCCTCCCTCCCACTGCTACTATAGTTTGTTTAAAATAAAAGTTTTGTACTGTGTGACTAAACTAGACAAGAAAGTGTGGAAGATTGAAGCTTCCATGCCGTGGGCCCCTCATCCCCTGATTGTGCAGTGCTCCATGCCCCTAGTTGACCGCTCTCCCCTTATTTTTAACTTTCTCCCAATATTTTAAATTTGCTTTGTTTTTATTTTTTTACTTTACTTTTCATTGCTTTCTTTTTCATAATCCTTATAATATATTATTTATTATTATAATAATCAATAATTATATACCGAATGGAATTATAAATTATAAATATACTTATATATTATAAATGTACTTGATTAGTTGATTAAAATATATTGTATATACTACTATATTAACATGTATTTAATTGTTACTTATTATATTATTTTATGCATTGACGTTTGAATGATTGTTTGTCTTTTATATAGCAATGAAATATATGTTAATACAATATTATATATATATATATATATATATATATATATATACAGTATATTTGAATGATTGTTTCATTCAAATACAATCCATAAATACATATGTCAACAAATTACAATAATTAATCATTTAGCATATTTAAAATAAACACATAGGTATTTCAACAATTACCTCAACAAATAAAAGGGAAAAAAAATTCTAGTTTTTATCCTAACACATCTAGGGCTTACTTGTACGTAGTAGAAGAAAAATTGAAAAGTCAAAAACTTTGTTGATGTACCTTACCACCAAGTCTTCCACACAATTGTGGAAGCATTTTGCCTCACACAAGGGACTCTCTCTGTCTCTGTTAGCGACTTGGCATTTGCCTTCTTCCTCCCTTTTTTTTTTTTTTTTTTTTTTTTTTTTTTAATTCTTTCATTTTCCTCCCTCCCATGTTTGCTGTAGTTTGTTTAAAACTAAAATTTTTGTACTGTGTGACTAAATAAGACAAGAAAGAGTGAAAGGTTGAAACTTCCATGTCATGGGCCCCTCATCCCTTGATTGTGCAGTGCTCTATGCCCCTGGCTGACCGCTCCCCTTATTTTTAGCTCATTCCCAAGTACTTTAAATTTTCTTTGTTTTTATTTATTTTTATTTTTTACTTTACTTTTCATTGCTTTCTATTTTGTATTCCTTATAATATATTATTTATTATTATAATAATCAATGTGCAAGACTTAGGTACTGTTCCTTAGGTTCTTTTTTTAAAATTCTGCCATGTGAATTTTTTTCATGAGATGGAAATGTATTTTTTAGTTAAGTAGTCATATAGCTAAATCTTAAGAGAAGAATATAAGAAACAACACCTAAGGTATTGTATTTAAGTTTTGTCCATAATCAATAATTATATACCGAATGGAATTATAAATTATAAATATACTTATAAATTATAAATGAACTTGATTAGTTGATTAAAATATACTGTATATACTACTATATTAACAGGTATTTAATTGTTGTTTATTTATTTTTTTTATACATTGACATTTGAATGATTGTTTGTCTTTTATATAGCAATAAAATACATGTTAATACAGTAATAAATACAGCATATTTGAATGATTTTTTCATTCAAATACTATTAGTTTATTATATTTTATGCATTGACATTGACATTTGAACGATTGTTTGTCTTTTTCTATGCATTGACATTTGAATTATTGTTATTATCTTCCTAAATTTCTCCCAAAAAAAAGAAGAAATTTCCATTGGTTTTCTTTCATGCCTTGTTATGGTAAAACAATTATGGAAGCAGTAATATTTTGGTATCAATTATCAAAGTCAAATATGGAGTGCGCTTGGATGTAGATTTTTGTTAACAACTTAATTATTTTATTTATTTATCCAAACTTGATTGAAGTATATAATGTGCTAAAGAAATGTGAATTGGACATAAGCAAATAATGTTAAAAAGATGAGTAATTCTACGGTACCCCCCCAAAAAAAGGGGGGGTACGATACCCACTAGTACGTTACCTACTATATCAGGTTACTTTTTTCTCACATTTGACGGTTCTATTATCACATTATGCACTTCCAACATCACATGTGACAGTTCTTTTCTCACATTTGGTAGTTCCCTTACTTTTTTCTCATATTTGATGGTTCCATCCTCACATTGTGCAGTTCCAACATCACATGTGACAATTCTTTTCTCACATTTGGTGGTTCCTTTACCCTTTTTTTCTCACATCTGACGGCTCCATTCTCACATTGTGCGGTTCCAATATCACATATGACGGTTCTTTTGTCACATTGGGCGGTTCTCTTACTTTTTTTCTCACACTTGACGGTTTCATTCTCACATTATGCAGTTTCAACATCACATGTGACAGTTTTTTTCTCACATTTGGCGGTTCCCTTACTTTTTTCTCACATTTAACGATTCCATCATCACATTGTGCAGTTCCAACATCACATGTGATAGTTCTTTTCTCACATTTGGTGGTTCCCTTACTTTTTTTTTCTCACATTTGACTGTTCCATCTTCACATTATACAGTTCTAACATCATATATGACAGTTCTTTTGTCACATTGGGTGGTTCCCTTACCCTTTTCTCACACTTGACGGTGTCATCCTTACATTGTGCGGTTCCAACATCACATATGACAATTCTTTTGTCACATTGGGTGGTTCCCTTACTTTTTTCTCATACTTGACGGTTTCATCCTCACATTGTGCAATTCCAACATTACATGTGACAGTTCTTTTCTTACATTTGGTGGTTCCCTTACTTTTTTCTCACATTTGTTGGTTTCGTCCTCATATTATGCAGTTCCAACATCAAATATAACAGTTCTTTTCTCACATTTGGTAGTTTTCTTACTTTTTTTTTCTCATATTTGACGATTTCATCCTCACATGATGCGGTTCCAACATCACATATGACAGTTCTTTTGTCACATTGGGTGGTTCTCTTACTTTTTTCTCACACTTAACGGTTTTATTCTCACATTGTGCAATTCCAATATCATATATGACAATTCTTTTCTTACGTTGGGTAGTTCCCTTACTTTTTTCTCACATTTGACGGTTCTATCCTCATATTGTGTAGTTCCAACATCACATGTGACAGTTTTTTTCTCACATTTAGTGGTTCCCTTACTTTTTGTTCACATTTGATAGTTCCATTGTCACATTAAGTAGTACCAACATCGCATCTGACTCTATTTTTGTCACATTCAGTGGTACTCTATTTTTTTATTCTCAAATTTGACCGTTCCATTATTACATTGGGCAATATCCACATTACTTCTGACCATACTTTTGTCACATTCAGTGGTACCCTATTTTTTTCCTTACAATTGACAATTCAATCGTCACAATAAGCACTACCAATATCACATTTTACCATAATTTTACATTTAGGCTTATCACTGAGGTAACTTTTTTTACTTACTAATAACCGGTCATGACAATAGTAATTTTTTTTAAGTTATTAAAAAATTTAGATCTAAAATCGAAAACCAAAAAAAAAAAAAAAAAAAACAGCATCCCATGAAATTAGCCCAACCACAATAATTACTCTTGTTCACAAAAAAAATCAGCTAGAATTATCTTGGTTTCTTTCACAAATATTTGAATATACCAATTAACTTCTTACGTATCTCCCTTGATAGCTTCCATCACATTCAAGGGCATACCTCCCTATAAAATAACATAGTTGAGGTCATTTTCTTGATGTTTATATTTTTATTATTTATATATGATGGTGAACCAAAAATTAGACTATCTCCAATTCGTCCATAGTGTCGTTCAAGACCAGAAAGGTCATCCAAGTGCAAGAAGGTCGTCCAGCATGGAGTCACCTGGACGACCGCCAAACACTTAGAAATTTTCGGAGTAAATCTATATCCAAAAGCTTATTACTTGCAGTTTTGTTTCATAAAATTATTATTATATTTAGACCCATCTAAAACAAAACAAACATCCCAAAAAATTTCCACAATAACAAAAATTACCAATAAAAAAGCTAAAAACAATTAAGCACGATTGACCGATTTTACCAAAAATGAACAACCCGGTCCTTTTTAAAAAAATTATCAAACTAATTTTGTCATTAAGAGTTTAGCATATCGACCACAATGATAAGTGTGAGCCTCATTTGAGTCAGCAGAGCCTCCACTAGCTAAGTCTGAGAGAGCCTTAATAGCAATGAAATGTTTTCGTTGTTGAAGACTTATCGGTGTCACAAAACACTTATCTTTCTCTCTCTCTCTCTTTGGGTTTTGCAAAATTTATACAAACTCGTCATTCTAAAGCTATTTGGTATTTGTTCCTATAAAATATTGGAATGTGTAATTTGAACATAATTGGGTTGTAAGTAGGGTTTCATGGAGCTCTATTGATAAATTGAATCATGCCGGTGATTTAGGTAACATTATTGCAAAATGTAATTTCATTTGCTATTATTAGGGAAATTAATTGCGGTCTCATTTATATCTTCGATTCACACTCTTATGGAGTAGCTGATATTTCAATTGTAGACTTACAGTATCATGCTTTGGTTGCCAAATCTATGTTAAACTTCTCTTCTCTCTGCATTTTTATTGCATTTTAATTTGAGGCACAAATTAGATATATCACACAATAAAATGGGAGGGCAGTTATTACCAACTTTGTATAACAAATCTTCACAAAATTTCCCTTCACAATAACATGGGAATAATTTTATTTATTGTAAGCTTCTTTTAAGTTTTTATTACCTTTTACAATTCCTTGGTGTCACTATGGGTTTCATTACTTGTTAGTTTACTTAAATTGTTGGCCTGAATATCTTAATTTTTTCCCACTAACTTTTTTTTCCCTATATTCTGTTCATTGGATAGGTGTGCGTGCAAAAGAAGACTCCTCAAAACAATTTGGAAACCAACTTTGACATATCAACTCCTATTGAGAAAATGAAGATACAAGTCCAAAGTACAAAATGCAGAAGAAGGCTGAGTGAGACTGAGGAAGAAACGAGGTTGTTTTGTGTAAATAAGGAGTTGATGACACTTATTGACACAACACCATTTTGCAATCTCTTTAGTAAATTATTTAAGTAAAATGTTGCCGTATCACTTAGACAGATTAGTTTCAATTTCTATTATGAATTAAGTCCCATGTGTTAGCTAACTAGCTTGTAATTAGTGATTAGATTAAAACAGCTTTCCTGCTTAATCAGGGAAGTTAGTTTTGCTTCATTCTTTTCCAGATTTTGTGTATAAGGGATTAGATATTTTCTATCTATTCTCAGTTGCTTGTAATCACCTTTACTCATCAATAAGAAAATTGAGTTCTATTTAGTTTTCTTCTTCTTCAAAGCTTTGAGTTTTTGCAATTCCTGAATAAGCAGTGTCTGCAAATTTAATTTGTAAAAGAGGCTCTCTCTCTTGGGGCTGCAATTAATAAAATTAGAGAGGGGTTGTGGTTTGATTCTTTGATATTTGTGAGTTGCTACATTATTTGTGAGATCTCTTTGGTTGTGCTGTAGCTTTTGTATTTGGTGAGAATTTGCTTTGTAGATCTCTTTGATATGAGTAGGTGGAACCTGGCAAGAGATACCATAGAAGATACAGTGCTTAATAATGAGAGATGCCACTAACAATGTACAATAGCTTTCTAGTGAAGAGTAAAATTAAGATCATGTGGACATTAATATAATTTGTGTTTTTATGTCATTCTCAATTTAGCATTTGCTACAAGCAAATTCATACCCAAAGAACAACTTTGTTTAGACAGATAAAATTTTTGAAATACATCGAAGACGTTAAAAGCTAATAACAGAACTCCTTCACTACATGCTATTCACAAAACAGAGTTGTATACATCACATCTATTCATCAAAATAAAGCCATCAACTGATTCTTGCATTCCTCAGAACCAAAATTGCATTTGGAATTGGTCGATTAAAATTTTGAAATTGAAAAAAAGTTATTAACTAACTACAGAGGTAGTCCATTGTGATGGTTTGGGTTAAACTGCACAAAAACCTCCCTGTCATTCCAAGGTGTAAAAAATCTAATCCCTCCTTGATGGCGTGGTAAACTTGAGAGATCTCTTGTACTTTGTTCCTTGCCTCGATTCCCATCTCTTCTATGAGCAGAAAGTTGATGGAATCAGCCCATTTGAAGAGTAGCCTAGAACATTTATCAACTTGATGAATCTCCCTGAAGATTACACATCTTGCAAATAAAATAGCCTAGCATTAAGCTTTAAAGTTTCTAATAGTCATTTACTTAAATTTTTACAAACAATTTTTCTGTGCATTTCCAAAACAAAAATAAAATTAAACAAAATAAGGAACTACATCAATCAATCAATCTAGAGTAGGCATTGATTATCCAAGAACAACATCAACGCACTATCCCATTTTTTTTTTTCATCCATTTCTTGTTCTAGTAATATGTTGGTAGCCTCTGCCCTCGGGGCACAATTCTTAAAAAAGCATGCATGAAGCCCCCATTCACAAGAAGGAACGACCTAAGTGCAATCACTGTGATTATGAATGACACATTATGGAATGATGTTACAAGCTTCTATGGGCCTCACTGAATAATGACACAGCATTGTCCCTTAATCATGGATGTTTTAAAATGCTAATAGAGATGGGTGTCATTTTCTATTAACAATCATGGATGTTTTAAGAGCATTTTCATATATATGCATCTTGGCATCCTCACCAATCAAACATCATAAATTGATATCTAAAAACATGCAAGGCTACTCACGTAAACAAGGGTAGTGCAACTCACGAAATTAGCCATTTGCATAAATCTCTATCCAAATTTATTTCCTTTAAATCCAACAAACTACCAAACCCTAACTCTTGTATGAAATTTTTTTGTCTTAGATTCAATTTGTTAACCATTGAACGAACGCGACCAAGGGTACACCGAGTATCTAATAAAACCTGCATTATAAAATGAATAAAAAGGGTTTTATAATGAAATTTAATACATAGTGATGCACTCTAAAAGTTTCATAGGTAAATACTTACTTTACGTGGTTTGCAAGGAATATTATGTGTTAAATTTGCATAATTTTCAGAATTCTCACTTCCTTCCCTCCTATACTCTAATTTAGAGTCTTCATCAAGATTATTCCACTTTTTTGTAATCTCATCCTTAACCTGTAATTTTAGATTTTCATACTCAAGTATGATGTCCATGAATATGTGAACTAAACAATAATAATAACCTAAAAAAATATAAGTATTACTCAACTTACAGCTTTGCTTATCTTGACAATGCCTTCAGCTTTCATCATTTCTACTTGCTTTTTACTAAAAATCCATATTGAACAAAACTCACTTTCTTGAATATAACAATAGGATAAATAAAACAAGTGAATATATATTGAATTGTGTGAATCTTACTAATAAATTATAAATGCTCCAAGTGGTCTTTCCGGGGGCCTAACTTGGTGAGCATCTTGCTCTTCAATGTTCTTCACTCTCCCCATACTCCTATTGCAATACAGCATGAGAAAAAAAAAAAAAAAAAGGTAAGCAATAACATGCATTAAAAATTAAATATATTTCACAGTTGAAAGATCATACAAACGTTTTTTTCATTCTAAATGGTTGATAATTCTTAAATACATTTCACAGTTGACTTTGATATTTCATAATTTGGCATGGTTTGACATTACCATAAACACATGACCCTAACATACTTTATGAAATTTAACCCTTATTTAATTTCATTCATTAATAATTGCAAGTGTCTCTTTCACTGTTTCCTCTGAAGAAATTAAGATCCCCCATATGTTTAAGGAGGCTAACCAAAATGCTAATGCTTTGGCTCAATTGGCTCATAGCCAAGGTAAAATTGTCTCCTTCATTTTTATTTTTATTTTATGATATATCATGTATCTATAGTGGTGCAACCACAGGACTTATAACTATTTACGTTACTGTGTACTAGTTTATTTATTACAATCCATTCCTAAAAGGAAAAAAGGGGGGGGGGTTAAAGTGAGATGTAAAAAGTATAGAAGAAGAATGAAAGTATAAGAAAAAGATATTAACCAACAAAGGAATTCTATTAGAAATCATGTGCAAAATTTGTAGGATATTTCATATATTTATTTTTATTACTATTTTTGTCTTAGTTGCATATTTTATTGTTAATTATTCATATAGTTCTTTTGAACATTAAAAAGAAAACATCAAAAGAGAGTATTCCTATATATCTTTTCTAATAGCATAGATACCATTTTCACTACTGAGCTGCAGCCAACCCCCAGTCATTTTGATACTCCAATCAAATATCATATACATAGTTAGTTGCATTATTATCAAATAACACTTTACACTTCAATCATGGAAGACAAATTTATGGGACACCTGTGAGAACTGAGAAGGACCCCTTCAATGATATCTTGTATTTGCTAATTTGTCAGAGCTAGCAAGCACGGACTCAACAAGTTCCAAAACCACTTCACCTTAGATGGTAAATGTAAACTAGCAGTCAGACCAAGGTAAAATCAGATATGCTTGCTAATACTACAACAAACTTTAAAAAGAAAGTAAGTACCAAAATTGTCTTAGACAACTCTAGTAAGATCTTAATATAACTTGACCTTTTGACTAATGAATATCAATGTCACTCCTCTTTTGCTCTGGCTCTTTGTTGAATCAAGTAGCCCTAATTTACTTCATTAAAAAAAGAAGCAGCCCTAATCTAGGCGACAGTACGTCTAGCAAAGTGCTTAAAGGATTTGTCAAACAAAAACAATCCCAGAAATTTCGCTAGAAAATACTGCATAGACAATTGCATACTAAACAACAACAGAACCTGTGGGGTAGAATTAGGATGAAGTGAAAAGAGATGCCATTACACAGCCAAATAATAATATATGTCGCTAAGATGAACCATGCAATTTATTAAGCCTTCAAGTTTCGCTCTAGACTGAAGATGATGTGATGTAAATTTTTGATTAAGCAAGTGTTGCAGGTAGTTGGATTTTTAATTCAAAAAGGGGGATTGAGCCAACCATGATGGTTAGTCGTTTATTCGGTATCATCTTGATTCAAAGTACCTCACCTCACCTAGGAAAAACCAAAGCTAAAATAAACTCTCAATGAGAAATAATGTAACCTGATTTTTCAGGTAACTGGACTAAAAAAGAAAAAATAAAAATAGTTAGCTAATCCTAATTTGAAAGTAATCACTGGGCTGAACCTGAAACAATTTGTGCAGCATCTGTTGTTGCTATTCAGAATTGGAGATGACCTTACCCTGTACTCTGTAATTGTTGTTGAGGTAAAGGTGTCAGAGTTGCTATATCTTTGTCGAACAAACAAGTGGGTTTTGGTTTTTGTCTCTTGCTACATTCTCTTTCTCTAGGTGTAGTGCTGCTCTACAACTTCTGCAGTAATGTACAAATGCTTTGGGAGCTAGGGGAGCAACTATTTGTTACTCAAGTTGAGAGATTGCTTTGTTACTGACTAATTCCTAGTTGAATCCTTGCCTTTGGCACCAACTAGCTCCATGCAGAGCCACACTGCTAGAAAGTAGAAAGTAGAAACTAATGCTAAAAGAAGGACACAATTTTGATACAGGAGATGATCTAATTAGGAAGGCTGTTTTTATTACAATTTCAATTTATGGTGAACATCATCTAGATAAAATATCTGCTCCTGAAACTCTGAGCCAACTCACTAGGCTTCTTTCAAATTCTAAATTTTAGAGAAACCAACTCTAAAATTGGAAACCAACTCTAAAATATAGCACAAACCAACACTGAAATTGGTGTTCTTATCCGTAGGTTCATAGTATCATGTCCTCCCCACACTCCCAACCAAATCTAATCTTATCCAAACTTATGGATAAGGGTTCCCACGCCTCACTCAAGTTTCACGTCTCACATCCCAAACTCAAAATTGTAAAGATTTTTTTTTTCTTTTTTTTGAGAAACTAGTCTGTGAGACAAACCGATGCTTTTATTAAAACATAAGAAAACTAATCAAACAGAGCAAGGGGGATAATGTCTTCAACCCCAACCTAACGTTCTAATTCTAGCCCAACCCAAGATTTCTTTGCCAAAGCATCGACAACCTTATTACAATTTCATTTCACATGGCGGTAGTGATCCAGGCAATCAAAGGTGGACTATCAAGCCCTTCGGTGTAAAGATTAATTTGTCAAATATATAAGAACCGAAACTCAAACAAAACAATAATATCATAAACCCACAAAGTTTAGAGAAATAATATAAACCCATATCAATGTTAATCATATGTAAAGAGAGAACCTGAAGATTGTGGGTGGCGCCGCCGATTTAGAATGGAAGAGAAGAAGCGTCGTTGAGTCGTCCGAGAAGAGATGAAGCACCGCCGAGTTGGATTGGATATGAGTGCGCCGCTGATTTGAATATGGATTGGAAGAGAATAAGCTAGAGAGCGGCGCTGATGAGTGGATTGGATGAGAAGAAGCGCCTCCGATTTGAAGTTGTGGGTGTGCCGGGCTATGAGGGTTTTGTGGGTGCGCCGGGCTCTGAGGGTTTTGTGGGTGCACCGCAGATGTGGTATCAATGATTTGAGGGTTTTGTTTAGAGAGGCAAACAGAGTAACGAGCAAACGAAGTAGGGAAGTAGAGAAGCAAACGTGAAAAAGCTGAAAAGGAGAAAGGAGAAAGGAGAAAGGCTAAAAAAGAGAAAGGAGCGTGATGAATGTTTTAATGTGTTGTTTATATATAAAACCTGTTAAACCGGTAACTAAAAACCTTTAAAATTACATCAACGGACTAGATCAAAATCATAATAAATTAACGGCTCAGATAAAGGTGGGTACCGTACCCCCAAATTTTAACTTTCTCCCAATATTTTAAATTTGCTTTGTTTTTATTTTTTTACTTTACTTTTAATTGCTTTCTTTTTCATAATCCTTATAATATATTATTTATTATTATAATAATCAATAATTATATACCGAATGGAATTATAAATTATAAATATACTTATATATTATAAATGTACTTGATTAGTTGATTAAAATATATTGTATATACTACTATATTAACATGTATTTAATTGTTACTTATTATATTATTTTATGCATTGACGTTTGAATGATTGTTTGTCTTTTATATAGCAATGAAATATATGTTAATACAATATTATATATATATATATATATATATATATATATATATATATATATATATATATATACAGTATATTTGAATGATTGTTTCATTCAAATACAATCCATAAATACATATGTCAACAAATTACAATAATTAATCATTTAGCATATTTAAAATAAACACATAGGTATTTCAACAATTACCTCAACAAATAAAAGGGAAAAAAAATTCTAGTTTTTATCCTAACACATCTAGGGCTTACTTGTACATAGTAGAAGAAAAATTGAAAAGTCAAAAACTTTGTTGATGTACCTTACCACCAAGTCTTCCACACAATTGTGGAAACATTTTGCCTCACACAAGGGACTCTCTCTGTCTCCGTTAGCGACTTGGCATTTGCCTTCTTCCTCCCTTTTTTTTTTTTTTTTTAATTCTTTCATTTTCCTCCCTCCCATGTTTGCTGTAGTTTGTTTAAAACTAAAATTTTTGTACTGTGTGACTAAATAAGACAAGAAACAGTGAAAGGTTGAAACTTCCATGTCATGGGCCCCTCATCCCTTGATTGTGCAGTGCTCTATGCCCCTGGCTGACCGCTCCCCTTATTTTTAGCTCATTCCCAAGTACTTTAAATTTTCTTTGTTTTTATTTATTTTTATTTTTTACTTTACTTTTCATTGCTTTCTATTTTGTATTCCTTATAATATATTATTTATTATTATAATAATCAATGTGCAAGACTTAGGTACTGTTCCTTAGGTTCTTTTTTTTAAAATTCTGCCATGTGAATTTTTTTCATGAGATGGAAATGTATTTTTTAGTTAAGTAGTCATATAGCTAAATCTTAAGAGAAGAATATAAGAAACAACACCTAAGGTATTGTATTTAAGTTTTGTCCATAATCAATAATTATATACCGAATGGAATTATAAATTATAAATATACTTATAAATTATAAATGAACTTGATTAGTTGATTAAAATATACTGTATATACTACTATATTAACAGGTATTTAATTGTTGTTTATTTATTTTTTTTATACATTGACATTTGAATGATTGTTTGTCTTTTATATAGCAATAAAATACATGTTAATACAGTAATAAATACAGCATATTTGAATGATTTTTTCATTCAAATACTATTAGTTTATTATATTTTATGCATTGACATTGACATTTGAACGATTGTTTGTCTTTTTCTATGCATTGACATTTGAATTATTGTTATTATCTTCCTAAATTTCTCCCAAAAAAAAGAAGAAATTTCCATTGGTTTTCTTTCATGCCTTGTTATGGTAAAACAATTATGGAAGCAGTAATATTTTGGTATCAATTATCAAAGTCAAATATGGAGTGCGTTTGGATGTAGATTTTTGTTAACAACTTAATTATTTTATTTATTTATCCAAACTTGATTGAAGTATATAATGTGCTAAAGAAATGTGAATTGGACATAAGCAAATAATGTTAAAAAGATAAGGAAAATGTTCATATATAACAAACAGTTTTTCAAAGACTTTCCTTTTTCTAGATACAATTATGCTACGAGGTTGATAAACTCCCAAAACCATCTTCATTGATAGCTAAATCTCTAAAACTAACAAATTAATATTCTAACATAATTTTATGAATTTAATATCTAAATAAGTATTTTTTTTTTTATAAGCCACTGTGTCCTTCTAACAGTTGTATAAAATAAAAATTCCTACTTTCTCAACTCTTCTTTCACTTCTACCATATTGATTTCTATATTTTTGTCTCTTCTTTCTTTCTCTCCGTGTAAATAACTACCAATATTTTCTTTCATATTTATTCTCTTTTTTCTTTCTCTCCACGTAAATAATTACCAGCCTTTCGTTTTATATTTATTGTCTCTTTTTTTCTTTCTTTCGACGTAAATAAATACCAGTCTTTTCTTATTTTCTTTCTTTCCACGTTAAAAACTACCGGTCTTTTCTTTTTAATATATAAGAAGAAATCATTTTTTACAATTTGTGAATAGCTTTGTACTTTATTTTTGCACATCAATACAAGTGCATCACAATGATGAGTAGAAGATAAGAAGAAATTAGAGTCTCAGCAATTGGCCATATCTTTATCTTTCATTTCTTTTTTTCTCCCCTTATATATATCCCACTATATATGTTACCTAAATAATACAATGCCTAATAAGTCACTTAAGAAACCATCACCCTTTTTTTTTATTATAATAAAATGTGGGAGAACATGGCGAAAATAAAATTTTTAATGAAAAAGCATGAGGGTCCAAGTTTATCACATGAACAACATTGATATGTGTGGCCAATTATTAGATACATATATATATATATATATATATATATATATATATATATACTTCCTTCTCTTATATGAATTATGAATTTCATTACTAGATTTGATTAGTGTGATCTATTATTATGTGAGATGAAGAGGAATGAGTACCTTATCACTTTATTCTCATAATACTAAATAATTAGTTGATAACCATAAAATGAAGGAAAAATTTAACAAAATGTGATTTGTTTTTTCCTCTCATTTATTTTGTCTAAATATGAAATTTGATAATTATGAATAGTCTTTTTTTTAAAAGAATAAATAGTATTTTATTGTAATTTTGGTAAGATAATTAAATAAAAAATAAAAAATAGTAAAATAGTCTTTATTTTAATTGTGGCAAAATTCAAATTGAGATTTTTAAATGTTGAATATAATTTAAACTCATCTGAAAAACATATATAAAAATAATGACGTGTAAAATTGTGAAACCCTCACAACTTGTGTAACATATATAATATGGCAATGTCATGCAAAAGTCAGTAATCCTCTATTCTATATACATTATAGATAATAAATTACTCTTACGGTGGTGTATTGAAGTTAGTAAGTATCGTTGGCATAATTAGTTTTTTGGTTGAGAAGATAGTAATTCATTTAAAGTGATTAATTTATTTAGTTAGGGTATACATGGATAATAATAATTTTAGGAAAAATTAACAAGTACTTTTAAAGTAAAAACTTAGGATGGAGTACCACATGAATGATGGTCTTCAACTTTTTTTTTTAGAGATAGAGATAAAGATAGTTTTCAACCTATATGTGGTTAATACATATGCACTATCATATGAAAGAAGGAAATTCACAATTTCACATTACTGTAATCGGAAAATACTAAATAATAACTCTCTTTTCTTTTTTTTAATGATAGATACATTATTCATAGGAGAGAAAAAATAATACCGAAAAATTAAGAAATAGTGGTGTAACTTCTAGCGAGTAGAGATGCTTTTTAAAGACAAACACTGACCATGGCATCAAACCGAATATTTAATCTTTGAGGTTCAAATGAATGTGATTAAAAAAATAATAATAAAAACTTATAAAAGTGGTAGTTGCCCAGTTGGGACTTGGACAGAATGAATAAGTTATGAGAGGCGCCATCAGAAATTATAAATACTAGTATAAAATAATTTAATTTGTATTTTTTTCGATTTGTCAAAAGTTGTCACGTTTCATGATTATTCTTGCCAAATTTAGGATTTTGAATTTGTCAATAATAGTCTGACCTTTCCTTTTCGGTACTTAACTTCATTCGCCATTGTACCATAATTTTTTTTAACGGTTCCGTTAAAAATGATTTGTTGTGAAGTTCATTTAATAAAAAATTGGTATAAATTGAAGAAATGACTAAAAATAATACTGAAGCGGTAAGTGAAGCTCAAAAAATTAGTTTTATTGACTCTACATGCTATAAAATTTATCAAAAATCTAATAAAAAAATTGATTTTATTAACATAAAATTGTTTCTTAACAAGTACTTTGCCGTGCCCATTTACCCTACCCTTTTTTTACTTCAATCTTTCAACTTCAGTCACCATCATTCTTTTATATAATTCAATGTCGTCACATGATTCTCTCTCTTTTTTTTTTCCTTCTCGAAACAAACACATCTTACACCAAATTAGGCACGATACAAATCTCAAAACACATCACAAATGGTTACACAATTTCCCTATAAATAAACCATATGCTCCCTCATATTTTGTTCGTCAAACATTTCTTCACCCTCTTTGGCAAAGAGACTTTGCTTCCAAATATGCTACCATCTATTTCTCTAAAAATGCTTCTCTTAGCTACAGTGGCGCTTTTTCTTATGAGCATGCCTGCTGCATTTGAGGCTAGGAGAATCCTCCATGGAGAAGAACAAAATGTGATGAAGAAAAACCAGTTGTTGTTAGAGTCATCACTGCAAATGCAAGGCAACCAAGTCCCTCCAATATCTGTGTCCATGCCTAATCCTCCCACCACCACCGGCGACAGCCCTTCTTCCACAATCAGCCAAAAGGCCGCCTTCACTAGTGATCACATTAAAGTCCTTCCTTTGCTACGAAGACAACTTGGTAAGGGTCATGTTCCAAGATCGGCTCCAAATCCGGGCACTCATGTCCCGCCCAAAATGGACACCTCCATACCCTAGCCCCTATATATATATATATATATATATATATATATATGTATATATATAGGGTCCAGTTAATGTATATTCTAAGGATATATATTAACTATCAATTTTAATAAATTTGTTATGAAAAATTGAAATAACTATTAAATCAGTTAATTATTTTTTCATTTTTTCATAAAAATGTTTCTTAAAATGGTTTACTAACATATGGCATATGTTAGTAAAATCCATATATATATATATATATATATATATATATTTATTTATTTATTTTGTATGCCTTTCATAATGTGAATTTGAGTTTATCTTTGATTCTCGCAGCTGATGGATATGTATATATGTTCTTTGATATTGTATATGTTCGTAAGTATGTATGGTTAACCGCATAACCCATCACTGTACATATGTCTGTGAAAGAAACACCATGCGGTTCAAGAATCTTCCTTTTCTGTTCCTAACGCTATTAAAACCTTCTCATCAATTAATCAATCAGCATCACAGAAAACCACGAAGCACCGTGCCACACAGCAGAATAAACACAACAAAACCATGAAACCCACTACCACATAAAACCCAACTGCAGATCGGAGTCCAATAACCACCCAAAAAGAAAAAAAATAATAATAATAATAATCGGATTTAATTAGTAAGAACAAGTACTGGTTAAAACAAAAAAAGTATTGTTTAAAACAAGTCTTATATTTCTATCTGCCATAGCAGTGAGTTCAGTGACCACAAAAGTCTTCTTTTTTTTTTTTTTTTTTTCTTTTTTAATGAATGTGACCACAAAAGTCTTATACTCCAATTGTTACAACTTTTAAGGATGATCCAGTTGGTATCTGAGTTGGTGACTTGTAGTTGTCGGTATGCCTTTTAAAGCAAATTCATGCCGTCTTGTCTTTAAAGTTTGAACGCGACTAGAATTGATCGATAGCACGTGCTACCTAGTTACGTGTGAAAAGAGACGATTTACATAATTATAATAAAGCAAAATACATTATAAGAGCATCCGTAACCGTTGGTGCAAAAATTATGTCATTTTGCCACATCAAATACCTACTTTATTATTTTACTACATCATTTTACAACATCTCATTTATCAGATGTTTCATAGTTCAATTTTATACATTAAAATAATATTTACTACACATTAAAATACATTAAAATAATATTTACTACACATTAAAATACATTTTTTTAGTTTACCACATATGTCCGTACCATTGCAAATTTGCAACGATACGGACACAAAATGGTATATGTGCCAAAATTATACAACATATGCAACATCTGCTAAAATCCTATTTTTTGTGTTTGGTGTGGGATATGTGCCAAATATTTAGCATTTGACACATATCCCACATCTACTGTGGATGCTCTAATACATTTCGTCATGCGTCTCGCTTGTTCCACAAGCACATTATTTATTATACTTTATGGCTTCTAAATTTAACAACTAAATGATTTTAAAACGTCTTCTTCAAATTAAAAAAAAAAGAAACATTGAACAAACTTTGGAAATAGGGATTTAAGATCAAGGATTTAAATAATAATATTTAATATAAATTGCAAAGTACACTTCAGAAGTTTGGAGTTATTTGAATTTTACACCCTGAAATTTGAAATTTTTGATTTTACATATTGAAGTTTAGTTTTGTTAGTAAAACTTCACTCTCTATTAGTTTAGGTTCAATGTCCAATTATGAAACCCTTGGAAAAAGAGGATGAATCGAAATATAGATGCGACACATGTGAAATAACACAAAGGCTTGTTGACGTGTTTTATTTTTTCCACATCAATCATTCAAAACAACACCGTTTCAAAATAAGGAAAAGGCACTATTGCCAACTCCCTAAACGGTGCCATTTCGCCCAACTTAAAACAAAAATTCCGGGCCGTTTTGCCCAAACTATAAACACAAAACACAAGATCTGCAAACACGACACCGTTTCGGCCTATTCCCAAAATCAAAACCCCAACTATATTGGGTTTTCCAAGCCTTGGAGAGAATAGCTCTAACCATGTTCCTGTTGACAACTTTGCTAATGATAAGCCTTCCAATAAGGCCAAAACCTTAGTTTGTTTTCTAGAACATAGAGTTGTGGCTTAAACAAACTAAGAAATCATTTTCTACTAAATTATTAATAAGCAATCCCTAGAAGTAGATACAAGTTAGAGCATTGCCATCAGGTGTGCTAAATGCTAAATTTTTAGCATTAAGCACACCAAACATAAAAAATAATACCTTATCAGATGTGCAAAACCCAATTTTTTTTACAACATGCTACATTAGCCTTCTGCTAGTAGGAAACTAAAAGAAATTTACTCAAAATAAATATACCTTAGACTAGTTAAGACTGTAATTCTGATTAAGTGAAGTAGAATGACAAAACTATGGTAGTAAAAGTAAGAAGTTTAATTACTTAGCTTTTCATTGAGTCCAGTGACTCAATAGTCAATATAGGAGAAATTATATAAAATTCCAACATTACGAGTACTAACAAGTATTTCAACGTAATAAAATTTCTATTCCACACATTCGTTTCAATTGAAAATTAGAAAAAGTTATCGCATAGAAATAATTCGACTTCTTTTGTGAAAATTCATTGATTATTTTATATTTTTTCTTTTATTTTTTAATTGAATATGAAAACTTTATTTCACAAAAGAGGAACATAGTCCATCTCCATCCAAAACTCCCTAATGCAGAGAGAGGGATGGAAGAGATGCGAGGCATTCCTTTAACATTACATTCACATGCCTCGAAAGTAGAAATAGATTGTACAGGGTGAAGTCTTTCCCCAGATCGAATCAATTGGATTTGTACAAGTTGTTCTTAAGAACAATAATTGATAAAAGAAATAATATTCAAATTAACATTTAAATAATAATATATCACATAAATTAGAATTTACAATAAAATTAGAGAATAGTGGAAAGATATTATCTCAATGATGCTTTAAAGTAGTCTCATAACATGAGAATAATTTACCGTCAATTCATAAGTTTTTAGATAGTGGAGTTAAGACGTGGACCATGTCACTATCTTGGGACGATACATGCTATTTATTGATGTAGTAAACTAATAACATTGTGCATACCGCCCTCAAAATACAACAACCCAGCCACCTTTACTAATTGTCCTTACAAACCTACACAACTTGTAGGACCTAAAACTCTCAAAATAGTACTTTCTTTTACCCAGAAATATAGAGTAGTAAGGATATATATTTTTCATTAAAGAATAGGAAAAAACCCTACAAGTGTTTTTAGAAATATGTTGCTGCATGTAAAAGTGACAAAACTACACTTGCTTTTTTGTACACCCTTTTTTTGCCATTCATGGTGATCTGTATATATAGAAGCTTAGAGCATTCACATTAATATAACTATTTTAATATTTCCGCAAATATATAGCTAAAAACTCATGCATCAATCTAAATATTTTGTTCTACAATTTTAACAATTGGAGAGGTGCTCACTATATTTGGCGATGATTGGTCTTCGCTAGAAAATAAAAAAAGGAAAAAGAAACTTAATAAATTATTTTTTTATTTCATAATTCATGACTCTCTCTCTCTCTCTCTCTCTCTCTCTCTCTCTCATGGCTTGAACGTCCATGGACAAACTCAAGCTTTGCTACTCCTTCCTCAAATCACCATTCACCATCTCTAGAGTTAACCATTGTGCACCACTAGCTTTATCTCTCTGTCCTCTTTTTTTTTTTTTTTTTTTCACCGTGAGGCATCCAAGGCCAAAACCACAGTCTTAGTCCATCGTCATTGACCACCACCACTACGAATGGCATCGAATCTTGGTTTCTCCAATGTTGATTTCGAGTTTGAGAAAGAAATTGAGGTTTGTTATGGCTTTGGTTAATGGTGGGTTTGTTGTGAAATTTCTTTGTATTTTTGGGTTTTGACTTTGTGGGTTTGGCCGATGATTGGTGGGTTTGATGGTGCAAGTGGGTTTAGCTGGTGGGGTTGGTGGTGCGAATGGGTTTAGTGGTTGAAAGGTTTGGCTTTGGCAGTGCGAAAGGGTTTTGCCTATATTGGTGGGTTCGGTAGTGCAAGTGGATTTGATGGTGTTAGTGGGTTTGGCCGGTGGGGTTGGTGGTGTGAATGGGTTTGGTGGTTGAAGGGTTTGGCTTTGGCAGTGCCAATAGGTTTCACCTGTGATTGGTGGTGGCCGATGGGGTTGGTTGTATGAGTTGCCTAGGATTGTGATTTTGTTTTTTGTGATCGGTAGTATAGTAATTGGCAGTGTTGGTGTTAAAGGTAGGTCTTAATAGTTTTTGGGATGGAGAATAGGAAAAAAAAAATTATTATTGTAGAGAGGGAAAATTCCCGACCTATCACAAGTTGACACATTATACTACCAAGTCCACAAAGTATGACCAATTACAGAGCGCCATGTACTATTACTAGGTTTCGCTATCACTATTCAAAAACCAACAAAAATTTGCCAAGTGTTGTTGAAATAAAGACATAACAAGCATGCAAAAACCAATCACACATGGGTGCTTGTAAGAAATGACATATACAGCCCGACATGTGTAAGCTATGACATAGGCAATCCAATCAAGTGCTAACATGTGTCACCTTGAAAATCAATACATTTCAGCCAATCAACAGATGTCACGTGTCTTGGAGAAAAAGTCTTAAAGCTCCTCCAATTAGACTTCACCACGTGTTGCTCACCCACCCACAAACTCCTATAAATAGAAGTCTTCCTGAGGCATTTCAAAAGGACATCTTGGGAGACATCTTGGAACAAACACCAAGACATCCATGCCAAAAGCAGCATCAAAAAGGATTCAGAAGTGCTAAAGCTCAACTAGAATCAAGCCCTAAAGCCTCCAAGAAGTTCAAGAACTTCAACCTTAAATACAATGAACATTCAAAGCAAAATCATCCAAATTATCTGCCTAGATCTTAAAGTTTGCTAGAATCAAGCCCAAAAGCCTTCAAAAACTTCAAGAAACCACAAATCAGCGAAACTCTACGGATTTAAGCCCCAAAAGCTCTGTAGAACTCCAGCCACAAACCT
Organism: Quercus wislizeni; assembly: GCA_023055345.1. NCBI lineage: Eukaryota > Viridiplantae > Streptophyta > Magnoliopsida > Fagales > Fagaceae > Quercus > Quercus wislizeni. Next base: position 14,667,237 of record JALGQJ010000014.1, read on the forward strand.
TCGAATACAAAAATATTCAAAAAGAAATCATCCAAATCATCTTCCTAGATCTGAAAATTCACTAGAATCAAGCTCAAAAGCCTCTAGAAACTTCAAGAAACTACAAATTGGTGAAGCTCTACGGATTCAAACCTCCAAAGCCTCGAAGAATTTCCATCACAAACCTTTGAAAACAAAGAACGCACAAAGAACACACGAAAAACGTGAAGCACAAAGGATTTTTAACAAGCTCATAGCCAGAGATTCATTGTAATTCTGTTACAGATATCTTCGATTCATTCTTCAACCAAATTGAAGAATATTTGGTGTTCAAATCAAAATCACATTACCACAATTCCAATCAACAAGTCTTGCAAAAGAGATCGAATCAGATGATCACTATTTTTGTAATTTTAGAGAATTATACCACATATTCATCAATACAAATTCACATTTGTGAAACTATTTTACTTGTTTAATTTATTTCAAACTTGAAATTTAATTGTCCACAATTATCAAAGAAAGAAAGAAAGAAAATTTTTAATTAGAGTAGAGAAATAAATATTGAGGCTGGTGTACGTGTCTATTTGATAAAATAGTTTTTTTTTTTCTTTAACAAGGTAAAAATTCTACTTTAACCTAATCTAAGTATATATGTGTGTGAAGCTCCCCTACGCCCCATAAGCACTTATTCTTGTAGAATGACTATCACCCCAAGAGCGTGCAATGGTTATTTGATAAAATAGTTAAAAGATGTATTTTTGAGGTTAATTTAGCTAAACTTTTGGAGAGACTGATGTGAATGCTCTTATGGTCAAAAAAGCCTTCAAATAATTTTGATGAAATTAATATTATCATAAAAGGCTAATTTACTTTGCCTATTGTTGCAAATCAATTATACAAATTATTCCATACTAGTAACATGCATATAAAGCCTCATTATTATGAAACCAACGGCTATAACAATTACATGTGCCGGTTGTGTTTTCCACCAAAATATTCTCCTTTACAATATCATAAATACAAAATGTTTGATAAGGAAAGACCAACATATTGTTTATGGTCCCCCCTCAAAAAAAAAATGTTTATAGCATTTGAGAAAGAAACTGATTTATATTAAATCACTTAAATCAAAATCTCAAAAAAAATATTTAAAATCTTTATAAAAATATTCCAACAGTACAGATATAGGTCTTTTGCCGGATTCCTATAAATAAAAAAAAATAAAAAATAAAAAGTCTTTTACCGGAAGGAATTAAATTGGTGATTTGGTACTAACTACCAAGCTTTTTGATCAGGGACGTGAGCTCGAAGTTGAACAGTCTTCCCTTAGGGCTCTATCTATTCAGCCCACTGCCCAAAAAAAAGGACCTCAAAGCCCACTTTCCAAATTCATCAGCACCATATTTATCCCGTCCGGCCCGGCCCCAAGTATATTAACAATCTTTGATTATTGCAATCACCGACTTGTTTGGTTTAGTCTCTGAGCATGATAGAGCTTCAATATTGAACGTCTTCAAATCCTTTTTTATTTTTTTTATTCTTTATTGGACACATCTTAAAACCTTTGTTCAATTAGAACTTGCTGAATTAGTTCTTGCTTAGCCATCGGAACTGCCCACTTTTTATATCCTATAACTATTAGGAAATACAATACGTGTTACTAATTGATACCAAACGGTTTGATAAGTACAACATAAAGAATTTGTGGGTTCATAGATCATGTTGATTGACAATGTGACTTTTTTTCTTCAGTGCTTGCACTGTTGTTGGAGAAGTATGATTGCAGATTCACTAAACTGCAGTAGATGTAGCAATCTACTGATCACTGTAGTGGATATAACATATTACTGTAAATGATATAGTAGCTGGATTATAACAGATAATATTGTTGGATTGTATGCAATAGGTTTCGTTGCTGGGTTTTAACAACTGAGGTTGCTAGATCGAATAAATAAGGCTGTTGGATCGTAGCAGATTACACTGCTAGATTGTAGCAACTTAAGCATTAATTAGTGAATAATGAGCTAGGCTATTTCACGAATTGATGCAGCATCATGTTTTGTGCTTGGAAAGTTCTTTGCTCTAGAACCTCAATGAAGAAGATGCTGCCTTGATTTATGTAGGATCTGCCGAGACACTTTCCGTAAAATTGAGTGGACGAACCAAGGCCTAAAAACCATCAAATGTAGATGCCACCAAGTTGGCCCAATTTGAGTACTTAATAATTTGATAGTACAGAAGATTTGAATCTCGGATGTTTTCATTGAAACACCAAAATGTATCAATAGAGTTACAGGAATCTTAACAATTTATATAAGGATAAAAAGTATTATACCAATTTTTTGTACTAACTGAAATCATGCTTTCAATTCACAATTTCAATTCAAAAAATGGATATGTAATAATGTGAATAACAGAGTGTGTGTAATAATCACTACCCTTTATATAATGTATTGAACTCCAAAAGAACATGGCTAAGGAAAGTTTCATCCTTGATCTCCTAACAATTTAAACATTTGGAAAAATTGTTAATTTAATATAATATCAAAGTAAGATGTATTGGATTCAACTATCCACCTTACATCAATTTAAATTTCCAAGCTTTTCTGTTTTGACACGATTTGTTTTGTTAGTTGTATATGCGAGTGTTGGAGCATTTTAATATTAAATAATTAAAATGAATAAATGTTATAACATAAATGTAAAGATATGGGAATGAATATGGAAGATGAAGAGTTAATGAAAATGGTTAATCCCACATTGAAAAGGAGATAGACTATTTTATTCTTTTTAATTGTGGTGATTAATGGGCTAAAATGTATTGTCTCAGATATTGGGCTAGATACGTGCGCAAGGGAGAGGTGATACAATACACACAAAGAAAAAAATAGAGAGATTCTTGGCAAGGAAGGGTGTTCTTTCTAGTGGAGCTTTGGGCTTGAACACTTTGTGCAGAGGTTGTTCTAGTCATACAACACTTGTTGGACTGTTGTATCCTAGGAGAGACAAGTCAGAGAAGGTCTGTACCGGTTACGAAGTTTAGCCAACCAAGGGCTTGAATCTCCTTAAAGAGAGCAAGTGTCGCGCCTCAGTCCAAATTGTGTTGTGTAATTCCTTTCTTTATACTAATAATATTCAAAAGTGTTATTCAGTTTCTCGTTGTGTTATTTCCATTATTATTGTGATTGCACCAACAATTTTAAGGAGATTCAATCATGGAGCCTACACAAGAGAAACCAAATGAGCCTGTTGGAGATCTCAACAAGCCCTTTCACTTTAAGGGAGCCCACTTCGAGAGGTGGAAAGGAAAGGTCCTCTTCTACTTGAGTCTCCTCAAAATTTCCTACATCCTCACTGACAAGAATCTATCAAAAGTTCCTACCGATGAGATGAGTGAGGAAGAATATAGTCTCCATCAAGAAAAAATAGATAAGTATACAAAAGATGAATATAATTGTTGTTCTTATCTTTTGAATTGTCTTACGAATCATTTCTATGATTATTATGATACAACTTACAATTCTGCTAAGAAAATTTGGAAAGCTTTACAAAAGAAGTATGATACCGAGGAGGCTGGTGCAAAGAAGTATGCTGCTAGCAGGTTTTTCTGCTACCAAATGGTGGATGGAAAATCGGTGGTGGATCAAGCACAAGACTTCCAAATGATTGTAGCAGAATTGAGATCCGAAAGCATAAAGATTGAAGACAATTTGGTGGTAGCTGGCATAATTGATAAACTACCACAATCTTGGAGGGAGTTCCAAAAGACTTTGTGGCACAAACAAAAGGAGACATCCTTGGAAACTTTGATCACACGCATCCGTGTGGAGGAGGCTAGAGGACAAGATGCAGTCATGACACAAGAGAGCAATGGTAATTCCACCACAAAGGTAAACCTTATTTCATCCAATAATAATATGCCCAAAAATCATTTTCCTCGAAATGTTCAATTGAAGCTTAAAAAAAGAGCCTTTAAAAATAATAATAGACCTCAAGGAAGGGGAAACCCAAATAAAAATTACAATAAGAACCAAGGACCCCCTTCACAAGATCAATTTAATAGATCATGTTTTGTCTGTGGCAAAAGTGGGCATATTGCTCAATTTTGCAAATTTTGGAAACATGAATCTGTCCCGCAAGCTAACGTAACCGAAGAGCCTTTAGTGGCTATGATTACAGACATCAATATGGTGCAATATGTTGAAGAGTGGTGGGCAGATTCTTGTGCTAATAGGCATGTTTGCTATGACAAAAATTGGTTCAAATTGTACACTCCTTTTGAAGAAGAAAAAACTGTTATGCTTGGTGACTCTAGCAAAACCAAGGTTCTTGGAAGTGGTGAGGTTGAATTGAAATTCACTTCTGGACGTGTGCTAACATTGAAAGATGTACTTTACACTCCGTCCATAAGGAAGAATTTGATGTCAAGTTTTTTGCTTAACAAGGCTGGCTTCAAGCAAACTATGGAATCTGATAATTATGTAATCACTAAAAAGGGGTTATTTGTGGGCAAGGGTTATGCTTGTGATGGAATGTTTAAATTGAATGTTGAGAATAATAAAGCATCTACCAGTTCAGTTTATATGCTTTCTTCTATTAATTTTTGGCATGCTCATTTGTGTCATATAAATAGTAGATATGTGAGAATCATGAGTAGTTTAGGATTAATTCCAAGACTATCAAAAGATTTTGAAAAATGTGAAACTTGTAGTCAAGCTAAGATTACAAAAAGGCCTCATAAAAATGTTGTAAGAAATACCGAATTGCTTGAGTTAATTCACTTCGATTTATGTGAATTTGAGGGAATTTTAACTCGTGGAGGAAATAGATATATTATCACTTTTATTGATGATTTCTCAAAATATACAACTGTTTATTTGTTGAAAAATAAAAGTAATGTTTTTGAAAAATTTCAAGATTTTTTTAAAAGAAGTTGAAAATCAATTCGGTAGAAAAATAAAAAGAATAAAAAGTGATAGAGGCCGTGAGTATGAATCAAGTGCATTCAACTCATTTGTTCAGTCTTTGGGAATTATCCATGAAACTACTGCACCATATTCACCTGCTTCTAATGGTGTGGCTGAAAGAAAAAATAGAACTTTAATTGAGTTAACAAATGCCATGTTAATTGAATCTGGTGCACCTTTACACTTTTGGGGTGAAGCTATTTTAACTGCATGTCATGTTTTGAATAGGGTGCCACATAAAAAGTCACACACCACACCTTTTGAGATGTGGAAAGGACATAAGCCAAATTTGGGACATTTGAGAGTATGGGGTTGTCTTGCTTATCTAAGGCTTACTGACCCTAAAATGCCTAAATTAGGTATAAGAGCTACTACCTGTGCTTTTCTTGGTTATGCGATTAATAGTGCAGCCTATAGATTTTTTGATCTTGAAAACAAAATAATTTTTGAATCTGGTGATGCAATTTTTCATGAAGAAAATTTCCTTTTAAATTGAAAAATAGTGGGGGTGAAGAAAATATTTTGTCACAACCTAGTTCTTCTACTTCACATTTACAAAATCAAGAAAAATTTGAAATGGAACTTAGAAGGAGTAAAAGAGCTAGAGTTGAAAAGGATTTTGGTCCTGATTATTATGTTTTTAACATTGAGGAAAATCCCCAAAATTTAAAAGAGGCTTTAACATCAGCTGATGCTATATTTTGGAAAGAGGCTGTAAATGATGAAATGGAATCTCTAATTTCTAATAGAACTTGGAAATTAGTAGATCTTCCACCGGGTTGTAACACCATAGGTTGTAAATGGGTCCTTAGAAAAAAGTTGAAACCGGATGGATCAATAGATAAGTTTAAAGCTAGACTTGTTGCAAAAGGTTTTAAATAAAAAGCTGATCTTGATTTCTTTGATACTTTTTCTCCGGTAACAAGAATTACATCTATTAGATTGTTAATTGCTATTGCTACAATTTTTTATTTGAAAATTCATCAAATGGATGTAAAAACTGCTTTTCTAAATGGGGACCTAGAGGAAGAGATTTATATGGATCAACCCGAAGGCTTTGTAGAGCCTGAACAAGAAAGCAAGGTATGTAAGCTAACTAAATCTCTATATGGCTTAAAACAAACACCTAAGCAGTGGCATGAAAAGTTTGATTCCTGCATGATTGAGAATAGTTATAAATCAAATGAATGTGATAAATATATTTATTCTAAATCATTGAATAATTTACATGTTATTATTAGCCTCTATGTAGATGATATGTTGATTTTTGGCTCAAATATGCATGTTATAAATGAGACAAAAAATATGCTTAAAAGCCATTTTGATATAAAAGATCTTGGTGAGGCTAATTTTATTTTGGGCATGAAAATTACAAAAGCATGTGATGGAATATATCTTGATCAATCACATTATGTTGAGAAAATATTGAGAAAATATAATTTTCATGATCACAAAAGTGTAGCTACTCCTTTTGATTCTAGTGTTCATTTATTTCTTGTGAATAATGATGATGAGATTTTTAATCAAAAGGATTATGCTAGTATCATTGGTAGTTTGCGTTATGCTACTGATTGTACTAGGCCTGACATTGCATATGCAGTAGGAGTGCTTAGCAGATTTACTAGCAAGCCTAGTAAAGATCATTGGCTAGCTATTGAGCGAGTCATGATATATTTAATTGGTACAAAAAACTATGGCTTATTTTATAAAAAGTACCCTGCTGTGATTGAAGGTTTTAGTGATGCCGATTGGAATACTTTGTCAGGTGATTTTCTCTCTACCACTGGTTATATTTTTACCTTAGGTAGTGGTGCTATTTGTTGGAAATCTAAAAAGCAAACAATAATTGCTAATTCAACAATGAAAGCTGAATTAATAGCATTAGCTTCAGCTAGTGAAGTGGCAAATTGGCTTAGAGATTTGTTATATGAAATTCCACTTTGGGAAAAGCCAATTCCACCTATATTAATTCATTGTAATAGCACTGCCGCAATTGGTAGAGTTAAAAACCGTTACTATAACGATAAATCAAGACCTATAAGAAGAAAGCACAGTACCGTGCGATCTTATTTGAGTGGTGGCATCATAAATGTGGATTATATTAAATCTAATGATAATCTTGTAGATCCATTTACCAAGGCTTTGGCAAAAGATAGAGTCTGGAATACATCGAGGGGGATGAGACTAAAGTCCATAGAATCATGAGCCATGTATGAGGATACCCAACCTAAGGATTAGAGATCCTGAGAATTGGGTTCAATGGGAAAAACGAATCATACGATAGTCGTAAGAAATGCACAATTTATTTATTTTTAATTATTTATTTTGTAAATAATTTTTTAATTGTTTATCCCTATGATGTAAGTGCATTTATCCTGTAATGTGGAGAGGATGAGTTAAAAAACTCTTAATGAAATTTGTAGCTCATATGAGTGGGGTGTCAGAATTACAGGAGCACCCTTGACAAAATTTCACCTATGTGAGTGTGGGGGTGGGGCTGTTCCCTATGAGATTTTGACTTAGTCTCAAATACATTCATGAAACCGGGATCAGCACAGGACCATAAAGTGCTAGCTATAAAAGCTCATGTCAACACCTGGGTTATTATGTGTAAGCAGTGATGCTTAATTTCCCTAAAGTAGTCCTAGTTCAAGTCGGAGACCACTACGACTCCGGATTTGAGATCGCTGTTTTACTAAGTGAAGGTTCAATGCAGAGCACACTTTCATGATGCATAGTGACCCGTCTTTGCCTGATAATCTCTCTTTAACTAAAAGTTTTAATATTAAAATGAGTGGGGGATTGTTGGAGCATTTTAATATTAAATAATTAAAATGAATAAATGTTATAACATAAATGTAAAGATATGAGAATGAATATGGAAGATGAAGAATTAGTGAAAATGGTTAATCCCACATTGAAAAGGAGAGAGACTATTTTATTCTTTTTAATTGTGGTGATTAATGGGCTAAAATGTATTGTTTCAGATATTGGGCTAGATACATGCGCAAGGGGGAGGTGAAGAGTGGAGGTATCAAAATTGGAAATGAATCAGCCTCTTGGATCCTCCTACTTGACAGCCCAGTCAGAGAAATTACCATATCCGTTGGTGAGTAAATGGCCCGAATTAATACTCCATTTTTATTATGGAAAATAAAGAGCCATTAACCCACTTAATGGACTTTCCGTTTGGGCCTATTCATTCTTCATAAACTTCTTGTCTCACCATTAATTATGTAACTCCAGCCCATCAGATTAATATCCAACAATTAATTTTGTAACACCCACTACATCAGAATAATTGACCTAATTAAATCAAAAATAAATTGGGTAATAATTGACCTTCTCCATTTTTATTATGGAAAAAAATAGAGAGATTCTTGGCAAGGAAGGGTGTTCTTTCTGGTGGAGTTTTGGGCTTGAACACTTTGTGCAGAGGTTGTTCTAGTCATACAACACTTGTTGGGCTGTTGTATCCTAGGGGAGACAATTCAGAGAAGGTCTGCACTGGTTACGAAGTTTAGCCAACCAAGGGCTTGAATCTCCTTAAAGAGAGCGAGTGTCGCGCCTCAGTCCAAATTGTGTTGTGTAATTCCTTTCTTTATACTAATAATATTCAGAAGTATTATTCAGTTTCTCGTTGTGTTAATTCCATTATTATTGTGATTGCACCAACAGTGAGTTTATCTAATTGGAGTGTTTATATATAATTTTTTTTAACAACAATTGGTGTGTTTAAATAAAGGCCTATTAAGCACCTGTTTAATAGAGGTATATATTTTATCTTTTAATCTCTTAAATGATTTTTTTTCTTAAATATTAATATTTTAAGTAGTCCGAGCCTGCATGATGACTAGATTTTCCTTTTTCCGACTCTCAAATAATTTATAAAAAAAAATATTTTCCTTCTTCCTTTGATAGTCATTAAAAAAAAAAAAAAGGTTAAATCAGACTCCATTATCTTTTATAGTACCTTTCGGCTCACGAAATTCTACCAATGACGTACACGATGTAATCATGTTATAGTAACCATATATCCATATGCTCCCCCCATAGAGTTATAGGAATCTTGACAATTTGTATATAAGAATAAAAAGTATTACACCAATTTTTTGAACTAAATTGAAATCATGTTTTCAATTCACAATTCCAACTCAAAAAATGGATATATAATAGTGTGAATAACATGGTGTGTGTAATAAACACTATTCTTTATATAATGTATTGAACCCCAAAAGAACATGGCTAAAGAAAATTTTATCATCTTCTAATAATTTAAACTTTTGAAAAAATCGTTAATTTAACATGCATGGTATCAGAGCAAGATGTCTTGGGTTCATCTGTCCACCTTACATCAATTTAAATTTCCAAACTTTTCTGTTTTGACACGATTTGTTTAGTCGGTTGTATATGTGAGTTTATCTAATTGGAGTGTTTATATATAAATTTTTTTTAACAACAATTGGAGTGTTTATATAAAGGCCTATTAAGCACCTCTTTAATAGAGGTATATATTTTATCTTTTAATCTCTGAAATGATTTTATTTCTTAAATATTAATATTTTAAGTAGTTGAAATTTTTTTTCCCTGAGAGAAATAAGTTGGAGTGTTGAATTCAAAAGAAGTGCGGCCTTTTTTTTTTTTTTTGGTGTAATAGTCCGAGCCTGCATGATGACTAGATTTTCCTTTTTCTGACTCCCAAATAATTTTTTTTTTAAAAAAATATTTTCCTTCTTCCTTTGATAGTCATTTAAAAAAAAATAATAATAATCAAACTCCATCATCTTTTTTAGTATCTTTCTGCTCACGAAATTCTACCAATGACTAGAGCCGGCTGAATGCTAAAGTAAGAAATGCGGTCACCTAAGGCCCAAAGTAAAAAAAAGGCACCCAAATTTTAATCAATAGGTTTATTTATAATCAATAAATAAAATAATATTTTTTTACTAGATGAAAAACAAATAAAAAAGAGAGAAAAATGCAACGTTCACAATATTTTTCACAACACCTTTACAACTAATGTTAAGTAGTAGGTTGTTATTAATGGCAAAAAATAATTATAGTGATATTTTCAAATAGAAAACAAAAAGCAATTTAAAACCTAGGATTTGTTATAAAAAATATTATAAATTTTGCACTTCTAAAAAAAAAAAGAATTGAGTTAGTAAACTTTTACTAGTTCTCATCTAAGTCTACCACTAACATCGTTTTTTTACTTACCACTATCAATCTGCTACATTAACAAGTATGAAAAATTTTGTCAAACTTTTTCTATTTATAAAATTTCTAAAGAAAGAAAAAATTCTACATAGTTTATATTAATTAGTAATAATTTTGCATCTAATACAAGATAATCAATTTTCGCCTTAGGCCCCCAAATGCATCAAGCCGTCCCTGCCAATGACGTACACTATGTCATTATGTTATAGTAACCATATATCCATATGCTCCCTCGTATTGTTTATCAAAGATTTCTCAATCATCTCTGCTTATAATTATGCAACCATCCTTTTTTTTTTTTTTTTTTCTATAAATGCTTCTCGTAGCCACAGTGGCGCTTTTTATTATGAGCATGCCTGTTGCATATGAGGCTAGGAGAATCTTTCAACAAAATCTTATCTGATGAACAAAAACCAACTGTTGTTAAGGTCACTGCATGTAAGGCCAAGTCCCTACAATATATGTTACGTGGGTATTGGGGACAATTGCTATAAATATGTTCTATTAGGAGTGTTAGAAATACTGAATGATTGTATTATATTTCTCAAGTAATAGAATATACATGAGTGCCTTTTATATAGAAAGCAAACTGTGTAGTATAGTAAGTGTGCTATACAAGTAAACAAAGTGGGCCTAAAGCCCACATAGCCTAATACACATTAACAGCCCTCCTCAAACTCAAGATGGATGTGAGACCAACTTGAGATTGTCAACCAAAGAACGAAGACGTCCCTTAGGATGTGACTTGGTGAAGATATCTGCAAGTTGATCTTTAGAGGAGACTGAGATCAGCTTGAGAGCACCATGGACAAGATGATAACGGATAAAATGACAATCGATCTCAATGTGTTTAGTCCATTTATGGAAGACATCATTGTGAGCAATATGAATGGCACTCTGGTTGTCACAATAAAGAGGAGTAGCAGAGGATGTGGACACACCTAAGTCTTTTAGAAGCCATTGAAGCCAAAGGAGCTCAGATGTGGTATCAGCAAGGGCACGATATTCTGTTTCAGTACTGGAGTGGGTCACATGAGTTTGTTTCTTGCTTCACCAAGAGATCAAGGAAGAACCTAGAAGAAAGCAATAACCAGTGGTGGACCTACGATCAGTGGGATCTCTTGCCCAATCAACATCAGAAAATGCACGGAGAATAAGAGGAGACTGAGCAGAGTAGAAAAGGCCATGAAAGAGAGTGCCCTTTAGGTATCAAAGAATGCGCAGAACAGCAGCATAGTGAGTCGATCGTGAAGCAGACAGATACTGGCTCATCTGGTGAACAACATAGGAAATGTCTAGACGAGTGACAGTGAGATAAACTAGGTTGCCAACCAAGCATTTGTAAAGAGAGGGATTAGACAATGGTTTCCCTCCTGAGGGAGTCAAATGCGCATTAAGTTCAACTGGAGTGTCAACAGTTTTGCTATCAGTGAGTCCAGCTCAAGACAAGAGTTTAGAGGCATACTTGGCTTGAGTAATATAAAGTTCATCTGTAGAATGAATGATTTCAAGACCCAAGAAGTAGCTGAGATGTCCAAGATCTTTCATCTCAAACTACTGACTGAGAAAATTCTTGAGTTCGTGAATGCCACTAAGGTCATCACCAGTTATGATCATATCATCAACATACAGGAGAAGTAAAATAGTGCATTTGTCAGTGCGACGAAGAAATAAGGTAGAATCATAATGATTGACCATGTAACCCAAGCGAGAGATGGTAGAGCTGAACGTGGTAAACCAAGCTCGTGGAGCTTGTTTAAGGCCATAAAGTGCACGTCGAAGATGACAAACCTTGTTTGATTCAACAGAGAGACCATGAGGAGGTTGCATATAAACTTCTTCACTTAAATCCCCATTAAGGAATGCATTTTTTACGTCCATCTGAAAAATGTCTCATTTACTGGCAGCAGCACAGCTAAGAGGGCACGAACCGATGAGTTACGAGTAACTGGAACAAAAGTCTCTTCATAATCAATTCCATACTCCTGTGTAAAACCTTTTGCAACAAGACGAGATTTGTAGCGCTCAATGGACCTATCAGAGTGAGTCTTAATCTTGTAGATCCACTTACAATCAACCACAGATTTCTCAGGAGAGAGAGTCACCAGATCCCAAGTATGGTTTTTAGATAATGCATCAAGCTCCTTTTTCATTGCAATTTGCCATAAAGGGTTAGTGGAAGCCTCACGATAGGTGTGAGGCTCGTGCAGTGTAGCAAGGGTAGTGTAACAATGATAGTCAAGTAAATGTGTAGGAATGGATCTTACCCGAGTTAAGTGATTAGGTGGAATGTCTTGTGCAAGATCTTCAGGCGGAGCAAGAGCAGGAGACCCAAGCTCAGGGTTGGGTAGCTCGTCTTCAACCTGTTCATCTTCCATCTGTTCATTGAAGGGTGAACTAGGAAAGGGGTCAATGATATCTGGTGGTTGGACAGAGAAGTCTATAGGAGAATCAGGAGCAACTACAGGAGGATCAGGAATAGCTACAGAAGGAATATGTGCCTCTTCTAGAAAAAAATCTAAGACAGAGGAGGAAGATAGGGAGACACGGAAGTGAGAAAGCTCGACAAAAGAGCGATGTTCCCAAAAGACAACATTGCGAGAGACACGAAGACGATAAGAGACAGGATCATAACACCGATACCCCTTTTAAGTTTCACCATAGCCAAGAAAACAACAAAACCTTGACCGAGGCTCAAGTTTGTTATACTCATGTGGTTGAAGAAGAACGAAACAAGCAGAACCGAAGGAGCGAAAGTGGTGATAGTCTGGAGGTGACCCGAAAAGGCGCTCATATGGAGTTTGATTTGGAACAGGATTTGGAATGCGATTAATAGCATAAACAGCATAAAGAGCAGCTTCGCCTCAAAAAGGAGCAGGAACTTTGGCAGAGAGAAGTAGAGCACAAACAGTGTCAAGAATATGACGAAGTTTTCGTTCCGCTCTACCATTTTGCTGAAAGGTACTTGGACAAGTTAGTTGATGAACAATGTCATAGGAATGCAAGACAGCTTGGAAAGCATATTGAGTGTACTCAAGAACATTATCAGATCGAAAAATTTTGATGCGTTTTGAAAATTGAGTTTCAACAATTTTTGCAAAATTAGAATATACTTGCAATAATTCAGAACAATGTTTCATATTAAAAATCCAGCTATAGCGAGAGTAATCATTAACAAAGACAACAAAATGTCGAAACCCACCAATACTAGAGACAGAGGAAGGCCCCTAAACATCAGAATGAATAAGATCAAAGATATCAGTGGATATTAATTTACTAGTATTGAAAGGTAAAGCTGGCTGTTTTCCTAACTGACATGAGACACAATCAAAATTTTCTGTAGACACTAAACCTAACAAACCTTTAGAAGCCAATTGTTGTACCCGAGAAGAAGATGCGTGACCAAGACAAGCATGCCAAAGAGCAAGGGAAGGAACAGAAGAAATTGCATTAGCTGCAGCACTAGAAACAGGAGCATGGAAGACGAAGGTTGTCCACGGGAAACATACGCCCAACTCTAGGACCGGTCTCAAGCTCCTGTCCCATCCTTGGATCCTGCATAATATACCTAGAATAATCAAAGATAATGCGATAACCCAATTTAGCTAATTTTCCCACAGAGAATAAATTGTAAGAAAGGTCAGGAACATTAAAAACCTCAGGAACCGAGAGGTTGGAGGTCGAAACAGAACCTATATTATGACCAAACATTGTAGAACTATTTGCTGTGCGAATATTAAGAGAGTGTGGTGCAGGTTTAAGTTCAGAGAATAAGGACGAGTGAGGTGTCATGTGATTGCAACAAGCAGAATCCATAAGTCAAGAGGTAGGAGACATACCAGATAATGCTGAGAGAGAAGAGGAATAAGATGCAGTACCAACCATACGAATGACATTAGCGATGATGTTTACAAGGTCATCTCTGGAAATGGTAAAAGTGGATCCAGAAGACTGAGACTGTGCAGAGACAGGAGCCATTGGTTGGCCACTCTCAGTGTTAGCAACAGTAACAGCAAAAACAGAAACAACTAATTTGTTACGATGATAGCAAATCTCAAAACTATGGCCAAAATTTTTGCAAAAATTGCAAAAATGTTTGATGTATTGTGGGCGACGATTATTGCAACAAGAAGAAGACTTGCCCTTATTCTTCATTTAGAAGCAAAATATGCAAAAATGGACTACAAAAATGAAATCTATGTGAAAAACGTCAGCGATGACGTCAGCAGGTGACCAGCGGCGCGTGATTCAATCACGCCGGAGCTTTGGTCGGCGCGTGGAGAGTCCAATGAGGTCGATTCTTCTCTAGTGATGTAGATCGGAGAAAGACGATTCCGATGATGGCAGCGGTGAGTTGATCGGAGCAATACTGATGGCGTGTGAGGCGCGTGGAAAAGCTACCGAATCTTTGACCGACACGTGGTGGCACGTGGATGGTCAGATGATGATGATTCCGGCGGCCTTGTGTAGATCGGTTGAAAAACTACTCAGTGATATGTCTTATGTCTTAATCGGAAATCCGATGTGGAAGATCCGACGGAGTCAGTGATCTTGGTGGCAGTGATCAAGCTTCTGGCGGTGAAGATTCAACCTTGGCACCTTTGACGGTGGTGGAGCAGTCAAGAGAGGGCATGGAAAAGGTTTACTGACCGATGAAGTCGAGGCAGCGAAAAATACCAACAAAGACAAGACTGCAAGACACAAGAAAGTTAGAGCAATGGCTCTGATACCATGTTAGAAATACTAAATGATTGTATTGTATTTCTCAAGTAATAGAATATATATGAGTGCCTTTTATATAGAAGGCAAAGTGTGTAGTACAATAAGTGTGCTATACAAGTAAACAAGGTGGGGCTTACATACCCTAATACACGTTAACAAGGAGTATTAGTTGATAGATTTTATTTTCGAATAATTATTCTCTATTTTGTATTTTCAAATAAGAGCATTAGTTTAGGATAGGTGATTATCTTATCTCTTTGTTTTAGGATTGCTTAAATTTATCTCTATCTCATTGTTACTATGTAATTTCTATCATGTAAAGGTCCTATATAAGAGCCAAAAATAATAATAATAGAACGTAAGCAGAAACTTAATCAGCGGTAATGCTATTTGGGAGGTTTGGTTTTTCCTTGAACTAAAACCATTTTAATTGCTTTTACTAAGATAGTTACAGCCCTTCACCATAGCTCCCCATGGTAAACGTGGTGCTAGTCAAGGTCGAGATGGTCGTGGCGACTTGGGTTGTAACAATATATGTGCTTTCATCAACGAGACACTCTCTGCCTAATTATCAATTACTAATTTACTACCTAGAACCATGGATGAAATCCAAAATAAAGAACTCTAAATCTATATTCAAACAATCATTTGCTAAACCTCACATAACAAATAACCAATATGTAAATACTTGAGAAGAGTAAGCCCATGAGAAAGAAAATCTGCAACTCGTCCACATCAGGAATAGGCACTTATCCAAGTTTAGGGATTAATTAATTAGGATAGAGAAGGAAAGTAGAAAAGAAAATAAAAGATATAATATAATATTCTCTCAAATTAATGATGAGATAGGTTATAGTGTTTTACTAATCATTAAATCTCAAATTAATGATGAGATAGGTTATTATAGTGTTTCACAATCCCAGACTCAAGCCAAGTGAATCCCAAAAAAAAGCAAAAGGTGAAAAAGAAAAGAAGAAGACTACCAGGAAAGGTCATGTGATCCAATACTTAACCAATGCAACTTCCTTTATCGCTCAATCTGTGACCCACCAAAATTTGCCAATTGCCAAGATGCAAATCTGTTGGAGACTCATTTGCAAAGCGGTGGTGTAATTTATTGAGGATGGAGAAGAGACTTTCCCACCGTAAACTCCAAAGTAAGTCATAGAGGTTTTTCAATGAGGATGGAGCAAAAATTAGAATTTTTTCCTTCTTTTCTTTTGTGATTATTGTTAAAATAATCTTGTGTGTTTATCATTAGCTTGTTGATATATACACAATTTATCATTAGTCACAGATTTTTTTTTTTTTTTTTTGAATAACCACTAATTCGATTGTAATCCTATTTATGAATGTAAATACTTTCTTATAAAATCAAATTAATACTATTTATAAAATGTGTATAAACATTTAACTGTGATGGGTGCAAAATTTATCTTTTCTTTTAAAATTTTCAAATGGTATGGATAACACTTATTCAAAATATATACCAACTGAGTCTTTTTTTTTTTTTTTTTTAATTTGAGGGGGCCAAGGTCCCCTTCAATCCCAACATGGCTCTACTATTAGTGAGTACAACATTTTCATTGAAATACTACTATTGAAACCGCTCAACTTCTGTCAAAGATTATGTGAAGCGATACGAAAAGTCTTACCACCGAATCACACTCATACTCATCATTCAATCAAGTGCACAGCACAAACACAATCCATATGGAAGTCGGTAGACTTTAACGAGGCTAATCATTTAACTAATTAATTTGTCCATAAGCACCGTGAGATGTTACGTACGTGCAAGTGCATGCATGGAAGGAACTACCCTTTCTCCATGTGTTTAACACATGGAGACGGTCCCAATCCTTTATTACGAAAGCAAAAAACAAGTTTACAGGGCGCTTTAGTGACACCAAAACAAAAACAATTAATCAGTGCATATTCCATAAGCACTGTGAGACCAACAAAAATCTACAGAGGGCCTTAGTGACATTCTGACCCATAGTTCATTGGTATAATTGATATTTGGTTAATGTGGTTGTAATTAATTAATTATTATGGATATCATAAAAATTAAGAGATGAGAAATAATTAATTATGGTTAATGTAGTTGTAATTATCTAATTATTGTGGATGTAGCATTATTCTTATATTTTTTTAATCTAAATTCTTGTGATTATCAAATCAAGGTGTTCAATTTTTTTTTTTTTTTTTTTTTTTTAAGGATGGTCAAAATATTTTAGTTTAGTATTTTTTTTTAAGTATTTGTATTTTTTTTTTAATATAAAATACCATTTTGATCCTTAAATTTTACCAAAAGTGTTTTTTTTTTTCATTTTTAAATTTTAAAAGGTTTTTTTTTCATCTTTAAACTTTATAAAGAGTTTTCTTAATAGTTTAGAAATAGAATAGAGATAAAAAAAATATTTTTTTTCAATAGTTTATGGATAATTTTTTAAAATTTAAGGAAAGAAAATAAACATTTTTAATAATTTAAGAACAAAATATAATTTTTTTAATAGTTTAGGGACATAAAACAAATTTTTCAATAATTTAAGAATGAAAAATGAACTTTTAAAAGTTTAAAGATAAAAAAACAAACTTTTTATAAGGATTAGGAACCAAATTAGTATGTTACGAATCTGAAATAATTGTCATAATCAATGTTATAAATATCGTTTCGAACGCTGTTCCATTTTGTCCAGTGGAACAAAATATTTCGATACCAACCTATTTTGGTATACTATTTGAGAGTGTTTCGGGATTCTTAAAAAAGAATAATAAGAAAAAAATGATAATAAAAGTTATTTTTATGATCATTAATCTAAATATTCAAATTGTTAAACAAATGTGCAAATTAATACAAGTTTGAAGAAAAAATAAATAAAAACAAAAACAAAACCACATTATCTTCCAACTTTACTTGCAAAAGTCTCCTTAGCCCACGTGAATATATATCATCTTTTCCATGGAGCATTGATTAGTTTTATTTTTACCACTCCTCAGTAACGTGTGAGTCCATTTCTCAATAAAAAAGTGAATATATATCATCTTTTCCATGGAGCATTGATTAGTTTTACTTTTACTATTCCTTAATAACCTGGGAGTCCACTTCTCAATAAAAAAAATTTACTTTCATCTTCATCTTCTTTCTATTTTTCTCTCAGTCTTCTTAGCGACTCTCCGTTCTCATCTTTCTCCTTTTTTCTTTTTCTTTTTTTCACAGTAAATCTGATCTACTTTTTTCCTTCAACAAATATCAACAAAGTAAAGCATGTAAGGTTCATCTTTTCCTTATGCTTTGAAATCCTATGTTGTTTTAAGTTTAAGGAGAAGAATACCCAGAACTCCATTCCGGCCGAATCTTCGATTTTAGTTGGTATTCGCTGAAACTCAGGAATAATCCGAAATTCTATCAGAGGTGGAACAGGAGGGCTTATCGTTTCGGTTTGCATACCGGTACTAGATTTTTTGGCCATTTCGGCCGGAACGGAACGAAATTCAAAACATTGGTTATAATCCCTTTAGCTAGTTAGTTAGTTGAAATTAGGATGAGTTAGTTAGGATTTGAGCACATGTATCTTATTTAACACATGATTTAATTCATAGAGTACATGTTGAATTAATTAGTCAATTATCTTAAAACTTGTGAGCCAATAAGATTAGAACTAGTTTTCTAAATATACATAATTGTACATAATTCAACATTAGATATCATTGAAGAATAAATCAATTGATTGTTTAGTGTATTTTTTCTCTTTCTTTCTCTTAATATTTTTCTATAGAGAATAACTACTTCGAATTAAGTCAATTCTCATACATTCTCCCTATAATTCCTATCCAATCCATTACGAAACCACTAGGTCCTAACACAGTATTCTACATTTTCTATTACATTGCAATAGACCCAACACTGTCCTCTTCTATGATCACAACCAAGAATTTTCTTTCGCCAAATTAAAGCTTTGTTTGTTTATCTCCAAGGAAGAAATGAATGTAAAAGAAGATGTAACATTGTGTTGTTTCCATGCTTTAATTTTGATCGTATGTCGAGAGAGTGGGAGCAGTGGGCCATGTCTCGTGTGACAGCATCCAGTAAAAGAGAAAAAGAAAGAGATCTCGTTTCGTCTAAAGATCAGTCTAGCCGGATCCCAACGTTGTACTGGATTTTTTTTTTTTTGAAACCACGTTGTACTGGATTAAGATAGTGATGTGATTTGTGGAAATTTGAATACATAGTACGCTATCTAAAACAGATGCTAAAGCAGGAGAAAATAGCGAAAGAATGAAAGAGAGAATCTGTCTCATCATCGATCAGATCAAAAAGTTAAAAATTTATTTTTAATATATATATTTTTTAACTCCAACTTAAATAAATAAATAAACTTCTCAAACTTTTATATCACACAATTGCGCAATAATTACTACATCTAAATCCGAATGAGAGGCCAACCGAAGATCTGAAATTTTAAAATGTTGTGACCATTGTCAGGCTTTTAGTGATTCTGACTATTTTAGCTAGGATTTTGATTTTTTGAATCGGATAGGGTCTTAAACCCAATATGGATCTCACTGTGCACCCTATCAAAAGATATCATATGCTATTTAAGGTGAAACACTTACCCTCTATTTTTATATATATATATATATATATACATTTCAAGGTTTAACTAACATGCAAGATTCTCTCTCTTACTCAATGGAATTAAAGAGGTGGGTTATGGGTATATCAGTTTCATGTAGAACCATATATATGAGTCAGAGACTCAAAGTCGTGTGGGAATAAAAAGCACACGCACCATGTGTATACCTTGGTAAGAACACTATACTCGTGGTTTGTATCATTTTTTTATTATTATTTTTATTATATTGGTTGCAGTTCCGTGATCTATGTTCATTCCCTCCATTGTTTCTTTAAAAAAGAATGTTCAATCCCTCCGTGATGCACGCAGCTGAATTATAGGGCATTAGGGCACCCATAAACTGTATCAATTATTAAATATTCCTAGGTAACATCTATACTTTTTTTTTTTTTTTTTCTTTTTGAGAGAAACATCTATACTAAATATGATTTTTTTTTTTTAACACTACTAAATAAGAAATTGCGTGACTAACAATTCTAGCTAATGCTTCCAAGGACCAACATGTATATGGGATAAGAAAAGGGAATATAAGTGAAAAGCGCCTATATTTTCAAATGAAAAAATGAATGTGAGTTAAAAAAGTTTAAAATCTGTGTTATGTATCTAAAAATTAGGTCATTTAAGATATACACCACTGTTAGTTTTTTTAAAACTTTCTTCCCTCTCCCGTGTGTGTTAAAATACTTAGGTTATGTTTGATAATAGTTTTTGTTTTCTATTTTCAAAAACTTACTTTTGGGAATATAAAGAAAAAAAAATTCTTATATTTTTTTAATTAAAAAACATGTTTGGTTAGTTGAAATTAAAAAAAAAAAAGTTTTTTGAAGAAAAAAAAATAAAAATACTAAAATATGTTGTTACTAGGTTTTGAACTCTAGTATTGTCTCATTAAATGGGACATATTCATTAAATCATATGTGTGTTTTCATTGACTTTTGAAAATTAGAAACCGAAAACAGTTTTTTGTATTTTTTTAGTTTCCTTCATAAATTGAGTTTTGAGAATAGTTTTTGTTTTCTATCTATTTTGGATTTCCAAACAAGTTTGTTAGTTTCAAAAATAGAAAATTATTTTTGAAAACAGAAAATAAGGGAAAAAAACAATTACTAAACATACTCTTAGTATTCTAAAAAAAAAAATTTTGAAAAGCGGCATTAGATTTGATTGTTTGTCTAATTGTCTTTTATATTTTTGCTCTTTGATAATACAAGTATACAATAGTCTTTTTATAAACCCAACAATTTCACAAGGGAGGGGAGTAATGCATTAGATTTGGTTGTTTGTCTTTTATATCTTTTCCTTTTAATACAAATTAAAAAAAAATATATATATATATATATATCTTAAATTTTATATTGTGAATCTGTGATAAGCCCATTCATGAGGTGGTAAGTTAATTTAGGAATATTATAAAAACTTTGTGAATTTTTGTTGTATCCATTACTTTATCATTAATACGAATTAAGTTACAAAGATTAGAAACTTTCTCTTCAAAAAAATAAATAAATAATGCACGTAAAGAGGAGTGTAGTTCAACTGATTGACACCTCCTAATGTTTCTAACTTAAACATTCAAGGTTCAAATTTCTCCTCCCAACAGTCGAAATATTAAAAAGATAATAATAATAAACATAATGCATAATCTAGGTCTTGCTATCATACTATTGAAATTTGTTAGTATTGAAATGTGGCCACAGCCCACAATACCAAAAATTGGCTTCCAGCAGTGTCATAGTGACTTGCATATTGTTATAGACAATTAGTAAATTTTGTTTGTAGAAGTTCATTGGTCTTGGGGTCGAAAATATTGGACCTTGTTTGTAATACATATTTCAAAGAATGATAACTGATTTCATCAAAAGAGGAAAATTAAAATGATAAAACTTATTTGTTTAAATAGTCAAGTAGTCAGTAATCTATGCAGTGCACCAATAAAATTTAATAAATATTATTTTTTGGATTAATTACAAATTATCCACTAGGGGTTTGTCTCGAATTTATGTTGTCTACCTATGGTTTAAAAGTTGACACTTTGTCCACTTGAGCTTAGCTCTGTTAGGCTTCCATAATTAAACCACCTCTCCATTTATCATTAAAAACACATTCTAATTCAACATAACAAAAAATAAATTAAAAGGCTAGGGTAATGAATATTATGAAATTTCAAAGGTATAATAGCACATATGAACCCAAAGTACTTATGGTAAGAGAATTCCAATGTTAGATATAGGTTGGAAAGTTGTCAAAGAGCAAGAAGGATTAACATCAATGAGCCCAAAACTATCTTTTATCTAAAAAAAACCCCAGAAATTCCAAGACTTCTAGCAGATAAGGCCCATAAAGGTAATATAGAATTAGTCAAAAGAACGAGTGATAGAGAGAGAAACAAGAACGGCTTCTTGTGTGTGCTGCGGTAACTATCTCAATGAAAATTTGTTCTAAATTCGCTCTGTTGTCTTTGTATTGTCTGTTTTGCCGTTGGTGTAATTGGTAATTAAGTACTTAAGTTTGAGTGAGAGTTAAGAAAGGTGGGGACTAATAAAGAGGCTCCTCATATTGCCTTTAGTAATGTACAGAGAATGAGAAAGAGATATACATTGGGAGAGGGGCGATGGATTGCTTGGAAGAAAGAAAGAAATAAACTTACTATAAACTTTATCTTTCATTTTGTTTACTTCTATTTTTATTATTAAAGTGATTTTTAATTCTTTTACAGAAAAAGGGAAAGAGGGATACTACTTCAGTTTGGGTTTGGCAGTGGGGTGGGATTGGTATGAAATTTCACAATGTTCATAACCCTAGTTTTTTTGATCCATATGTTGTTATGTTTTCAAATTAAAATATGGTTTTAACCAAAAATAGAAAGGTGAGTTATAAAAACCTAATGGAGCTAAACTCAGGTAAGCAAAGTCTCAACTTTTAGATCATAGGTAAGCAACTTATATAAATTCGGGCCAAATCACATGTGGGTAATCTGTAATTTATCCTTATTTTTTTGTCTATTTTATTTTATTTTATGGTATAAATATGAAAATTAATAATTATGTTAGTTATTCATATTTAATAGGTATTTACAATAACTGTATTTGTATATAAACTAGTAAAAAAATAAAAATAAAAAACTATTTATTATATCATTTAAAGAAAATCTAATAAGCCAAGAGTATAATGTAAGGTTTAAATATATAATAGAATTTAAATTTAATTAAAAAAATTTAAAAACTAGCTTATAGCCCTTGCGTATACATATGTTCAATTAAGAACAATTACAATTAAAAAAAATTACATTTTTCTCAAAGAAAAATACACACATATATAAATATGATATTTTAATCTAATAGAAGTATAATGAATTTCATATAAATATAATTGATACAAAATTAGAATATAATTTAAATGACACTTGGTATGAAAAGTGAAGTGTGCATGCATGTAAAATCTAAAGATACATGACATCAAATTATATGGAAATTAGGTCCTTAGGTACAAAATTATCCCTCTTAGACCTAATATTGCAATATCTCAATCTGCATTTTATTTATTGTATAAAGGAGGGATTGCAGTTTAAAATGAAAAGCAATTTTGTCTCCAAATACTTTAATTCGTAAACATAATAATTTTGATTTCTGCACTTTTTTCAGTACCCTCGGTAGCTTATGTAAATCAGATTGTGAGTATAACCAATCATGAGTAGACGAGTGGTAAAAATAGTTAACATTAGAATGTTTTCGATTTTCTAAATTCTCGGCATAGGAAATGGTTTTCATAAAAATTTATATTGAACCAAACATGACCTATTGATAGACTAATTTCTCGTTTGGTAGGGCTGAATATAACATGCCATAAGAGTTGGCAAAGTCTTGCATAAAAAGCCGGTGGACTCAATAGTTCCTCTAGGCAATAGTTGGAGTGAATTCCTATTCTTGTGTTACTTGATTAAACACTGTGTTAGTGCTATATGTAGCTTCTACATGCTCTTTTTCTTCTTCTTTTTTTTTGACAAACAAGTTACTCAGACATTTTCAAAAAAAAAAAACAAGTTACTCAGACCCTTTTGAATATTTGACTACTCTCTCAAATGTATGCAGTCTCCTCATTTTACATGCACTAGATTATTATAGGGAGGAATCTCATGGCCCATGGGAGTGGCTCTAAAATGTTGATGAGAGGTTTTCAACCCAATATCTCATAAATATCTTGAGTCCTAACCTAGCAGCTTCTAGATACTTGGTTTAATTAAAAATGTGTCTCTTGTCCATTGTAAATTTGATTTATAGCCATAAAAATTTCCTTTATAAGTAACCAAATGCTCGCCATATTCTTCATTACAAAATCTTAGAACCATCTTTTGCTTCTAAATATGATACCATCTCTTTTTCTAAAAATGCTTCCCTTCCTAGCCATAGCGGCACTTATGAACATGCCTACTGCATATGAGGCTCTGAGGCTTCCAGAGAAAAATAAGTTGCTAGGGCCACCGCAAATGCAAGGCTTCCAAGTAACTCCAACGTCTGGGATCATGTCCAATCCTCCCACCACCCCCAGCGACACTCCTCCTTCAAAGACCAGCCAAAAGGCCTTCACCAATGATCACGTTGAAGCCCTTCCTTTGCTACACCAACAACTTTCTAAGGGTCCTATCACGCCATCTGCTCCAAATCCGGGCACCTATATCCCATCTCCATCAAGCACTTTGGCGAGTGAAAACGCTGCACTGCAGAACAGTACTATTCCTCCTATCCCCATGCCCTAAGAAGGAAACTCCATCCCCTAGTCCCAATGAATATATATATATATGTGTGTGTGTGTGTGTGTGTGTGTGTTCCTTTTTATCTTTATCAATAAGAATTTTGTTGGCTCAACAAATATGTTGTATGGATTATATATGTATAACTTTGATAATGTGAATTAGAGTTTTTCTCTGATTCTCAGCTGATGGATATGTATATGCTTTAAAATTATATGTTTGTATTGTTGGTTTAGAGAAATGGTTATTCTTTGGAGTTGGTTTAGATAAGCTTTTGGAAAAATATATTAATTTTTGGTTGTGTTGCTGCCGCAGTGCACAGTAATTGGAAATGCCGATAAGTGATAATTCACCATGAGAATATTATTCAGTTTTGCTTAATTACACAGGCAGCACTACAAATCACATATTTATAGGCTCCTTTAGACAATTCTAGATTCATTCTAGATAACTGATCAGACTCTTCAACTGCATCTAGACATAGAATAGGCTCAGATTCAACAAAGTTCATGAAAGTGCATTACATATGTATGGTTAGCCGCATAACCCATCACATGTCAGTGAAAGAAACACCCAGCGGTTCAACAATCTTCTTTCTGTTTCCAAAGAGACAAGCCGTGGCCAACAAGTCAAACACACAAAATGGTGTTCTAACAGGCAAGTTGCAATGGTTACACAATTCTCATCATTAAATAAACCAGATGCTCTCTCATATTGTTCATCATCAAAATTTCTGAACCCTCTTTTCCAAATATGCTACCATCTATTTCTCTAAAAATGCATCTCCTATCTACGGGCGCTTTTTCTTATGAGCATATATGCCTAATACATATGAAGGCTAGGAGAATCCTCCATGAAGAAGAACAAAATCTGATGACGAAAAACAAGTTGTTGTTAGGGTCACGGCAAGTGCAAGGCGAAGTCCCTACATATTTACGTCTTTGATAATGTGGATTTGCGTTTATCATGAATTTTTAGCTGATAGGTCTATGTGCTTTGAAATTGTATGTGCCGCATCACCGATCACAGTGTCAGTAAAAAAACACCAAAAGCTCGATCACCTAAGAATTTAAAAAACAACTCACAGAAAGATATATAAAAATGATAGATAACTTCTTCTTCTTCTTTTTTTGGTCTTTCAACTCTTCATGGAGTATGCCTACTACCTACATGGCGTTGTAAGTGATGAAAAAAATGGTGAATCCATAATTCCACCACTCATGAGTCGATACGTTGACAAGTTTTGATGAAGTTGTGAAAATAATTATAATACCAAACTTACACCTCTCAGGTGGTCTAAGAAATTTTTTTTTTCCTAAAAAGACAAGCTGTGACACAGAGTCCCAAAAAATCCGCCAACCAAAATCCTATTGGAAAAAACTATTACACATTTTATGAATTGAAATCGTGTCTTTAACTCTCGATTTTAGTTCAAAAATAGGTGTGTAACAACATGTGCATGTAACAGGGTATGTGTAATAAATACTACCCAAATCTAACTACCGAGCCTTAATGTTTCCATTCCATTCTAACGTCTTGAAAACCTTTCCATCAATAAATCAATCAGCATGATCAATTAACCAAACAATTTTAATTAAAACAGAAAGTGGAACTTACATAACCACAACAAAACCATAAAACCCATATGCAACTCAAATTTAATTAGGAAAGGAACAAATACAATCATTAAAAGAGTAATGATATAGACACAAAATGTTTCCCAATATTTTTAACAACAGTTTGTTGAGTTAATATATAATTAAACTTTTATCAATTATAATTTATATTCATCACTGGTGTCACTCTTTTACTCACTATTAACAATCTAGCACATCATCTGAATGTGAAATTTATTATCAAATGTGTTTTTTAGGTATCTGAGAGTGTCCACGGACAAGGGATCGGGGTTAGAATATATAATCATATACGTATATTTACATGGATACGTTGTGTCAGAATCGTCAGATATAAAATACGTACAAGCTGCGCCTTTTAAAGCTGATTCCTTTTGGGTGCATGCACGTGCATGGAACCAATGTCGAGCCAACTGGAATTCAAAGCTCTCTAACGAGCTTGTAAAAGAGTCTGATCTTGGCCAACAAGCCTCTGGTAAATCCTCCTAATTCAACTTTGGAAGTCGTGTGCGACTAGGAGGAGTATGAGAGTTCGTGCTTCTATGTTTATAAAGTTGTGTTCGTGTTCGTGATTATAAAAAAAAAAAAAAGAAGTTGTGTTCGTGTTTTATAGAAGAGAGTGAAAAAAAAGTGTTGGGGAACAAAAAGAAAAAGTTAGTGTCGTCGATCGAGTGAGCACAGTGAGAAGAAACATAAGGTAAAATATGTGTATAACAGTGAAGTCATCACATTGATTTTTTTTTTTTTTTTTGTGTGTGGGAAAAACCATATCATTACGTTGATCACAATGGAATGTCAAAAAGCAATAAAACTAAAAAAATTGGTATCAATGAGTTGTTACAACTCAAATTCAACAATACCAACATTGCTTTATCAGAGATTGAGAACCTGGAAAACAAATTTAAAAAATAAAAGAGAGACAAATCTAAATCTTACATGCTTTGAAGAGGGGGACGCGAAAGTGAAAAAACCTAGAGATCAAGGAGGTGGGACACATATATCGAATCAATAACGGTTGAAGAGATGAGCAATGATGAATGTGACCATCTTTTTTGGTTGGTTCCGGTCTTTCTATTCATTGTGTCGACTTTTTACACAACCCTAATATAAATTTGGGGGGTTTTTAATTAGAAGTTTTTAGGTGCTTCAGATCTGAAGTTAGGTTGAGAAAATATTGTAATAAATTTTATAACAGTGAATTTATTCAAAGTCTGTTCTATGATTTTTCCCTTCAAGAAGAAATAGTTTTTTCACATAAATTTGTATGTTATTGTCATCTTGTGTGTAATTGATATCTTGTCTTGGTTATTTTCGCAATAATAATTTGAGGTCATTGATTTTGTTGGCCTTTGATAATGATGCATAAATTTATTTTTCAATAGAAGGAAAAGATCAAGTCCCGAAGTCCAACAAAAGAAAAGTATTTTAACACGCATTTTGTCTGAGTTGTTAGACTAGATAGGTGGTAGAAGTTTAAAATAAGAATCTAAGGAGCAATATCCAAGGTACTGTATCTAAGTTTTACCCTATTATGAATGCATGAAGTTACACAAATGGATAGTGTTACTTTTTTTTTTTATATAAGATAGAATTTGTACTCTAACCTAATCTAAGTGTATATGTGTGTGAAGCTTCCTTCTGGAGACTTGAACCTTGACCCTTACCCCCCACACCTCACAAGCACTTATACTTGTGAAGAGACCATTGCACCAAGAGTGTGCAGTGGTAGTGTTACTTTCATAAAGAGATGGAGTTATATTGTTTCATACATGCCATTGAAATCTTAAATTAAAATTCCATCCATTCGACTTTTAAGCCATATAAATATGTGATCTAATTACAAATGAATACACATGCATTCAAGGATTCATAGTATAGTGTGGATGACCGCTTAGAAAGAAATTGATAAATTTTCTCATCTTCAAGTATCTTTACATTGTCTTACTATTTCTTTTATTTTATAACATGTTATTAGCATGATTAGAATTGAAACCTCACAATCTAATTTGTTGATTATCATGGTAATGCATGATTAGAATTTTAGTATTTACATAATGAATAGAAAAACAAAACAAAAACAAAAAGAAAACAAGTTTGATTTTCCAAAATTTTTTAAGTTTTAGTAAGTCATATTTATTGATAAAGTAATTTTATGTAGAAAATCAACCTAATTGTTCTCAACTATTTTTATATCTTTTCTTGGTTATCTCTTTGAACGTGGTTTAACCGTTTAAGATCTTGTGACATTTAACTCTTTAGTGCCACTGCTATACATAGGTGGGACTTAGGGACCCATATGTTATATCCCACAACATCCCCTGTGCCCAACAATGTTCAAAGAGATGAACACAGAACAAAATTAGTATCTTTTGATCGCCAAAAAGGTAGTTCTAAGTCCCAAAAAAATAAAAATAAAAAATAAAAAAGAAGAAGAAGAAGTAATTCTATGTCTCCACTCATTTTGAATGCTTTCAGTACTGAGCCTTTTACTTTCACGTACATTATCAAAGTATATTTGTTTTTAAACTTCTTTTTTCTTTTTCTTTTTTGTTCTTTTTTTAAGGTACAATTTTTTCAAATAGCTAATAGTTTTCAAAGGAAAAAAAAAAAAAAAATTTATATCAAACGGGCACATAAAATATTTATGGCAAAATTTATTATGTTAAAAACCTATGATGTGAAATGATATAAAAGTAGTGTTCAGATATCATTTCTAATCAAAATCTTTACAAATTTTATTACTGACGCAAATGATGTCTAAGAATATTTCTGATACCACAGAGATAATGGCATCTTTTTCGAATAATTATGATAGAAATAAACATAAAAGAGCACTAAAAAAACCAGTTCATTGGCAAATTATTGGGTAAAATATTAGCCTCCCTATGGAGAATTTGACATAGCATAGGAGACAACAGGATACTAAAATTCTAATATCCTAGATAAGGCTTTCTTTAGAGCATTACCATCAACTCTTCCATAAAAAATGTCATTTTGACACACCAAAAACCTACTTTATTATTTTACCACATCATTTTACAATATCTCATTCATCACATGTTTTATTCTTCAATTTTATAATTAAAATAATATTTACAACACATTAAAATAATATATTAACTCCTCCCCATCATCATCGACGACAACAACAACAACAACAACAACGGCACAACCACCACTGCCGCAACAACGGCCACCAACAACCATTGCCGCAACAACATCGACAGCCACCATCGGCACAAACCCAATCTAGCAACGCCACCTTAAATTAAAAAATTTTAAAAATAATAAAAATAAAAACCAGAAAATAAAAAATAAAAAATAAAAATCCACAACAACCCACCACATTCACAAACCTCAAAACCCATCCCAAATCAAACAAACCCACAAAACTCTCAAAAAAAAAAAAATGAAGAGATGAATCAACTCCACCATCACCCACAATCACATGGAATCCACAACCCCCCCCCCCCAAAAAAAAGGCCCAAACTTACGTGCAATCTCCACCAATCAACCTCATCGGTGAGGCCAAACTCCACGGCGACGGCTGATCTCAATGGCAACAGTCTAGGTGGAGAAAAAAGAAGAAAGAGAGAGTGTGACAAGAAAAAGGCGTTGAGTGACAGAAAAAAGAAAAATAGAGAAAAAAAAAAAAAAAAAAAAAGGGAAAGGTGAAGATTCTGGAGATTGGAGAAGAAAGAAGAAGAAAAAAGGAAGAGTTGACAAAGAAGAAGGGAGCGGTGGAGAAAGAAAGAAGAAAAAGAAAGAGAGAGAAGAAAGAAAGTGATAAAGGAAGAGAGAGAAGAAAGAAAGTAAAAAAGGAAGAGAGGAAATGAATTAAAAAAAAAAATTAGCATTTTCATCCGTACCATTCCAAAGATAGAACGATACTGTTCATGTGTGGTAAAAATTATAACATTTGAAACATCTCATAAGAGGGGTTTTTTGGTGTTTGGTGTGCCAAATGCCAAATATTTGGCATTTGGCACACCTGATGGTAATGCTCTTAGGGCTCTATTCAACCCACACAGACCACAAAAGTAGACCTGAAAGCCCAATTCCCAAACTCATCATCACCATATATATCCGGTCCCGGCCCAAGTTATATGAAAAATCTTTGTTTATTGCAAACACGAACTTGTTTGGGCTAGTCTCTCTGGGCACGATAGAGCTTGCTAAGTTACTTCTTGCTTAGCTAGCCGAACTGCCACTTTTTATATACTAAGTCCCAAATATTAAATGTATATAATGTTGGGATAAATCCCCGTCTATGTGTGAATTAAATTAAATATAACCTAAGCAATAAAGAAAATAGAAATCTATGGAAGTGATAAAAAAATCAACCAACAAGAACACCAAGAGTGTAGAGGGAAAAACCACAAGGCAAATCCAATTAATCTACTATAATAAAATAGATATTACAACACTTAAGTTATATCCAAAACCTAAGTTCATAATAAATTGGGAAAATACAATAATACTTGTAGGAATAAATACAACCTCACTACAAGGTCGGTAGCAAAATCGTCTACACTGAATATTTCAATTCTCTGTGATTGTAGCACCCAAATAATTGTCCTAAAAAAAAAAAAAAAAACTCCAATTTATCTTCCTTGTGTGTCTTGAGCAAAAGAAAAATCACATTTTCTTTTTTCCTTCAGTGCCGCACAAAACACTATTCTTTTTCCTTCAGTCGGCTTCAAATCTATATTTCACTCTTCAGTCTCTTTAAATCTCTCTCACTATTCACGAAACCCACACACACAAGCTTTATATAAAAGCTTTGCTGACAAACACTCCTAATTCAATTAGGAATAGAAGTCTTTGACTTCTTGTGTAATTGGACACCTATTTCTATATGTAATAGGATTCCATGTGGGCTGGACTTCTAAGTGTCGTGCACTTCAACAATCTCCCCCTTTAGCCCATTGAGGAAAGAGATCTTCATCCCAACTCTTCAGTTAGAATTCATGCCGGCTGTTCCGGCACAAAACTCAAGCTTCTCTTGGGTCACAACCAACTCAAAAGTCTTATTCTTGTGCAAAGAATTCATCTCTTTTTGCATATTCGTCTCTTCTTGTATAGCCTTTATCCAGCTCTACTTGTCCTTATGAGACTCTACTTCTTGAAAGCATTCTGGCTCCCCCTCATCAGTAAGCAAATATACTCAGAAAAGGGATATCTAGTCAATGGACGATGCTCCCTAATAGACCTCCTCACTTGAGGTTCTTCAATCTTAAGTGAAACATGCTGCTCCCACTATTCAACATCTTCAATATCTTGAGCATCATCACCATCAACTCTGTTAGGGGAGAAATTTAAGCCTCTGAATGAAATGTTGGGAAACCAAATCGAGACTCAACTATGGGCTCTTGAGATGACACCCATAGGCTTTCGATGTGATGACAAGCCTATCCAAGCAAGAAGAAACAAGAACTGCACTTAACAAAACAGCAATAGAGGCCCAATAAAAAATATGTTACAATAATTAATTAGTATATTAGTGGTCCTGTTTTGATAGTCCAAGGGAAAACGAATTCTCCAGCGGTAAGGGTAATGTTTCACTTAAGTCTAAAGAGATAAATTGTCTAACAACAGGGGTAGAATTACACTGTCCAACAGTCAATAATAAGATAAATTTAAGCAAATTTTAGGTCTTTATGTGTCTTATTCAATGGGAATTTATTGTGCTTTCAGCCATTATTAGATTAATGTGAGGGAAGAGTTTGATCATTATGAATACATCATATCCTTCTGCAGTAAAATAAAAAGTATGCATTAAAGGCTCCATAGGAAAAAGAAAAGGAGGATTAATTTGCATGGTGTGAAGGGAGAGAAAGATCCCCAGCTCAATACAGCAAATATTTAACTAAAATTTTGGTGGGTGTGTGTTTATAAGGCATGGACGAGTGGAATGAGGTATGTTTTTTGAGTGAGTGGTATGGGAGAGATGCTGAGACTGAAGTCTTTTTGTGAGTAAATGGGTTGTTTGTGACTCACTAAAAGACATTTATGAGTTATGGTATTGTAAGGGGGGATAAGGATATCTGGGACTAGATGGGTCTAGGTTAAGGATGATGGATGGTGAGCTAAGAGAGAGCTGAACCACCAGAAAAAATAGCCAACGAATTTCAAAGTCTCTAAGTCTCAAAGGGGTGGCTAAGTTGCTTCTTTGGTTAGCTTGCCTCTCCTTTTATAATGGAGTTTTGGAGAAGCATTGATTGGCAAGAATCCAAAAATGCATGACTCATCAGGGGTGACGAAATCAAGGCTTTGTTGATCAGAAATAGGAAAATCTACTTTGAGGGGTTGTCTTGCTTCTTTGGGTAATGATGGGATTTTAGAGCTTTTTGCATTAAGTGCCAAGATTTTTGGGGCTGCGCTTAATTATTGTGTATCAAGAGTGAATCCTAATGCTGCAACTGAGATTTGGTCCCCAAGAAGTAAGATTCAACACCCCAAGCCAAGTGTCAAATTTTTAGTCACTTCAGGGGTTCCGCTGGAGATTCCTTTATGCCCTCCAAACCACATGTTCCCAATTATTTCCCCTTTAGGATTCATGGGCTTGGCACATGAATTACGTCTTGAATGTTTTTAACATTTTTAGCATCAATTTGTTGGAATTTGAATAATTTGGTTTCAGCTCCTCTTCCGCTAGAGGTGCAGTTTTAGGGAAGATAATAAAATTCCATCATCCTTTGGACTTCAACTGATGTGACAGCCCTTGGGCAATTAGTTGTGATATTTGAAACAATAGGACAAGTTTCAAAATACCTTTGTAAGTAATATTTACTATGATGAATTTCATATTGCAAATAATATTTCATGGTTTCTAATAATCACATCATAACTTAAATGATGAGCTTATAGGTTTGAATATTTACCATGAGTTTTGGTAATAAATATTATGGATGTTGTGATGTAAGATAGATAGTGAGCATAAGTTTAATATGAAATAAATAAATATCATGGGTCCAATAATCATAACTTTTCATGGGCTTTTATAAGATGATTGCCATGGGTTTTGAGAATAGATAATTCATACATTCCATGAGCTTATAATATTACAGTAATATGTTTAAGCATCTAAAGTATTTGTTCATTATTGGACTTTTAGGTGAAATAATTGCGATGTAGTGTTTTGCCAAGCATTGACAACCTTGGGCTTTCGATAAAATAGTGCCAAGTAATTAGCTTGGGTTTTTTAATAGTGCCAACGTAAGTTGGGCTTTTGATATTGCCAATGAGAATTGGGCTTTGATATTGCTAATGAGAATTGGGGTTTAAATATTGCCAGCAAAAACTGGGCTTTGATGTTGCCAATGAAAATTGGGTTTTGATGTTGCCAATGAGAATTGGGCTTTAATATTGCCAATGAGAATTGGGCTTTGGATAAATAAATTGCCATGGGTTTAAATCATGGGCTTTGATTATGGATTTGAATTTCATTGATAAAATTGTTTTGCCATGGACTTGAATCATGGGCTTTTCAAATATTGCCAAGCATAAGTATTCTTGGGCTTTTAAATAGAATATGATGTGCTCGTTGGGTTCAAATGGTCAGTTTTGGGCTTAGCTAAGTAATGATAATAAAATTGGATAAAATATGAGTTTTTGGGCTTTTTGTGATAGTTTATATCACGACCCAGTTTAGATAATAAGATATGAAATATTTGTGATTAATGGAACAATAGAGCAAAAAATATTTGGGAAAACCCAATAACTCGTTAGTGGTATAAATAGGTGGTACTTAAATAAAATTAGGTGTAAAAAAAAAAGTACCCTAACATTTAGCCCCCCGAGTCACGTGTGATCAAGTTATTAGTAATATATTTTTTGAAAGAAAAATATTAGGATCACACGTGCAAGTTTTTTTTTTTTTTTTGAAAAATGGCTACCTAAGATAGAAAATATTTGTGGGCCAATGAGAAACATTCATGGAGGCACAAAATAATATATGGGTGATATTTTGGTGTTTTTGGTGAATAAATAGAAGTGATTAAATAGGATTAGAGTATGTGGCTTGAGTGAAAAAATTGTACCTCAACCTTTTAGCCCCTTGAGTTTGTGTGATTAGCTTGCCTTTGGTCACATATGTGAGTTTGAATGAGTCCATAAGCCTGTGTTGCATGGGTTGAAAGAGAGAGAGAGAGATGGTGATCTTGAAAGAGAGAGTTTCTTCCTTTTTTCTAAGACTATAAGAACCCTTTTATCTCATTCCAAACTTCTTCCATCCCCCTTTCTGATTCAACTCTTCTTGATTGAGTTTTTCTTTTGCATTTGTAGTTGATGTTTTGTATGGGCTCCAACCGCTACTGATGTTTTGTATTTAGTGATAGGAGCTTCCGCCAACCCCCATTTGATTTATGGGTCTTTGTGGCCCATTATTGATTGGCCTTATTGAATAAGCCGAAAGATTGACAATAAAGTGTTTTGTTGACTTCTTCATAAAGCCAATATCATTGGTGATGTGGTATTGTTCCGCTATAAGATTGTATTCCATAATCTGATGCGCCGCTGGAGTCTAGAGATGCTGAATTCAATAGTTGTTTGGTTCATAGAGGAGATATCTAGACACTGTGGTGGAAGCCCCCAAGTCTAATCTAGTGAGAATTCCAGCCGTGATGAATCTAGACCCTCTGATGATAGTTATTTAGATCAAACTGATGCTTTTGTTAACCCAACTATTGGTTCCATAGGTCCAATTGTCATAATGAGGCAATTTAGGGGAAGACCATTGCCGGTAGGATGAAGATTTATGAAACTATGGAAGAGGTTTCTTCAAGAACTCCTTATCTTCTTACATCATTTCTTTCATTTTTCTTCTATTCCTTGTCTTCATTCATGGCCTTGCATTTTTCTGCTCTTATGGTTCTAGCAACTTGGTGATAATAACAAGACATAGCTGAGGAAGTATGATGATGGATTCGAGGATACGGATATAGACTTTGGTAATTTTATGCCCTTTCTCTTCTTCTTATCATGTATATTTTATGTTGATGTATTTTCACTTCAGGTTTTGTTGCCGAAGATATAATGGCAATTGACAAAAGCTTTGTTGATGCTGTTGCGGCTGGAGGGATTGTTTCTGCAGAGCTCCAACTGTGATTCTACCATATCTTCGTGATGTTCCTTAAAACAAAAATCTCCAAGCATGATCTAAAGTTGCTCATACTGCTTGAGGAAATTATGGCTTGATACTGTTCATCTGCTCTTTTGTTGTTATCGTTGGACAGTTGACTGTGATCTCTTACTTTACAACAGTGCATGGAAAATTTCCTGATGTTGCTCTTAAAATATATATATATATATATATATTAATCTTCAAGGGTGCTTGAAGGCATTGTAAAGAAATATTTTGCCTTCATGGTTTGAGGCAAGATTGGTGTTATTATGAGAGGACTATTGCTCCAGCCGTAGTTATATTTATTGTGCCACTGAATTATGTACTGTTTGTGATGATGGAGATAGCTGATCCGAGGAGAATACTTCATTAATGATGGTTGAACTTTATTCTTTGATCAGAGGGATGAGATCATGTGTCCTTCAACGGTGTTTCCCCTCTAGTGGAGATCTTTGGCAATGGCTTTGTTGTAGTAGATTCTTATATTTCCTTAGGTGTATCTTTTCAAAAATTTGCTTTTGTGATGTATTGTGATGTAATGTAATGTAACATAGTCACTATGTAATGTAAAGTATGTTGTAAGCTTATACAGCCGTAAATGTTGTATTATATGTGATGTTTTGAAAATTGGTTCAGTCATATATGTTGTGTTTTTTTTTTTTTTTTGAAATGACTTGAAGCTGGTTCAAACGTATAGGCTATGTTTTCTTTAATCATAAATTTCTTTTGTCAAGATATCTTGATTGTTAGAAAATCATTATTCTTAGTCTCAAAAAATCAAAGTATGGCTATGGAGGCAATATCTATTTTTGAAATCAGTTGCTAAATGCATGACCATTTTATTTTGAAGTCCCAACCATAAAGGCCATCTTCAATTTTGAATATGTAAAGGTTTGAGATATGAAAAGTGTTTTGATCATTGAAAGATTGATATAATTAAGCGACAATATAGTCATGGAAGTCAAACACTTTATTTTGAAAATGTCAAATTGCAAAAGGTTTGTCCTTGCAAGTAAGTTTGAAATACAAATATCTATGTAAAAATGTATCTTAAAATATTTATAGTTTTGAAATAAATGTAAGATATTCATGTCTTAGAGTAAAGATAATGTTTACTTTCTATTTCCAAAGCATTTGGTAGAAAATATGATTATTGAGTTAAGTATGATATAGCTCCGGCCATTTGCCATTGATAGGTTTCATGAGATCTTCACCTTCTGCCATGGCTAGACAATAATAGTCACTATCATAAACCTCCCTCACAAGATAAAGGTCTCTGGGTGCCAGTATGCCGGATTGATTAGGCCTTTTAGATCAAAGCCCCCAAGTGTAAGGTAGTTAACATCCTTGATGATGCTCAAGATTCCAAAGGTTCCAATGATATGGTACATGTGAATTTGATGATTCTAGTAACATGATGGAGTCACCATGGTCTTGAATATGTGTGGGGCTGCCATGGCCTCAATGGCAACAAAGCTTCTTTAAGGGATGACCACCAATCTACTTGGTTCAACGGTTGGTACAAGAAGGATTTCCTTTAGCATTGATGATTTTAGTTGCAAGGAGTTATGATAAGGGGTTTCATGCCTACAAAATAGACAAATTCCAAAGTATAAGAAGCATAACGATGGTTAAAACAAACAATATGTTTCACATAATAATTTTTGATTAATGGTTGTGATAAAGTAATATATATTTAACATGATAGTTTTAATTGAATGACGTATGTGATATAGTATCAAATCAATTTGTATTGAGTGATATAATGAGTAGCATGTATTCAATATAAATTTAAAGATAGTGATGTGATGACTTATCTTGAAAGTTCATGGCTCCAGCCGTATATTAGTGAGTTGATGGCAGTCCGACAGCATGATGACATGAGTACAGTAGTGGATAGTCTGTACACCATGATAAGTCTCTCCATGGTTTGACATTGAGAGCATGTATCACCAAATAAGGATCTTAATCGAGCATCATATTGTACTTCCAAGTAAGGACAACAATGCATTCTTTGTTAGATGGAAAAGATAGGTTGGGTATTGCTGTAGGTTCCTCAAATGGTTCAACTATACCGCTAGACAAGAATTCTTCTCCCATTAGATGTGTTCTCTTCTGGGTACAGCCGTAAGTTTTTTGTACTAGCTTCATTTGATCTAGTACCCTTCTACTTGAGGCAACTAAGCCTTGCGCATCATCATGAATAACAATGTATACTTCCATTTTGTAGCCGAGTTTATTCACATTGTGGCCGTGATTTGCTGCTGAATGCTTCCTCGTGCTTTCCTCTTTTTTTTTTTGGATAAAGAAAAAAAATGCTTTTAAACTTATCTTGGGTTCATTCTTGATTGGCTCAAAACTACCACTGCCTCATGTATCACTCATGAAGTTGGCTAAGATTGCGATGAAGATTGCAAATTTAGAGAAAGCAATTGCAGCAAAGTCAGCAAAACTATCCCTTTTGACAAGTCAAAAGAATTCCATCATGCTACCCTTATCCACCAACGGTGGCTTGTCCTCCACGGAAAACTTTGGTGGCATATTGGATTAGGCTACTCATGCTTTAGTTTATATATATATATATATATATATATATATATATATATATATATATATATTTTCCTTTTATAGCCGTTGTATTAGTGGACAACTCCATTTGAGATGTAACATGTGTTTTGAGACTTTCTTAGTTATAAGGACATCTTTCCCCTTTTCTTTTCTTTTTTGAAATAGGAGGAAGAAAAGCTCTTCTAGGTGCTATTACTATTCATGTATGCGAAACCACTCAGCTATAAAAAACTTATTTAGTCGTGATTTGTTCATTTATAAGTGTTGTTATTACTTGTGCAAAAGGTTATTCAATTATAGGTACCAATATTACATGTGAAGGAAATACTAGTCAACCATGGACATTGTTTTGTAAAAGGTTCATGCCCAAAAGAAATTTTCTGCATAAAAGCTATGTGACCATTTGGATAGAGCGTTTTGCTGCGTCCACGTTTTCTGCCTTTTTTTTTTTTTTTTTTTTTTTTCTGCGCGTGAACAGTAACCTCACATGGGTTCACTGTTCACGCACTGTTTAGCACTGTTCATTCACTGTTTAGCACTGTTCATGCACTGTTCACGTATTAAAAAATATTAAAAATGGGTCCCACGATACTATTTACACATTTAAAAATTATTTTGCTACAGTGTTTTCAGTTTTCAGTTTTCAGTTTTCATTTTTCAGCAACAATAAGCTCAATCCAAACGGACCCTATAGAAAAACTTATGATTTGTAAAAGGTTTATGCTCAAAAGAAATTTTTCTGCATAAAGGGAATTTTTCCGCAGAAAAGAAATCTTTTCTGCATAAAAGGAATTTTTCTGCATAACAAAATTTCTCTGCATAAAGAAATTTTTCTGCACAAAGAAATTTTTCTGCATAAAAAATTTTATGCATAAAGGAATTTTTCTGCATAAAGAAAATTTTCTGCATAAAAAATTTTCTGCATAAAGAAATTTTTCTGCATAAAAATTTTTCTGCATAAAGAAATTTGTCTGCATAAAAGGGCTGCTCAATGTTACTTTTTATGCGTGCAAAAGGTCATTCAATTGTAGGTACCAATAACACACGCGAAGGGAAAACTAGTTAACTACGGGCATTGTTTTGAAAAAGGTTCATGTCCAAAAGAAGTTTTCTGCATAAAAAAAGGATTTGTTTTGCATAAAAGGACTGCCCAATGTTACTTGTTATGTGTGCAAGAGGTCATTCAATTGGTAGGCACCATGTGAAAGGACTAGTCAACTATGGACATTGCCTTGTAAAAGGGTTCATGTCTAAAGAAACTTTCTACATAAAAGGGGTTGACCATTGCCACTTTTTCATGTGTGCACATGTCTTTTCTCACTGTTCATGTGGGGATATTGCATTGTACATAGCAGGAAACACCTCCAGCCATAGCTGTAGTGCCCATTTTCTTTGCAAGAATGACCTTTTGAGCCAAAAGGGAGGGGAAAAAATGTTTTGTGAAAAAATAGTATTCGTTCATCTATGTATATGTATATACATGTATACTAACATACGTATACACATCATTACCCTTTTCTTTTAGCCATTCACATGTAAATATTGTACTTTTCAAGGCAAAGGACACCTCTAGCCGTAGCTACTGTGTTCCTTTTTTTTTTTGCAAAAACCATCTTTGAGCCAAAGGCAAAGTAAAAAGTTTTGTGACTTTGAAAGAAAACAAATAGTGCCCATTCTTCTATGCATGTATATAGACATACATACATGCATTGTTATTTTTTCCTTTTTGACTGTCCATGTGTAAATATTGTACTATTCATGGCAAAATGACCCTTTTTTTTTCTCTGCATAACTATGACTAGTTAGCTATTGTATTCTTTTTTTTGAAAAAAAACATTTGTTTCTTTTTTAGAAGGAAAGAAAATAGAGTGTTTACTTACATATACATACGTATATATATATGTATGTATACTTATATATATAATGTTAGCTTTGTAGGGGCTGTAGCAAAGCAACACAGCAGTAGAGGTCGCTCTTCCGAAATTTGGCATCAAGTGCAGCTGTAGAGTGCTAACTTTGTACTGCTGGGTTTACATCATGTTGACTTGCTTCTTGTTGGACATTATGCAACCTCGAGGGCACGATAGACTTTCACTATGGTTGGCTCCCCAGTGGAGTCGCCAAAATGTTGGGGGAGAAATTTAAGCCTCTGAATGGAATGTTGGGAAATCAAACCGAGACTCAACTATAGGCTCTTGAGATGACACCCATAGGCTTTCGGTGTGATGACAAGCCTATCCAAGCAAGAAGAAACAAGAACTGCACTTAACAAAACAGAAA
Source organism: Quercus wislizeni (assembly GCA_023055345.1). Lineage (NCBI taxonomy): Eukaryota > Viridiplantae > Streptophyta > Magnoliopsida > Fagales > Fagaceae > Quercus > Quercus wislizeni. The sequence goes on from JALGQJ010000014.1 coordinate 14,707,118, forward strand.
CAAAGGGCCAATAAAAAATACGTTACAATAATTAATTAGTATTTTAGTGGTCCTATTTTGATAGTCCAAGGGAAAACGAATTCTCCAGCGATAAGGGTAATGTTTCACTTAAGTCCAAAGAGATAAATTGTCCAACAACAGAGGTAAAATTACACTGTCCAACAGTCAATAATAAGATAAATTTAAGCAAATTTTAGGTCTTTATGTGTCTTATTCAATGAGAATTTATTGTGCTTTCAGCCATTATTAGATTAATGTGAGGGAAGAATTTGATCATTATGAATACATCATATCCTTCTGCAGTAAAATAAAAAGTATGCATTAAAGGCTCCATAGGAAAAAGAAAAGGAGCATTAATTGGCATGGTGTGAAGGGAGAGAAAGATCCCCAGCTCAATGCAGCAAATATTTAACTAAAATTTTGGTGGGTGTGTGTTTATAAGGCATGGACGAGTGGAATGAGGTATGTTTTTTGAGTGAGTGGTATGGGAGAGACGCTGAGACTGAAGTCTTTTTGTGAGTAAATGGGTTGTTTGTGACTCACTAAAAGACATTTATGAGTTATGGTAGTGTAAGGGGGGAGAAGGATATCTGGGACTAGATGGGTCTAGGTTAAGGATGATGGATGGTGAGCTAAGAGAGAGCTGAACCACCAGAAAAAATAGCCAACGAATTTCAAAGTCTCTAAATCTCAGAGGGGTGGCTAAGTTGCTTCTTTGGTTAGCTTGCCTCTCCTTTTATAATGGAGTTTTGGAGAAGCATTGATTGGCAAGAATCCAAAAATGCATGACTCATCAGGGTGACGAAATCAAGGCTTTGTTGATCAGAAATAGGAAAATCTACTTTGAGGGGTTGTCTTGCTTCTTTGGGTAATGATGGGATTTTAGAGCTTTTTGCATTAAGTGCCAAGATTTTTGGGGTTGCGCTTAATTATTGTGTATCAAGAGTGAATCCTAATGCTGCAACTGAGATTTGGTCCCCAAGAAGTAAGATTCAACACCCCAAGCCAAATGTCAAATTTTTAGTCACTTCAGGGGTTCCGCTGGAGATCCCTTTATGCCCTCCAAACCACATGTTCCCAATTATTTCCCCTTTAGGATTCATGGGCTTGGCACATGAATTACGTCTTGAATGTTTTTAACATTTTTAGCATCAATTTGTTGGAATTTGAATAATTTGGTTTCAGCTCCTCTTCCACTAGAGGTGCAGTTTTAGGGAAGATAATGAAATTCCATCATCCTTTGGACTTCAACTGATGTGACAACCCTTGGGCAATTAGTTGTGATATTTGAAACAATAGGACAAGTTTTAAAATACCTTTGTAAGTAATATTTACTATGATGAATTTCATATTGCAAATAATGTTTCATGGTTTCTAATAATCACATCATAACTTAAATGATGAGCTTATGGGTTTGAATATTTACCACGAGTTTTGGTAATAAATATTATGGATGTTGTGATGTAAGATAGATAGTGAGCATGAGTTTAATATGAAATAAATAAATATCATGGGTCCAATAATCATAACTTTTCATGGGCTTTTATAAGATGATTGCCATGGGTTTTGAGAATAGATAATTCATACATTCCATGAGCTTATAATATTACAGTAATATGTTTAAGCATCTAAAGTATTTGTTCATTATTGGACTTTTAGGTGAAATAATTGCGATGTAGTGTTTTGCCAAGCATTGACAACCTTGGGCTTTCGATAAAATAGTGCCAAGTAATTAGCTTGGGTTTTTTAATAGTGCCAACGTAAGTTGGGTTTTTGATATTGCCAATGAGAATTGGGCTTTGATATTGCCAATGAGAATTGGGGTTTAAATATTGCCAGCGAGAACTGAGTTTTGATATTATCAATGAAAATTGGGCTTTGATGTTGCCAATGAGAATTGGGCTTTGAATAAATAAATTGCCATGGGTTTAAATCATGGGTTTTGATTATGGATTTGAATTCCATTGATAAAATTGTTTTGCCATGGACTTGAATCATGGGCTTTTCAAATATTGTCAAGCATAAGTATTCTTGGGCTTTTAAATAGAATAGGATGTGCTCGTTGGGTTCAAATGGTCAGTTTTGGGTTTAGCTAAATAATGATAATAAAATTGGATAAAATATGAGTTTTTGGGCTTTTTGTGATAGTTTATATCACGACCCAGTTTAGATAATGATATATGAAATATTTGTGATTAATGGAACAATAGAGCAAAAAATATTTGGGAAAACCCAATAACTCATTAGTGGTATAAATAGGTGGTACTGAAATAAAATTAGGTGTAAAAAAAAAAAGTACCCTAACAAACTCCTACTAGCTCAACACCATCAACTGCTATTGGTTTATCACCGAGATTCTCATCTTGCACCTCTTCCCTATTTATGGCATGATTGGAGAAAGAAGAGGTAGGTGTAAGGTCGGGAACACCTACAATAGCATCCTTTGTCTTTTTAGTTTTCTCAAGGTCTACCAAATTTTCATTCTCATGAAAAACCACACCTCGACTTTTGATTATCTTCTTTTTTTCAGGATCCTATAACTTGTAGCCAAATTCTGCATCTCCATATCCAACAAATATACAAGGAATGGCTTTGCTATCAAGCTTCAATCTTTGTTCCTTAGGCACATGTGCAAATGCCTTGCACCTAAATACCTTCAAATGAGAGTAAGAAACATCTTTCCCAGTCCAAACCTTCTCTGGAATATCAAACTCCAATGGAATTGATGAAGACCGATTAATTAGGTAGCACATAGTTTGAACAGCTTCACACCAGAATGATGTAGACAAATTAGCCATTCTCAACATACATTTGACCTTTTCAACAATAGTGCGGTTCATCCTCTCTGCCACACCATTTTGCTGTTGGGTACTAGGAACTATCTTCTCATGTCTAATACCTTTCTCGAAGTAGTAACTCTTGAACTCATTAGACGTATATTCACCTCCGTTGTTAGTACGGAGACACTTCAAAGGCTTCCCTTTCTCTCTTTCCGCCATGGCATGGAATTTCTTGAAGTGCTCAAATACTTGGTCTTTAGTTTTCAAAAAATACACCCACACCTTTCGTGAAGCATCATCAATAAAAGTAACAAAATACTCATTGCCACCTAAGGACTCCACATCAATGGGATCACATACATCAAAATAAACAAGATCTAACACATTAGGCTTTCTAGTAGATGGAATGCAAAAAGATACTCTATGTTGTTTTCCAAATAAACAATAATCACAAAGTTTAAGTATTATACCTTTGGCAAAAGGAATGAGAGACTTCTTTGCCAGAATCTGCAACCCCTTTTCACTCATGTGAGCCAGCCACCTATGCCACAACTTAGGCGTAGAATCTTTTTAAGTTGCACTAACAACATCTTTGCACATCTTTACTTGTGTCTTGTAAAGTTTACAACAAATCTTCCATCCAACAAGCACCAATGATCCTTTAGAGAGTCTCCATTTACCATCTCCAAAATAGTTGTCATAGCCTTCTTTAACCAGAATGTGAGTAAAAATTAGATTCAAGCGCATATCAGGAACATGTTGCACATTCTTCAATTCCAAGGTGTATCCAGTGTTAGTCTCAACACAAACATCTCCAATTCCCACAATGTCAACATAACTGTTATTGCCCATCCTTACTCTCCCAAAGTCTCCTGCTTTGTATGAAGTGAAGAGCTCATTTCTTGGAATGACATGGCAGGAAGAGGCTGAATCAATCACCCATTCAACACAAGGATGTGAAACCTTGTAACTATCATCTTCTCCTATAGAGAGCACCACCTCTTCAGTTGTCGAGACAACAGTAGTATTCTGTTCTTCTGCTTTATTTTGGTTTTTCTCATCTTTCTGTTTATTCTTTCAAGCCTTGCAGTTTCTTCTTATGTGACCTTCTTTGTCACAGTAGAAACACCTGAATTTTCCTTTCGATTCTAACTAACTTCTAGATTTACCACACCTCTTAGAATTTCTAGTCTTACTCCTCCCCCTGTTCTCTATGACAAGAGCCTGTGCATTATCCTTGCCCATGTCTTTTCTTCTTGTTTCTTTGAACAAGCTATTCTTGACCATTGCAAGTTGTAGCACACCATTTGGAGCAGAGTTACTAAGTGACACCACCAAAGTCTCCCAACTATTAGGTAAAGAACACAGAAGTAATAAAGCTTGAAGCTCATCACCAATTATTAGTTTTATTGTAACCATCTGATTCACCAAGTTTTAGAACTCACTGAAATGCTTGGCAACAGATTTCCCTTCCTTAAGTTTCAAATTCACAAGTTTTCTAGCCACAAAAGCTTTATTTTGAGCTATCTTTCTTTCATAGAGACCCTTCAATTTTTCCCAAAGAGCTTTTGCATTAGTCTCTTAAGATACATGATGAAACACACTCACATTGATGCATTGTCTAATACATCCAATGGTTTTTCTATTTAATTTCTCCCAATCTTTATTAGACATCTTGCTTGGCTTAGCACTATCACCCTTGATAGGGTCATGCAAATCCTTACAGTAAAGGACATCCTTCATGATTGGCTTCCGAATCAAATAATTTGATGCCGAGAGTTTAATCACAGTGCTCATATTTATATTCATATTTTCCATTTAATTCAACATAAGACAATCACATCCAACAACCAAAGCTCTTATACTACTTGTTGGAATAAATCCCCGTCTATGTGTGAATTAAATTAAATATAGCCCAAGCAATAAAGAAAATAGAAACCTACGAAAGCGATAAAAAAATCAACCAACAAGAACACCAAGAAATTACGTGAAAACCCCTCTAGTGTAGAGGGTAAAACCACGGGGCAAATCCAATCAATCCACTATAATAAAATAGAGATTATAACACTTAAGTTATACCCAAAACCTGAGTTCACAATAAATTGGGAAAACACAATAATACATCTAGGAAAAAATACAACCTCACCACAAAAGCTGGTAGCAAGATCTTCCACTCTGAATGCTTCAATTCTTTGTGATTGTAGCACCCAAATAATCGTCCTAGAAAAAACTCCAATTTATCTTCCTTGTGTGTCTTGAACAAAAGGAAAATCACATTTTCTTTTTTCCCTCAATGCTACACAAAGCACTATTCTTTTTCTTTCAGTTGACCTCAAATCTATGTTTCACTCTTCTGTCTCTCTGAATCTCTCTCACTATTCATGAAACCCACACGCACAAGTTTTATATAAAAGCTTTGTCGCCTGACACTCCCAATTCAATTAGGAATAGAAGTCTTTGACTTCTTGTGCAATTGCTACACCTATTTCTATATGTAATAAGATTCCATGTGGGCTGAACTTCTAGGTTTGTTTTGAGCAAAAGAAAAATCACCTTTTTTTTTCCCTTGGTGCCGCACAAAGCAATATTCTTTTTCCTTCAGTCGGCTTCAAATTTGTATTTCACTCTTCAGTCTCTCTAAATTTCTCTCACTATTCATAAAACACAAACGCACATGCTTTATATAAAAGCTTTGCCACCTGGCACTCTTAATTCAATTAGGAATAGAAGTCTTTGACTTCTTGTGCAATTGGTACACCTATTTCTATATGTAATAGGATTCCATGTGGGCTGGACTTCTAGGTGCCGTGCACCTCAACATATAAGGGGTTTTGTTTTTTTTGGGCCCTTTGGTTTAACATTTTATGAACTGTTTTTTTTTTTTTAATCGGCCCAGATTTCTCTTTAATTCTTAATTCATATGTGTGGAGTATTGACAATGATAGTGGTTGTTAATTTTTTTTTTGGGTGTTTTTTTACTTCTATTTTGGGTAGGTGAAAAGTGAAAACTCATGCCCCTGACCCTGAGGGTGAGGGGATTTGAAATTTCGAACGCGCCCCTTCACCCAAAGTTCATTGGCATAATATCTATTTAGTTAATGTATTTGTAATAATTAATTAAAATTGATGTTGTCATGAAATTTAAGAGACAAATAGAAACCTATATGTTTGAAGTATTATATTTACTTAATTAGTAGTTTTCCCACACACAAAAAATAATAATTACTTAGTTAGTAAAAAAATAATAATTTAGAGACAAATGATGAATTAGGTTTTTTTGATGATGTTCGCAAGAAGAAAATAAGTAAAACAAGTTTGAAACATCTCTTCAACATGGGTTAAGATCTTGTGAGTTGTGAACATGTAGAAAATCAGTATACTTCATATAATCATATAAGAGAAAAACATAATAGAAAATCAGTATCTTTTGATTGCTATTTCTTTGTCTCTACTCATTTTGTATGCTTCGCATAATCATATAAGATATAATAAGATTTTGTTTTTGTAGATTTTATCATTTAAAAAACATATGATGTCAAATGATATTAAAAAAAAAAAAAAAAGAAGAAGAGAATATAGTGTTCAAATATCATTTCTCTAATCAAAATCTTTCAAATTCTATTATTCACGCAAATGGTGTCTAAGAATCAATGACAGAGTCAAAAACTTGTCTAAAAAGACTAAATAAAAATTATGTAATTAATATTTAAAATCTTAAAAATTTTCACTTAAATTTATTGTTTTACGCCTCAAATTATATTGACTCAACCATGACTACAATATGAACATGTAAATCTAGATAGAATCTCATGCTAAATCAGTATAATGATTTGGAATAAGAAAAATTCCAAACTTTTATACCATCAAAAAAACAAAAAGAAAATAAATTTTTATACTTTCCAAAGCTTTGAAGTGGTTAAATTTTTTAATTTTAATTTTTATAGATATAAAATTGCAATCTTGTCTTAAACAAAGTTGGATCTAAAAAAAAATCAAAGACAGATGGATTTCCTTTTTCCTTTCAACACTTATAAATGTTGGCTCTTTCATCTTTAAAGAGACTCTTCAGTAGCATGCTGCTGCTTTTTTCGTATTGATGATAATGATAATAATAATAATAATAATAATAAAAGACGCTATAGTAAAAGACGCTATAGTAGACCGGTTACTCAGATTCTAGACATATATTTTGTCCACAATCACATCCAACTTTGTGGGTAGCCTTAAAACTTATTTTAAATAAAGTAGTATCTGCAAAAGTCAATAACTTTTCCCTCTAATGAATGAAAAATTGGAAGAATCTTTTAAAACTTTTGTTTTTAGTGAATGAAGTCACTTCAGGAGTGTTCGAATTTGACACGTTTTTTGCCTTTATAAAGTAGGAGAAATTATAAGATTTATATGATAGATAAGTGATGTGGTCCATCATTCCACTAAAAAACTTTCATCTGATTAAAATTGTTAGTTAGAAAAAAATTTTAAACAGAAATTAATTACTGACTTAACAATTTTAAACAAACGAAAGTCTTTTAATGGAATGGTGGATAAGTGACGTAATCCACCAGAGTACTTTATAATTTCTCGTAAAGTAGAGGGCCATTTTATTTGTTCCAAAGCAATTTGATATATGCTTATGTAGAACTTCCAAGTCTTCCATATATTTGGGTTTAACGAATCTTTAATTTTTTATTTTAAATATTTGGGTTTCATGGCCTCTGACCCCATGTGGCTCTACCAACCCTTAAAATATTCTGATCCCATTGGGATAGTGGCATGCTTTTTTTTTTATATAATAAGATAGAAATCAACATAAAAGAGCACTAAAAAACTACTACATGGTCTATAAACACTTAAAAGAGCACTAAAAAAAAACTACTATATGGTTTATAAACACTTAAGTATGGATAAAAGAAATTTGATGGATAAATATTTTTTTTACTAAAAACTAATTAGTATCTTGACGTGATGATAAAGAGTAATTGTTATGAAACAAATATCATAAGTTAAAATTTTGTCTTATTAATAATAAAAAAAGAATAAAACATACCTCACCATAGACAACTAGACAAATTTGGCATACCATCCAAGAGAGTAAGATAAGAACATTCAAATATCCTTTTATAATGGTATAATACTCTTAATAGTCTAGATTGTCCAATCAATCTTATCTAGTTATTTATGTGATAAAGAACTTTGGATAATGACATTTTTTTGTATAGGTCACGTACCATGATGGTTGGTAGCGTAAATTATTGACATTGAATGTCAAACTTTTTTCTTTTTGTTATTTTTTAATGATCTTACAAGGAAAACTTTTATTCGTATGATTTTTTTATGGTAGCCTATGATCTTACAAGGAAAACTTTTCTGAAATTAGAAACTGTTGGGATATAGTTAAGTACTAATGGAAAGCCTTTCTCAAAAGAAAGTATTAATGGAAAGCAATGACACAAAGAACACAATATTACAAGGAAGGACTGTGTTTATTGCTGCAAATACACACTTGACACTGCCCAGAAACGTGACTTTAAGTCACGATTTTCAACTTAAAACTGTGACTTAAATCCATGTTTTTAATTGTTTTGAGCAGTTGTGTGAAACATGTTTTCACTATGAGGAAAACCTCGAATAAGTAGAAGGGAATATTTCTAGGATTTGAAATAGATAGAACTCTACTTCTAGTCATTATATTACTTTTTTATCTTTTTTTTTAAAGAAAATAAAGCCATTATATTACTTGAAAGAATTATGAGAGTGAGTGTGCGAGGGGTATTTCGGCAGAAAAATAAAAGTTTTACTTTATTTATTTTTTTGCCCTGATACCCATTCTATTTATTCTATCTTATCTCTTTTCTTTTCTTCTTTTTTTTTTTTTTTTTTTTCTCTCCCAGTAAATAACTACCAGGCTTTGGTTTTATATTATTATATTTTCTCTTTTGTTCTTTTCTTCTTTATCTCCAAGTAAATAACTACCAGTCTTTTTCTTTCTCTTCACGTTTGTAACTACCGGTCTTCTCAATTTAATAGATAAGAAGAAGAAATCATTTTTAATTATTTATCAATACTGAATATCTTTTTATTGTATTTATGCACACCAATACAAGTGCATCACCATGATGAGTAGAAGATAAGGAGAATTAAATTAAAGTATGAGCAATCAGCCATCTTTTACTTTTATTTATTTATTTATTTTCTATTATCCCAATATATTTGTTACCTAAACAATATAATGCCTACTGAAGTAACTTAACAAATAATTACCCCTTTTCCTTCTTTTTTATTTTTTTATTATTTTTTTTACTATAAAATTTTGGAGAACATCAAAAAATTAAAATATTTAATGAAAGAGTATGAGGGTCCAAGCTTGACACATGAACAACATTGACATGTGTGGCTAATTATTAAGAATTTATGGAGTAAAGTGATATGGTACTCATTTCTTTCATTAAATGATACAAATTTCACCAATACATTTAATTAAAATGATCTATTATCATGTGTGAGGAGAGAGTACCACCTCACTTGATTCTTGGAATACAAAATATCTGGTTAGTTACCTGTGCAATGCAAGAAAGTTTAACAAAATGTGATTTTTTTTAATTATTTTTTTTCCTAAATATGAAATTTCCAAATTGTGGTGTGTGTATGTATTATGACATGTAAATTTGTGTGACCCCAAAACTTATGTGATAAATATTATGAGGTCAATCAAAAATCAAATACTATCTTTTATAGATTATAGATTATTATTGAGACATAGTGAATGGAAGTTAGTGATGTATAGTTTGAGTACTTTATTTAAGGTGACTAATTTATTTAGTTTGGGTATACATATAAGCAATGATAATTTTCAGAGAAAATTATTATGTACTTTTAAAATATAATGACTTGGTAATCTTATATCTCATATGAATGATTAATTTCATCTAATTTTAATTAAAAAGAGCAAATATCATTTGAAAGGAGCGGGTATAACATTAGTGTATTTTGAATCTTTGATTTTAATAACTCAATTTTTATGATTGAATCTACCATTCACGGAAGGATTAACAAAAAAGAGCACCATATCACTATCTTTTTAAAAGTTAGTGACGTTTCTTTTTCAAGATATACTATGAAAATCGTTGTGGTTCTCATGGACTAGAAAAAGATGTCAATAGCAGTAATTGGACTTACACATGGATCTGAAAAAGACTAATAGACAGAATGGATGAGGGCCCACCTAGAGATTAATTATCAAATAAGGGTTGCATTACGTGCCCCCTTAACAACTTTCTTTTGGGAAAAAAAAAATTTACAAAGTTTTTTTCTTTTTTACAATTTTATCTCATTATTTTTAATTTTATAAGTATTGTTTGATATTTTTTCGACAATTTTTTTATCTTTTTTGCACCTTGTTAACATTTTACATAAAATATGTATTTACAACATTTCAAAATAAATTATATATAGTAAATTGTTATTGATTTTTATATAAACTGTTTCTTAACTTTTTTTTTTTTAATTTTTACCAATTTCATTCTATTACTAATACTTATAATAAAATTATTGGAAATATAGTATTATTATTAGAAAGATTTTATTAACATATGTCATATAATGAAATTATTGTAAATATAGTATTATTTTTATAATGGTTTTATTAACGAATGTCTTATGCATAAAAGTATATTTTTAAAATAATTTATTTTGTACTTTCGATTGCAGATGCTTTTCAGATTTCCTCGTCCCACTGTCTCCATCACGGGTTCAATCAGTCACATTTCAGCGGCTCTTTGTTAATCTTAGGATTTGTCCTTTTGGACCGGTTACCAGTAGAGTAGGTTAGACCCCAATATGGCAATAAAGTCAGACCTTCTTTTTTGAAGAATAATAGTCAGACTTTTAAAACTGACTACTTTTCTTTTAATAGTCATTTTTTTAATACTTCATTCTCCACTATTCTAGTTTCAGTCACCATCATTCTTTAAAACTTGCATTATTATTTTTTTTTTCTGTTTATCATCTCTAGTTTGAAAACAAAGTTTGAAAGTTGTTACCCGATTCTCATTATAAATACACCATATGGTCCTTCATAATTCTTGATCAACCATTTCTTAACCCTCTTTGATTCAATATGGTTCCATCTCTTTCTCCAAAAATGCTTCTCCTCCTAGCCATACTGGCTCTTTCTCTTGTGAACATGCCTGCTTCATATGAAGCTAGGAGGACACCTCATGGAGAAGAGCCAAATCTAACGAAGAAAAACCAGTTGTTCGGATCATTGTTGATACAAGGCCAAGTCCCTCCAATATCTGTGTTCATGTCCAATCCTCCCACCACCACTGGCGCCACCCCTCCTTCATGGATCAGCCATAAGGCCTTTGCCAATGATCCTTTGCTACGCCGACAGCTTCTTAAGGATCCTGTCACGCCATCGTCTCCAAATCCGGGCACCAATATCCCATCTTCAGCAAGCACTTTGGAGAGTGACAACCCTGCACCAATGCTAGGCTCACTGCAGAAGGGCCCTCCTCCTCCCCTTATGCCTTACAAAGGCACCTCCATCCCCTAGCACCAAGATGAATTTTGTTGAGTATGGATTATGTATGTATGTTTGTTTGGGTTTATCTTTGATTCTCAGAAGATGCATGTGCTTCTGAGACTCTATGTGTGTGTGTGTTTGAGTTTATCTTTGATTCTCAGATGATGTATATGCTTCTGAGACTCTATATATGTATGTGTGTGTGTATGAGTTTATCTTTGATTCTCTGAATCTCTAATGATGGATATATACGTATGTGCCTTGAGACTATGTTGTATGTATGGTTTTTTCTTAGGCAAACTTTCTTTGTGGTCTTTATTTTTACTTTCCAGGCGGTTCGAGAATCTTATGTCTCTAATGGCCAAGCTGATGAATAGAACATAGTACCAAAAAGCTAACCAACCAGCCTCACACTTACCATTAAATCCCAAAACCATTCAAGCACCGTCTCTCAGTAGAATAAACACCACAAACTATCAAACCCATTACCGCATAAAAGTTTTATGATAAAATCCATCAGCAAATCGAAATCTAATAACAACACCAACCAAAAAATAATAAATAAATATAATTAGGTAAAACAAGTTTACAAAAGTCCTATAATTCCTCAGTTCATAATTATTATCACTTTTTTACCTGCAATTATTATTATCACTTATTTACTTAAAACTAATAATTTGCTATTAATATTTGTTAAAATAAAAAAAATATATATATATATATATATATATCTTTTTCAATTCTTTGGAAAAGTTTAAAGTCACAAAATTTTACTATAATTGTAAAGATACAAAACATAACTGGTAAATAAAAAAATAATATCTCCACATAAAAGTAATGGTTCACCGTCCACATGCGGATTGTGACAATAAAATAATTATGTAATAACTTGTAATTCGAAGCTCCAGTCATAATTGCAACCACTAAAGTCCTATAATTATTACAACTTTTGAGGAAGATCCATGTTGGTATCTGAGTGTGACAAAGTCAAGAATATAAGTATATAATCATATAGGCAGGGTCTGGAAAGTTACGCACGGACTTGTCATAACGCCTTTAAAAGCAAATTCATGTCGGCTTGTCTTTAATGTTTGAATGCGACTAGGATTGTTTCTCAAAAAAAAAAAAAAAAGAATGCGACTAGAATTGATCTGTTGCACGTGCTAGCAAGGTACGTGTGGAAAGAGACAATTTTTTTAATACATTATAATATGTTCCACAGAGAACACATGCATCTTTTAGGCTTAGCTTGTCCCACAAACTTAATGATGGGTACCCCGCACACATTCTTTATTTCTTCTAACTTTTAACAACCAAATTATTTTAAAACATCGCACAAACAAAGGTTGAGTTTGGATATAAGGATTCAAAATCAAGGGATTTAAAGAATAATTGATACTATACATTGGTTGATATGAATTTAACAACACATCATTATTAATTAAGTTGATTCAAAATTTTTTTCAAACAAAAAAAACTTGTAAAGTTACAAATTTAACATTTTACTTTTATAATTATTTCAAATAAAATTTCATCAACGGAAGAATTTTTACCCTCACATTTAAATTAAAAAGTGAAATCCAAATCCTTCCTTTTTAATACTCTATCTGAAAGAACCATATGAGATTTCACACATTAATCATTCAAAAATTATTCATTGTTCAACAATTTTTTTATAAATATTTTTTAAATAGGAAATGAGAGATTCAAAATAAAGGTATCTGTTGATAACACCAAGAAAAGAAAATTGACCTAAAAATCATTGACACACTTTGAAAGGGGCAATAGAATTAATCATAACAAACTTTTTGAAACTTTATACCATGCACAATTCTAAAAAATACATAGGAGAATGAAAATTATAATCCATATTACAAGCATAGTACAAACAATTATAGAAAATTTGGAGAGAAGGTTTGCATGATGGAAGAAGCTATAAATGTCCAAAAGAGGGAGGATAACTTTGACAAGAAAACACTTCCATCCTCTATTCCTAGTTATTTTATGTCTTCTTTTACTATGCATACTCATGAAACCAAGAAGCTGGAGAAAATTCAAAAGTACTTTCTATGGGGAGGAATTGGGGACATCAAAAAATTACACTTTGTGGATTAGAGAGTGGTTTGCTCTCCACTGAAAAAAGGGTGAATTGGGTGGTTGGAAGTTTAGTTTTTTCAATCAAGTCCACTTAAGGGATGTGACTTTGGAGATCTAAAGTTGGAAAAGGATCATCTTTCCCCTTCTTTAATACTGAAAATCAAGTTTTGTGGAGACCAACAAAGAGTGGGGCAGTTGAGGGTCATTCGTGTTAAAATTCCCTCAAGAGCTCTACAAGCCACACTTTTCCATGGAAAAGCATATAGGGTGCTAGGACACCCACAAATAGTTACGTTTTTTGCATGGACAACAATGTCAAAAAATACTGACAATTGATAATTTCCGTAAGAGAGATTCATTGATAGTTGATAAGTGTTGAATGTACAAGAGGATCAGAAAATTAAATGAAGTAGAATGACCAAATACGGTAGTAAGAGTAGAAGTTTAGCTTTTCATTGAATCTAGTGACTCAACATAGAAGAAATTATATAAAATGCCAACATTACCATAGTACTAACAAGAATTGTTTACCAAAAAAAAAAAAAAAAACCAAGTATTACAATATAATAGAATTTCTATTCTACACTTTCGTTTCAATTGAAAAGTAAGAAAAATTATCACTTAGAAATAATTGGACTTCTTTTGTGAAAATTCACTAATTGTTTTATATTCTTTTATTATTATTATTATTATTGAATACAAAAACTTTATTTCACAGAAGAGGAACATATACTCCATCTCCATCCAAAACTCCCAATGCAGAGAGAGGAATCGAAGAGATGGGAGGTGTTCCCCCAACATTAGGATCACATGCCGAGAAAGTAAAAACAATTGGAAGATCACTTAGAGCATTAGCATCAGGAAATACTACTCTATCCCATTTTACCATTTCAAAAAACTACTTTATCAATTATACCATACCATTTTACAACATACCCAACATGCCAAAATTCTATTTTACCAACACATTAAAATAATATATCTACATAATAAAATATTTTTTTTCTTTTTTTTTTTTTGTTTTTTTCCAATTTTTTCCTCCACCTTCCCTCAACCTCTATCACCGCACCTCCATTGCCCAGTCACCACCACCGCGCCTCCACCATGCCCACCACACCACCACTGCCCATTGCCCACCAAAATCCCACCGGAACAAAAACCTATTTAAAAAAAAAAAAAAAAAAAAAAAAAAAAAAAAAAACCCATCGGAAAGGCAAAACCCAGAAGAACCAGCCAACCATGCAGTGACCCACGCCGATCTTGCCATGACCTTGCTAAACCTAAACATTGGCAATCTCTAACGACCAACAACCCACTTTAGCCACAACCCAACCATGACCTAAACACTAGACCTAACCATGACCAACAACCCAAACACCGGACCCAACCACAGCCCACTTCAACCATACCCACCTCTTCCTTTAAGCACCGATCACAGCAAAAAATAAAAATTAAAAACCCACAACCACCACAGTGATCACAACCACCATAGTGACCCATGCCAAAAACCACAACCACCATAGTGACCCATGCCGTCACCCATGCCAAAAAAATAAAATAAAATAAGCAACCACAGAATCCGCCGGATCGCAACCCACCAGAAAAAATGAGTCACTGTGATGTGTGATGTTGATGTTGGGAGGAGGATGGTGTTTGGGCCTGAAGAGAGGAGAGAGAAGATGAGAAAGAGAGAAGGAAGAGAGAGAAGAGAACAGAGAAAATGAGAGAGAGGAGAGAGAAAGTTTGCATCAGGTGAGAATAAAATATTATATTTTATTTTACAATACTGCTACAATGCAATTCTACCTTTAGAATTGCTATTGCAAATTTTTTTGTAATACTTGGATTTAACATTTCCTGATGCAGAGCACTTTGGAGCTTGAAATGCCAAATTCTTCTTACATTTGTCATTAGCATTCCTCAATTGCTGATGCTCTTACAAGTTCAAAGATATACTAACGTCTCTACTATAGGGGCAGCAACTGAAAAATTGGGAGTATAGCCATACACCTCCACCAGATCGCATCCTTTGGGCTTACACCCTGAGAGGCCATTTTTCTGTTAACAGCGCTTATAAGGTTGCCCTCTCCATCTCTGGCAGCACATCTACCTCCCACGGTGGTCCTTCAAATAATGAAAACACTAATGCATTTTGGAGAACACTTTGGCGCCTAAATATCCCCAACAAGATACGGTCTTTTGCATGGAGGGCATGTAAAATTGTCTTACCAACAAAGACCAATCTCTGCAGCAGGAAAATCATTGACGATCCAACCTGCGAAGCCTGTGGTGTGGAAGCTGAAACAGGTGGACATGCGTTGTGGGGATGCCCAAAAGCTCGTGAGGTCTGGATTTCTTCTAACATTCCTATCCAACACCATGGGCTACAGTTTGACTTCTTCATAGACTTCGTATGGCACCTGATGCTAGTCCAGCACGTTGGAGATGAACTCTTGGGCATCATTATTACTCTGGCTTGGAGCATTTGGCACTATAGGAATGCAGCTCGTACAGGCAGAGCACCGCAAACCTGCACTGGTATTATTCAGAAAGCAACACTACTCCTTGAAGAATTCCAGATTGCAAACCACAAGATCAAGCTACCCATAGTCCCACACCATGTCACTTGGTCTCCACCGAGCAATTCTTGGTACAAAATTAACACAGATGGTGCTGTCTTTAATCAGCTGCAGGCTACAGGTATCAGGATTGTCACTCGAGATCATGAGGGCCATATTCTATGAAGCACGGGTGCGTTTCGAGACTCGGGTGCGGGTGCGGGTGCGGGTGCGGGACTCGGCAATTTTTGAAAAAAGTGGGTGCGGGTGCGGCAGGACTCGGCGATTAAAAAATTATTAAAAATATTTTTACAATATATGTTTAATATATTGCTAAGCATACTTTTAGTTTTTCACATTATATAAACAAATACCAAATTTAAAAGCAATAGTAGATAATAACTAAAACATGATGTTCATAAATTAAATATAATCCACAAGATTGAAACTAAAACATTCCATGATGTTTGGAAATTAGAATACAACTCATAAGTTTGAAACTAAAACAAAATAAAAGATAATCAACAAGACAATCAAACACAAATATCATCATCCTCAAGATCAATAGCTTCACTTCGAACTTCACTTTCACTAGTAGTAGCACTAGTGTTAACATTCCCAATAACTATGGCCTCCAACTCTGGCTCATCAAGTGTAAGAGCTGCATTCTCAAGAATTCCAGCTCCTCCATGCATGTCGCTCTCATTCCAAGAGTCTCCTGTAATATCCCACATCTTTGTTGCAGTATGTATGTACTCTTCATTGCGCCTTGACAAGAGTCGAAGATTAGAATGCACATATACCAAATCCTCAGCGCGTGCAGGAGCCATTTTGTTTCTTTTTAAGGAATGAATGAATTTGTACGTGCTCCAATTTCTCTCAGCACATGAGGATGAGCAAGGTTGTCCAAGAAGTTTAAGAGCAAGGGTTTGAAGAGTTGGAAATGCGGAGCCATGGTATTGCCACCAAACCAAAGGTAGTAAGGTCCATCTATCCGTCAAGGCACTTGGTGAAGGAAACCTCCCTCCTGAAAATTTAGCAAACTCATACTTCACCACTGTTAACTCATTCTCATCTTCAAAGTATCGCTCCAAACACTTGCTTCTTTCCATAGAAATTTCATGATCCCGATGTGGAGGGATGCGTTTTGGATTCTCCGAAAGCCATTCAATGGAGTAATACCTAGTTAAAGATTAAAAAACAAATATAGATCAAACGTGTGTTTTACTAAAAGGGTGAACTAAGGAAAATAAATAATAAATGTACTTACTTAGGATTTAAGGAATGAGCCAAGCAATGTAGTGGTGTGGAATTTTTAGTCCACCGATCAATGAGTATATCATTCACCACACCCCAAAATGAGCTATATTGATCATCTTCCAAGCCTTCATGCCGATATATCACTGCTTTCACCTTCTCTATCATGGAATCCCACATCTCATACACAAGATGAAGACAAGGCTTATCTGTGTCGGCTATTCGTAGCATCTCATAAATAGGTGCTGTGAATTCAAGGATATAATCAATATTATCCCACCAAAGATCACTTAGAATCATATCTTTCACCTTTTGAGCTTTTCCAACGTCATCCTCCCTATAAGAAGCCCATTGGTCACTAATAGCCATGGCTTGAAGGCATCTTTTTATCAACTTCAACCTTTTCAACGTTACAACCACCGAAGCAAACCTAGTATCAGCAACTTGGAGCAATTTTAATGGACAAAATTCATTAAACATTGCCAACCTCATAGAATGGTTCATGATAAAAACACGTATGAAGGATGCATCATCAGCAACACGTGTAATCCAACTACATTCCTCATATGTAACTTCATTCTTCTCAGTGTTTTTTGCTGCACAAATATTCTTCAAAGCTAGATTGAGAGTGTGGACAACACAAGGTGTCCAAAATATTTTAGGATACTCACCCTCAATAAGAGCTCCAGCAGCCTTCATCACATTAGCATTATCAGTGATGACTTGGACAATTTTTTCATGTCCAATCTCTTTTATAGCATCCTTCAACACCCCAGCAATGTAATGCTTGTCTTTGAACTCACCCGACCCATCAATTGCCTTTATAAACACTGGACCCCCATCTGATACAGCCATAATATTAATAAGAGGCCTCCTTTGTGGATCTGACCATCCATCAGAAACTATACTTACACCATTTTCAAGCCAAGAGTCCTTAATTGGTTTCAAAAGTCTTTCAACATGAGCTCTTTCCTTTTGCAAAAGTGTTGTTCTCAAAGCATTGTATCCAGGAGGAAGATAACCTGGAATGCTATGAGTAGCAGCAAATGCATAGGAACTACGATAATGTGGGTTCCTTGCAAAGTTAAACGGAAGCCCACCGGTGTAAAACATCCTAGCAATTCTACTATCTAAATCATGTCTAGCATTATTCTGAAATGCTTTCTCCAAAGTAGTATTCATAGTCACCTTCCTCCTCTTAGCATCAACCGGATTTGTACTATGACTACTATCACTCCCTTCTTGTCTCCGAAATGGGGAAATAGGTATCCCACGGCCTGGAGGAGGTGGGGGTAAGGGAATTTGACTTCTCTGCTCTTGCTCTAACTTATTAGTCTCAACTTGATCATGCATTTTCTGAATTTCCAACCTATGGCTCTTTGACACATTACGGCATGCTCTAATACCTTTGCCAGAAATTTGTAATAAATGAGCCTTAACCCTAGAATAGGATCCCATAAAAACTATATCACAATAGTTACACTTAAAATAAGTGTTTCCACCAGATTTAACAGATGTACCAGCTGGTTTTTCTACTTTAGTAACATACTGCCAAAGAGAAGATTCAGCATTTGACACTTCTTGTGAACTTTCTGTGCTATTAACTTCGTCCATTGTAAATTCAATAGATTGAATTTAACCTACAAATAATAACTATTAACTACATAAATTAATCACAGCAACCAAGTTCACAGCAAAAAAAATTCATAGCAACCAGGTTCACAGCAAAAAAAAAAAACACACAGAACCCTTTAATTCCCACAATCCACAAATCACAAATCACAAAACCCTTTAACTCCCACAACAATTGAAAAAACAAGAAAAAAAACACAGCACTCAGCCACTCACACAGAGAGAAATATTTTCAGATTTTCACACAAAGAGCCCGAAACACAAAGAGCCCGAAACAAGAAAAATCACAAGCAGCCAGTAGTCAAGCACATAAATTTTCAGATTCACAAATATTTTTCTAAGCAATTTGAAAGAGAGAAATTGTAAAAAACAAAGAAAAAAAATTCAAGAAAATAGTAGAGAGAGCATACCTGAAGGCTGAACGAAGAGAGGATAGATGAAGATGACTAAGATGAGGGACGGTATGGACGGAGCACGGCTGGGATGCTTTGCTTTTTCAGAAAAAACTAGGAGCAGAGAGTGATACAGAGAGATGAGGGGCGGACTGAGAGGCTGGATGAAGAAGTGAGGGTCTGGGCATTTTAGGTTAGTAAAACGGTGCGTTTGCACCGTTTTTTTTTTTTTTTTTTTTTTTTTTTTTTGGGCCTGACTCGGCCGTTTCGGCCGTTTCGGCCGATACAGGCCGATACGGCCGATACGGACCGAGTCGGCCCGATTTTGGCCGCGTCGGCGCCGATTTCCGCCGAATCGGCGCCGACTTCAGCCGCGTCGGCCCGATTCGGGCCTTGCCACGTGGCACGACGCAGTCCGACGCGGCAGGGACGCGCGGTCTGCGGCGTCCCTGCCGCGTCCCCGCGTCCCGCCGCGTCGGACGCGGGTGCGCCGGCCCCAACGCCGAGTCCGTGCATCCCAGGCCATATTCTTGCAGCCATGAGTAAGAAGCTCTGGGTGCCACTCGGTCCGCTGGAAGTGGAAGCCAAGGCTATGGAGGAAGGCATTATATTTGCAAGTGACATGGGGCTCCAGGAGGTCATTTTTTAATGTGATTCAGAACTGGTTTTTCGAGCTCTTAATGGTACATCTACTCCTCTGCTTGCTATCTCAAACATCATCTCAGCATGTCTCACATGGCAACAAGACTTCAGAGTAGTACAGTTTTCACTTGTTAGACACCAAGGGAATAGGCCAGCACACATTTTGGCTCAATATGCCAAAAATTTAGATTCATTTGTAATTTAGATACAGGAAACTCCAAACATTATTAAGGCTGCTTCAGCCCAAGATGTATCACTTTTCTCTTCATTTTAATAAAGCTTTGACGTATTTTATATATATATATATATATATATATATATATAAATAAAATAAAAAAGCCAGACACCAAGCTTCGGACACTAGCTTGGGTTCATTTCATGCACAATGTCTCTGGCACGATTTAACCTCCTCCAGACTTCTAATCCCACTTAACTCCCCCGCCTCCATCTTCGTCATCTAGTCAAGCTCACAGGACGCACTTCTGCCATGTTAATTGTGCCTGACACACAGCAAATCTTCAGAAGGCTATCTTAAGACATGCTGCAACATTACATTGCTAATGTTTTTCTCAAGATTATAAAATATTTGGAAAGCAGAATAAGCATCTGGGTTATTAATGCCACGTGTCAATAATTTACCATTTAAAACAATGCCTCCATGGCAATGAACCTATGATCTAGCTATATTTGCATCACCAACAATTTTCAGAAGAGATTACACAGTTCAAAAATATTTTATTCTGGTCAATAAATTTCAAACTTGGGGGCCTAGACAGAGCTCAAAGGTGTTCTCAACCAATTAATTGATCAAGTACCTCTCTAAATTAAAAAAAAAAAAAAAAAATTATATTTAACAAAGAGCATAAACAGGAAATGAAAGAATCACCTCCAAAATGGCCTTCAGAAAACCCTTATATTTCTCTGGAGTAACTGAATCGACTATTGCAGAACCTCACTTCTCCAAAATGACCTTCAGAAAACCCTTATATTTCTCTGGAGTAACTGAATCGACTATTGCTGAACCTCACTTCCGTATCAAAATCTCCATTATTACAATGACCTGTAAATAAAGATGTACTTGCATGTGTTGAAAATTTCCAACACCAATACCGATACATTTTCATTATTATGTATATAAGGCAAATAAGTGCTTAATGTCAAATTTGCATGTGCCTTTGATCAAAAATGATTTCTTGGGATTAGGGATAATGACCATGGTAGAACTTCATACACAACATTAGAAAAAAGACTGTGCAACTCTTTGTCTTGTAAGCATGACACTAATACTTCCAAAAGGCCCAAAATAGCCGTTAAATATGCAATCAACTAGCATCAAAAGCAAAATCATACCAACACTCTGAATCAGGAGCAATTAAGAGAACACTCACTTTTATCAGTTCCAATAAAAGTGAGGGGACAAGGCATTGACAGACAGATATCTACATCCTGATAAACCAATACTGAAAAAGCAGACACTGTTCCACTCTTTAACAAAGGAGATGAGCCAGAAAGATAGCCCATTATCTGATTATCGTAAAATCATTAGATATTAATGATGAAAGCGGCTATGGAACTGGTGATACATCAAAGGATCAAGTAATTAAAGGTACCATTAGTATCAAATCAGATGTTGAAGTAAAATCATTTAAATACTTACCACGCTAAATCAGTTTGTGATAAGGTGCATCGGAAATAGCTGATGAATCTTTCAAGCTGTCACTTATCTTAAGGAGTATATCATAAGAAGCTTTCCTGAATTCTTCATTGCTGTACAAATAAAATAAAATAAAAAAACACATTACTAATGCAGCAATCTCTCTTATCAAGGAATTAGTACTTTTTTTGATAGGTAGATAGAGGGGGAGGAGAAGGTGGGGCTCAAACCACAAAAATAGGGCACCACAAAGGATGTCATTACTATTAGGTTATCACTTGAACCCCAATTTTTTTTTATAAGTAATAAAAATGTTATTTGAATATTAAAAAAGAGTCACCCAAGTATACACGACGTATACAACTGGGGATCAATACAATTAAGAACACAAATTAATGGCCTTCTACAAAAGACATCCAATCTAATAGAGTTTTAAAAAATTAAAATTTTAGATTGATTACTGTCCTTTCAAAATCCTCAAAACACTGGTTGTTTTGCTCTAGTTTAATATCAAATAAAAATTATAAAAAGCATGTGGTTACAATTTAACTTAAGTAATAATGACACAAAAAGCTTCAGATGACTCAAGTACTAAGCCTACTTCAAAAGGTTGACAACGGAAATGCAAAGTAATACATCAAGAAGAAAGACAAAGTTGGACCTTTTGGGTTTAGGCCTTTTGGGTTAAAGTATGTCTCTATATGTTATATTAATTACTCAAGGAAACTCCCCAAGATGTTTATCTCCCTAACACCATTATCTGATTAAGAGTTTTACGCTCCAAGGTTTTTGGCAAAAAAAAAAATTAAAGGATAGAAATGAGTGACATGTATGGGATAAAGACCTCATTATTCACATTCACACAAGATCAGGCCTAAAATTCAAGCAGAGCTTCAAAGATGAACTCTTAAGAATCTAGTAGGTTTAAGAATCAACAGACCAAACAAAAGTTGTATAGGACAGTTACAACATCATACTTCTACAAAAAATAGCTCGTACCTCCTTTAATGTGAGTATAATTCTCTGAGAGTATAAGAAAGGCCTTTGTATTCTCCTCCTCCAAGCTCATCTGCACAAGCATACAAAGGTTTAACAAAAATTCAGCTAAAGAAATTTAACAGCCCTTATTAATACCGGACAGAGAAGGCTGCCACTTCACATATAGGGCTGAAAGCATAAATGTTTGTAGGGAACCAACTAACTACAATTTACATGCCAAATGAGCTGAAAACAAGTACTTATGAATGTACCAGAAAAGCATTAGTCCATGAGATGTTTTTGCAATACCTACAATGTAAAATGCCAAAAGCAACTGATTTCATCTAAATATGTATTAACTATGAAGTATAAAAATTCTCCCCCAAAAGAATACCTATTCAAATGTGATAAGAAACAACTAATTGTGCTGTATAACCTCTGGCTGTAATTCATGTAGATAACCTTCATTATGAAAAGAAGTGAAACAATGGAACCATGAGAATGTAGTACAGCCTCATTCCGCATAAAATGTTTGTGGAAGATCCTTTGAAACAAAAATACAAGCACAGGTGCCAAGCTCTGAATTGCAAGTTGAATAGCATGAAAAATGAAAAAAACTCACATATCACAGATGCAAAACAACGAGTTCAGGTGCCAATATTGATGAAGTGAAATATGCACGCACTACTTGTAACTAACAATGACTAATTGACCATGATACATGAATTAACCCAAATCTGAGTTTCCCATTTGAGTTACAAATTCCCAACACGTGCATTTAACTATCAAGAAGCTGCTGTAGGATGACAGAAGTAAGAGGAGAAGGCAGGATAAATCGGCATTGAAAGCCTTAGAGTGCCATTCGGCAGTTGACCTTCCGTACCAAAATGTCAAGGTCAGAACCTCCCAGTTTTGCCGAATTTTGAGTTCCTCTGTTTCTCAATGCGGCAACAATGTGGGTTCTGGTTTAAGTTTTTTTTTAGTTTCCTTCCCTATTGTGGCTTTTGAAAGTGTCAAATGTTTAAATGACAAAATGATTCATTGAGCAGACACAGCAGGATATTCACTTCAATCAGGATCCAGTGAAGTGGTTACCTCTTGATGCAAGCTGTTTAAGATAAATGTTGCTGGTTTGAGCTTCAAAGATGGGACTGGAGGTGTGGGAGCGGTGATTCGTGGTAGAGCAGGTGAGTTGTTTGCTGCATTGTCTGAGAGAGTTTGTGATTCATCGTTGATTAAAAGAACGTGGATTACTCCTCTCTCACATATAGTGCAATGGAGTCATGTCATGGAATTTAGTAGAGTGATTGTGGAATGTGAAGATGCTGGGATGATAATGCACTTACAAATGTAGCACGCTATTTTGTTGAATAGGGACTATTGCTAAATGATATTAGGCAAAACATGTTAAGCTTAGAATGTGTTTCTTTCCAAGTTGTGCAGTAACTACGCAACTCAAGAGAGCTAGCAAAGTTTTCTCAGCAAAAGGAAGAGCCTCAGGTGTGGCTTGAGGATTGTCCTTTCTTCTTGCTCCAAATTGTACACAGATATATCTAAATAATAATTATAGCCATAGCCTTTATTCAACCAAAAAAAAAAAAAAAGATAATGAAAAGGTGTTTTGGATTAATTCAAGGAAACCCAATCTCCTTAACACTTCAATTTGCAGTAAAAGTTTAATATCTTTATCATATTTTTACAAATTAAAGAATAGGAGCTAAGACATGCAATCAAACCCTCGTTGAAACCTTATTTACACATTCAATAAGGATATAACTTAACAATACTAAAGACAATTATAAATTAAACATGCATATACATAATACATTTACATTATATGTTGGTGAAAAGCCACTTTTAGTCCCTACATTTTCAGGCGATTCCCATTTTAGTCCCTACATTTTATTTTTACCTCTTTTAGTCCCTATTCTGAAAAACACTTCCCATTTTGGTTCTTGCTGTTACATCATAAACGAAGAAAGCTAACGTGGCAAACGGCAGGAATAAATAATACTAAATTAATGTCCACATGGACTAAATTAATAATAAAAAATATTTTTTGGCATTAAAAAATGCCACGTCAGCATCTAAATTAAAAAAAAATTAAAAACAAAAAATCACATTAATTAAGATCTGAGTGGATTTTGAACCTAAAAATTTTGAAACCCAAAAAATTACCATTTTTTTTCTCTTTTTTAGGAAGAATACAAAGAATTCTGAACAAAACATGAATTCATGTTCTTCAAGCTTTGGATAGCCCCAAATGGAAAAAATAAACAAAACAAATATTATGTTGAAGAGCCCCATACTATCTCACTTGATTCAAACACAAACCAAATTTAAAGCCTCTCTCTCTCTCTCTCTCTCTCTCTCTCTCAGATCAAGACCCATGGCCTCCTCAAAGCCCCTCTCTCTTCAGATCAAGACCCAATCATCACCTTCATGGCCATGGTTTTCAGATCTCGTCTTTTCTTATCTCAAGCTCTCTTCTCACACAAACCCTCGACTCTCTCTCTCTCTCTCTCTCTCTCTCTCTCTCTCTCTCTCTCTCTCTCTCTCTCTCTCTCTCTCTCTCAACCCTCGGCCACTGTTGTATGGTGTTTGGATTTGAAAACCATAAACCAAACCTAGAAAGGACCCACTATTGTTCATGGCTGTGGTGGTCAATGGTGAAGGATTAAAGCTTGAGGAGCTTTGGCCTGAGGTCCTCACAGTGAAACAAAAGTAGAAGATCAGATGATTGTGATTGGTTTGAAGATCGGTGAAGGATTAAAGCTTGTGGATGTGGATGTGGTGGGTTTGAAGATTTTGGATCATTGGTTTGAGTTTAGTTTTGGATCGTTGGGTTTCAAATCGCGGATCGTCGTGATTTTGTGTTTGGATTGTTGGGTTGTTGCTGAAGATGGATTGATGGGTTTGTGTTTCTTTTCTTGCTGATTTTTGGGTATGTGTTTTCTTTTTTGTGTTTGGTTGACGAGAGATCCATTGCTGGGTTTGTGTTTCTGTTCTTGTTAGAGACCAGTTTGTGTTTTTGTGTTTGGCTAACAAGAGAGATCTACTGCTAGGTTTGTGTTTGTGTTCTTGCTGGAGATTGGTTTGTGTTTTTGTGTTTGGTTGACAAGAAAGGGTAAGAAAATACTTGAAAATCTGGGCATGTGTTCTTATATTTAAAATCTAGGTTTGTGGCCTTTAGTGTTCTTGTTGAAGATGAAGACAGATCTAAATTGTCTTGTTTTTTTTTTTTGTTTTTTTTTTTTTTTAATTTCTGGGTTTGTGTTCTTGGATCTAGGTTTGTGTTCTTGTTGCTCTTGTTCAAGACACACTTAGATCTCAATTTATATGATTTTTAGTTTTTAATTCTATTTTTAATTTTTTTTATTTAGGTAAAATTAATAAATTAATTTTTTTTTAATTTAGATGCTGACGTGGCATTTTTTAATGCCAAAAAACATTTTTTATTATTAATTTAGGCCACATGGACATTAATTTAGTATTATTTATTCCTACTGTTTGCCACGACAGCTTTCTCCTTTTCTAATGTAAGAGTAGGGACCAAAACAGGAAGTGTTTTTCAGGATATGGACTAAAAACGATAAAAATAAAATGTAGGGACTAAAATGGGAATCGCTTGAAAATGTAAGGACTAAAAGTGGCTTTTCGCCTTATATGTTTTCTTATACTTAAACTACCACCAAAAAAAAAACCTACTAAATATTATAAATTTTAGATTTTGATGCACAATCAAAAAATATCATAGCAACCAACAAGAAATGCATAAAATAAAATTAAAAGGGCAATGCATACGGTTTGATAAAAAAGAATTGTAAATATAAAACTACTTTTTGTCTCTTCTCAATTTTCTAGGCAAACAAACAAAAAGATAAGATGAAAGATTAAATTACCTGAAACGTTTCTTAACGTTATTCTGCAATTGAAGAAAAAGATGGATAGGCGCAATACTAAGGGGTCCCCTACCCAAAAATAATTTCAGGGTCCTTCGTTATATAAACAAAAGCTCCAAAATTTGTACAAAAAAGTGTCCTAAAGATTGCAGAGTGGTTATTGGATTTTTAAAAAGAGAAAAAAAATATATAGAATGTTTTTGTTTTGCATTCTTTCTCTTAACCTCTGAGAAGGCTCTCAAAATATGAAAATATTGAGCAAATAAAAATCCAACTTAATTAAATCCTAAAATGTTTTTAAAAAATTGTTATCAATGTGTCAAGTAAGAACCATTATATCACAAGAAGATTAAGTGGATTAATTAATTACTGTTAATTGTAAAATATTCGCAATTAAACCTATTTAATTAATAATTTACGTCACCCAAAAAAAAAAAAAAACGAAAACAAAAAAGAATAGTCCTTAAACAAACAAAAATATACAAAAGGGTAAATTTTTTATTACCGTGCTTTGATGTGGGCCGGACTAATATCAACCAGGTTCAAAATAATTTAAGACAAGTCAATTTGATCCTTAAAGTCAACTTAGTTTCTAAACTCTATTAAATCCATTTATCAACCTGGTTCAAAATAATTTAAGACAAGTAAATTTTATCCTTAAAGTCAACTTAGTTTCTAAATACTATTAAGTCCATTAGTCATTTTTTTCAACTGTCTTATCTAGGGGACAAAGTTGGCTTTAAGAACCAAATTGGTCAATCTTAGACTTCAAAATATATTAAATGGGACCATGGAGATAAAAGATACTCAATGCATTTCCATTTCAAGAGGTAGCCAAAACTTCCAGCCTTTGCCTTTTGGGCTCAACATTAGCCTCTCTACACACAATTTGACAAATTTGGCATTCCATAGGAAACACTAAAATAGGAAAGTTCTACTATCATCGATAATTTTCTCTATAATCCAGTTAATCTGATATGATAAGAGAATTAGAGAGGGATTACTTAACCAATTTCTATGTACCAATGTGCCAAGATGGTAGGATAGTTTGGTGAGATATAGATTGAGGTAACGGGTGCAATACCATTCAATGATTGAGGACAATTTCCCTCCGCCATTGGATCAAGTCTACTAGGTAAAATTAAAAAGTTTAGATTCTTTTTTTCTCAACCATTGGATGGTAATTAATGTGCATTTGCACCCATTCAGTGGAATTTTGTTGTGTCATGAAGAAGGTTAAACATGAGAGAGAGTTCATCCAAAAAAAAAAAAATGTGAGAGAGTGTCTTTTTTAAAAAATTTTGTGCATTCTTGGTAGAAGTATATTACTAATGAGTGTGTCCTTAATAATATGCATTGACATTTTTCTCAAAATAATAGGATAATAGTAATAATGAGAGTGAAAAGTACATATTAATTTATGACCATTCCCAAAAAAAAAAAAACAACAACAACAACGTTGAACGCAGAAGGAGAAAGTGTGATATTTACTACAATTATGGGCTTTCCCACATGTGGCCTGGGCCAGACACGAGTATTTTAAACTTTGAATTTAGGCCTACCTGCCCCATTTATTAATGAGACTCAAACCCAAGCATTTATGACGAAGAATCCAAGCTCATACCACCCTACTATGAGCTTTCAGTGGTTTGTATAAAATTATCTGCACATGCAATTGTGAGGATCCTTTTATGTTGTGTCTGTAACCAATTCTAGTAAAAATGCGTTCTAGTGCATAATTTTCGAACAAAATCATTTTTTTAGAATACAAAATGGTAGAATTTAAGATATCACCCTACTAAAAATTAATTGATATCTTAGTCTGATGATAAGAAGCGACTACCATATTTTAAAACTCTTAATTGGTATATTAGTTAAACTACACACGGTTTTGATCATAAACATATAAAACATATAATTTGATTGAGAAACAATTAGCTACATGAATATTTCTACATTCTTAATTCTATATATTTGTAATTAAAAATATTGCTTTAATCCATAAGGAGTGTAAGGACAGGATTTGCAGCCCAAACCCAAGATGTATGGGATTTTGGTCCAATGAGCCCAGTACAATAAATTTGTAGGAAATTGGTCAAAGAGCTAGGCCCTAATAAGTTGAACAACGGTTAGTATTGAATTGAACGATAATTAAACACAAATAAAAGGTTTTGATATCAATGGACTTTCAGTCCGAGGATGTTACACTTGTAACATCCCAGTCAGCTATTAAAAAAATAAAAAATAAAAATAAAAAAGGAAGTCAAGATCAAATATTTTTTAGGTTCCCACGTGCCAAAGCCCCACCTACCCCACCCATTCCCACCACATATCTCACAATTCTCCCTTATCTCTTTGACTGGCTCCTTTCTTCTCATTTCTTTCTTTTGCTTCTTTTTCATTTCCCGTCTCACACTTCTCTTCACTCCCTCAAACTCTCCAACCGGTACCTCCACACCCACCATTTCCACCATCATTTTTCCAGCGTCACCGGAAAATCTATAGGAACCTCTAAGCATCTTCATCTTTTATTTGAGGTAAAAGTTTTTAATCTTTTTGGTGGGTTTTATGCTTTTGCTTGAGATTATTTTTGTCTAAGCTTTAATAATGATACTCATGTGATTTATGAGCATTGGAAGTAATATTTATGTGTTTATATGTATGGATTTTGTATTGGTGGAATTATTTGATGAGTGGGTATATAATTTGTGCTATTGATGATTACTTAAGGTTTATGTATGGTGGAAAATTTAGGAGTTTTAAGTTATAACATGGGATGGTTGGTAAATTTAATTTTTCCATTGTCATTGGGTTTATTTGGAGTTAGTTGAAGTTCTAAATTTATTGTCTTTGAGGATATTTTGATTTTGCTTTCATGGGTCTCTTAATGATGTAATGTAAATTTTATGGAAACTAGTCATAATGTTGGAGATGATATTAAATGGGTTAACTTTATAAATTGGAGTTTATGCCTTGTGAATCAATTTGTTGAGATACTATGGAAGTGGAATATATTGTTCTTGATGAGGTTAAATACTAGACTTGCCTAATTAAGTGATTATTTGACAATTCCTAAATTGTGGCCAGATGCAATTTCAAGCTCTATACTTATTGTGATAGGTTTACTTGATATTGTTTAGGTTATAGCTAATCTCCTTGGAGCTTGGAGAATTAAGATTTTGCAGTTGCGAGGTAAGTAACTTTTTAATGGGATTTTTGAAAAATAAACATGTTGCATAAATGTTGTTTTTGGCTTAGACACACTTTGGAAACTACCTATGGAAATTATATTTTCCTAAAACTATTGAGTCATAACCTTAATATATATATATATATATATATATATATATATATATATATATATATATGATTATATATGAAAATGCATCATATTTGGTATTGCATTTGGGGAAATGCATAAATTGTTGATATGAAAAAATGAGCATCTTTTATTTAATCTTTGATAAGGAAATCTTGGATGTTATGGTATATTAGAAAGTTTAAAGATGCTTATTTTGTCTTGTTATGTGGAGAATTGTTAGAAATTTTTTTGACAAGAATGAAATTGAAAACCTTACAAACTTTGTTGAAGTTAGACTATTTAAGGTTTTTCTAAAACTACCTGGATATGAACTATGTGTTTCAAAGTAATGTAACCTGTGAGTTTATGTGGTTTTAACACCATGCCATGTGTGATTTCCCGGTGATCACCCGATTTGGTTTTCGTAGTCTTTATAACAACGAAATCAAATCCTAGTCAATGCCCTTTCACTTTGGATGATGCGTTCTTCCCTGCTATCCATGGGGGGAAGAGGTTCCTTGATTGTGTGTGGGTGAGGCTGATGCTCATCGAGCCAAGAGACCACATGCAAGAGAGGTCCTATTTGACACGCTCTCTCTACTACCCATGGAGGGAAATAAAAACCTTATGGGTATGGGTGAGGCTATTGTCCATGGGGCCAGGAATCTGCATGCTAAAGAGGACAATATTATGCCAGTTGTGAATGGGTGGATCCCCTGACCGGTCTATGTGGTAGTGTGGTAGATTTGTGATAATTTATCTTATGTTAGATATTATGGTTTTGGAAATTATATTGTTGATGCTCACAAATTATAATATATAGTTTCAAGGTATTTACTTTGAGAAACTTTGTGTTTCATTATTCAATCATTCTTGTCATATTATTATTTTTTAGGATGAAACTCGCATTTCCTCCACCCCCATTAAATATGCTACTTACTGGGCTCTGTCTCATCTCATTATTTTATAAAATTTTCAAAGTAGACAACAATCTTTTGAGACAGTTTTTTGGTGGCTAATAGTAGTTAGACTAACTATACTGAAGGAGGCTGAATTTTTATAATGGAGATACTAGATGTTGTACATCTTAGAGTAGGCTTGACTCATTCTTTTGTGTATTATAGTGATTGTGACTTTATTCCCACTAATGGGACAAGCTGTTGTTATGTAATTATTTATTCAGACCTCTATTCTTTTGTGGCCATTGGTCCTTGTAATTATTGCTTAGAGCTCTGACTTACTCTGAGAGTATATTCAATAGAATTATTATGATAATTTTTTATGTTGGTATTGGATATGATTTATGTGGATTGGATTGTCAAAAAAAAAAAAAAAAAATCTACAAGTACTTTGACATGTACGTCTTTCTCATGATTTGGACCTTTGGGGGTTTGGGGCGTGACAACACTTGTATAAATTGATCAAAATTGGATACAGAGACACTTTAGATTGCTACAGTATTCTCTCCTTCTTTTTCCGAACCCCATTTCACGGAGGGTCTCTTACATTATATATCTTCTTCTTGATCATCTTGATCCTACACTTGTCTATCATTTGAGCCTTCACTTGAGTGCTTGTCCCATCAGATACCCTCCCTAGTTTTCTATGAGTTGTGATAACCAAGGCAACACTATTCAGAGGTCTTCTCCACATTAATGTGGCCAGAAAAGTAGCTGCATTGCATTCAATGCGGTGATAGCAACTTTTCCTTAGATATTTTTAGGTTCCCATCATTTTCCTATTTTCATGATGCACATCCCTATCAATGGAGTTTCGTGGAAGGTCACTCTAATCATTGGAGTACATATGAACTATATTTATTGTATCTGAGGATATCCTTCTCCTCGGACAACCTTCCCATTCATAATTTGCTCATTAAACCCTGAGCATGGACCGTTCTTTATCATTCATTCCTCCTCGGACCACCATGCTTCTCGAACAAGGCCTAATGCCCACTATATAATTTGGGCCCTTGACCCTACAAGGAGCATTTTAAACTACATGAATACATGAAATGGAAATCTATTTTATGCACTTTCATACCCATGTAAATTCATATTCAAAAACCATTTTGAAATAGATAAACACAAAGCTCAAATAGTATTTCAAAATATAAAATATACAAACATGGATAAAGTTAAAACAATCAATTAGTATAAGGAACTCATTGAAAAAAAAATCAATTACTAAAGGAATCAATTACTAAAGGGATTATTTCTAGTGAGAGTCCAAATAAAAAAAAAAAAAATCAAAATACTCACAAATTAAATACATAAAATAACCAAAATCCAAAATTAAATTACACGGAAAAGATTTCAAAATTTGAGAATTTAAAAAAAAAAAATTCATAAACTTACCAAAAGTAGAACTAAGAACTTAAATGGGTGTCCTTGTTTTTCTTTTTTATAATAAATTTCCTTTGATGTAAGACCCACACATGCAAATTCTTAAAAAAATAACAAAAAGTAAGATTAATTTATTAGATCAAAGCTATAATATACATATACATATTAGATCAAAATTATCATATACAAATATATATTCAGTTGTTAATTACACAATTTCAAATTCTAATAATCATATTGTAGCTCCAAATTTATATATATTAAAAAATAATTAAAATAGAAAATAGAAAACGCCACCATATACAAACCTACATGAAAAAGCCCTAGATTGAATATATAAAAGCAATCCATAAAACAATTTAAAACATAGTTAAGTAAAAGCTTCAGGTGAAATAATAAAAAATTCAAATATCTTGACAATAAAAAAATTTAAAAAAAAAGTTGTTGAGTTAATTAAACAAAGCTAATATTAAAATTATTTTTCAGCATTAAATTCCATAATAATCTGAACAGTCCCTTTTGAGGCAATGAACATGAACATAATGTAATTCTTGGTGTGATGAGCTAAAGAAAGAGATTTGCTTCCTTGCCTATCACTGAAGGTGTGTAACAATTTTCAGTTGCTGAAAAATGCCTCTCAATATTATGAGTAATCTGAGAACATAAAAATAATAAATAAAAAAAGAGCAGTTTGACAACCATTCTAAAAAAGAGAGCATATGGAAAGAGGAAGCATATTTTTTAATGGCTGCCGATAAAATTTATACATAATATTAATAATGAAAAGAATCTAAATCACAAAATAGGCAGAGAGCCATAGTATTAAAGAATATGTGTATATAATGTTATGGTTAATTGTAGTTTTTAGGTGGAAGGATTAACATTGACAATCTATTGTGATAGAAATTGTCATGTAACAAATATCAATATATTAAAGGAAGCTAACATGATACCATCATATATTATTATATAATAAAAGTTGAGCTTAAACAGTATAATTGCGCCAAGTGGCTTTACTATATTGCAAAAAAAAAAAAAAAAGTTTTTAAATATATATATATATATATATATATATATATATATATATAATTTTTCTTCTCTTATAATATATATATAAATGTTTTAAAAAGAAAACATTTTTATAAAAAAAAAAAAAAAAATCTAATGCATTTTAAATTGCAGCAACATAGTGTAATATTATT
This sequence comes from Quercus wislizeni, assembly GCA_023055345.1. NCBI lineage: Eukaryota > Viridiplantae > Streptophyta > Magnoliopsida > Fagales > Fagaceae > Quercus > Quercus wislizeni. The sequence goes on from JALGQJ010000014.1 coordinate 14,740,382, forward strand.
CTTCTTATTTTTTTAATTACTATACTACACATATTTTTCTACAAGATGTAATCATACAAATCTGCCCACTCACACCACGAAAACAATGCAAGAGTATCTGTACACAAGAGGAATTATGGATAGACTTACAATTCTTTAAAAACATTAGGCGTGGAGAGTTGGAGTCCTTCTTTCAATCAAACTTCTATATGATGTATCTAATACCTATATAATATAGTTGTGACCTTGAATGATATAATAAACTTCAATCATGATGCTAGGTGAGTAATTAAAGCTTCAACGATGCTAATGGATGTGTGATTTTTTCTTTTCTTTTCAAGTTATTTTTTTTTTTTTTTTTTTTTTTTTAAGAGCATTATGGGGTTTTCCAATGAAGAAATGGGAGAAAGAAGAAAACTTGAGTGGTGAAGAAAGATGAGAAGAAGAAGAAAACGAAAGAAAATTCACCATGAGAGAGAGAGAGACAGAGACAGAGACAGAGAAGAGTGTTCAAAAAAGAATAAAGAGAAATAATAAAACTGGGTTGTTTTTTTTTTTTAATATCGTGTGGGTTGTTGAAATAATAATAAAAAGAATATAAAATGATTATTTAAAGAAAAGAGGTTGTATAATAGATAAACTGACGTGGGAGTTTTGGATATGCAACTGTGTAAAAAATAAAAAATAAAAAATAAATGGGTTCTTATGCTAAATTAGACAAAAAAAATTTCACATACTGATGTAGTTACTCTTATGGGCCTTATCTGCTAGAAGTCTTGAAATTTTTGGGGCTTTTTATATGTAAAAGATAGATCTGGGCTCATTGGTGTTAAACATTCTTGTTCTTTGAAAAATTTCCAACCTATATCTAACATTGGAATTCTCTTACCTTGGTACTTTGGCTTCATATGTTCTATACCTTTGAAATTTCATAATATTCATAATCCTAGCCTTTTGATTCATTTTATGTTATGCTTTTTAATTAAAATGTGTTTTTAACGATAAATATGAAGAGGTGGTTTACGGAAACCTAATAGAGCTAAGTTCAAGTGGACAAAGTGTCAACTTTAAATTACAGATAGACAACTTAAATTCGAGACAAACCACTAGTGGATAATTTGTAATTAACCCCAAAAAATAATATTTATTAAATTTTATTGGGCACTGCATAGATTACTGACTACTTGACTATTTAAACTAATAAGCAGCTTCTCTCCCCAAGAACGTAGCTGCTTCTCTCCACGAAGTGTACCATTCCATAAGTGAATGATGTGAATCTGTGTCCCCATGTGTAACCTTGATACCATAATATTACTACAATTATTTTTCGAATATAAAAGGGCGTGAAAGAAAACCAATGGAAATTTTTTAAAAGAGCTAAAAACGTTTTATCGTTTTAATTTTCCTCTTTTGATGAAATCGGTTATCATTCTTTGAAATACAAACAAGGTCCAATATTTTCGACCCCAAGACCAATGAACTTCTACAAACAAAATTTACTAACTGTCTATAACAATATGCAAGTCACTATGACGCTGCTGGAAACCAATTTTTGGTATTGTGGGCTGTGGCCAGATTATTCAATACTAAAAATTTTCAATAGTATGATAGCAGGACCTAGATTGTGCATTATGTTTATTATTATTATTATTATTATTATTATTTTGATATTTCAACAGTTGGGAGGAGGAATTTGAACCTTGAATATTTATGGTAAAAACACTAGGAGTGGTCAATTAATTGAGTTACAATACCTTTTTTTTTTCTTTTTTCTTTTTTCTTTTTCTTTTTTTGCATTAAAAGGGATTTCATTGCAAACTGAAAGTACAAAACAGAGACTTCAAAGAGTTACAAACTACAAACGACATGACTTGACAACCACCGCTACAAACACATCAAACTATACAATAACACCACAACGACTAAGACACAATAACAAGACAAACACAACAACAGGAAAGGACATAACACACATACACAAAGGCTTCCAATAGCCAGATTTCAGCTTCCTTGGTATATACAACCCACTGATCGAGGTGAGGTGAATCCCAATGAGTCCCAAAAATAGCATTGCGTCAAAAATGCAAGACAGGTGTCATAGAAAATTTCACGCTCAGATTGATTTGCTCCTTTCTTTGCCAACAGGTTAGCACACCCATTAGCTTCCCTCCAAATGTGATCAATTTTGACCACCCAAGGTCACTCCAAGAGAGACCTGCAATCATGGATCAAGTGAGAATATTCCAATGGAAAAAAGGAGTTCAAGTTTGTTATCCAATTGTGTGCCAATTTGGAATCCACTTGAAGGTTGATATATTTGTATCCATTATTCCAAGCATATTTTAAACCTTCTCTAATTGCCCACAGTTCTACCATCATGCTATGAGTGATACCTATGTTAATTGAGAAGCCTCCTATCCATTTACCCCACTGATCTCGTATAATTCTACTTGCTCCAGCACGGCCCGTATTTCCTTTTGAGTTACCATCAGTATTAAGAGTAAGGAAGGGGAAAGGAGTTGGCTTCCATCCAACAAATGTAGTAATGATGGTATGGTGTTGAAGTTTAGGATGCATGCTTAAATAGAAGAATTCAGTGACATGGTGTATCCCTGTTTTGTGAAGTTGGGATAGAGTAATATATTTATTGCTAAAGACAAGGGAGTTATGAATTAACCAAATGGACCACAAGATGAATGGAAAGAGGATGTACCACGGAATATTGTTTACTGTGATGTTTGTGTTAATATTTGTTTTGCACCATTGGTGGATTGGGGTATCAAAAAAGTTTGGAATGGGATGGTAAGAAGAGAAAGTGAGCCACAAATTCCTTGGGAATGAGTAGTCTTGAAGAAGATGTATTGTTGTTTCTTGAAGGCCACATCTGGGACATGCTTGAGCTGCTGGGTTGGCGTGTTTGAAAATAAAAGCTCACGATGGTACTCTATTGTGGGCACATTTCCATAAGAAAAGTTTGATTTTGGGGGGAATAGGAATTTTCCAAATCCAACTTCACGAGAAGTTAGTTACTTGGGTTTTGGTTTGTGCCTGCTTAGACAAAAAGATGTAAGCTGACTTGACTAAGCAAATACCCGCATGTGACGACCAAATGAGCTTGTCTTGAGTTACATTGAAGTCCGAGAGGGGAGTTGCTTGTATTTGTTTAAGGATAGATATAGGCAATTCAAAACTAAGAGGATTGAGATTCCATTGTGAATTGGGTGCAAGAACATCTGAAAGTTTTGTGTGGTCCTCCCATGGCATTAAAGGTTGAATTAAAGATCAAAGAGTACCATTGAGCAACCAAGGATCTGTCCAGAATTTTGTGGATTGGCCATTTCCAACTATCCAGCGAGTCCCTTTTGATAGTATAGAGTGACCTTTAAGAATGGCTTTCCAAGAATGAGAACCATAATTAGAGATAGTTGGATTTAAGAAGTGAGTATTGGGGAAGTGTCTTTGTTTGAGAAATTTAGCCCAAATGCCATTTAGGTTTGTCCAAATTCTCCATGCTTGATTAGGAAGGAAGGCCTCATTGTTGAGTTTGATATCTCTAATTCCTAGACCACCCTGTTGCTTTGTTTTGGTGACTTTTCCCAAGACATAAGGTGAACATGTCTTTAATAGAAACCCTTTAAGGGTTTGTTCAAGGCGATGGATGACAACTGTTGGAAGTAAGGTTGTTTGCATGTGATAATTTAGAATTAGAGAGAGCACGGATTTTATGAGAGTTAGCCTACCTGCCATTGAAAAGAGTTCTAGTTGCCACAAACGAAGTTTAGAATATATCCACTCGAGGAGTGGAGAAAAGGAGCTATTTAGTTTCCTTGAAGTGAGAATTGGCAGCCTAAGATATTTTCCTAAGTCCTCAACTATGGGAATATTGATTTGTGTAGCAATGTCATTTTGGATCTGTTCAGAGTGTTACGGGAGAAGAATAGTTTAGATTTGTGGGAGCTAAAAAGTTGCCCAGAATTATTACAAACGCCTCTAAAGATATTAAATAAAATATAGGCTTGTTGGGGATTAGCATGGGTAAAGAGAAAAATGTCGTCTGCAAAGAAAATATGGTTAAAACTTAGGTCTCTTCTATTGACTTTGATAGGTTGGAGAGATTTTATATGAAGTGTTGAGTCAAGTAAAATAGACAAATGGTTTAGACATAGAATGAATAGATAAGGTGATAATGGATCACCTTGGCGAACCCCTCCTGAAGGATTGAATGGTTTACTGATTTGTCCATTCCACATGACTGAAATCAAAGATGTTTCTAGGCAAGCCATGATAAGATCAATTATTTGTTGAGGAAAGTTGAAAAATTGAAGGGTGAAGGGTGAACTGTATGAAAGACCACTCAAGACGATCATAAGCTTTTTCTAGGTCTATTTTGGTAGCCATGAGTCCTCTTTGTCCCTGTTTGTTGTGTATTAGGTGAATTAATTCTTGGACTATTATATAGTTATCTGTAGCACACCTCCCTGGAATAAAACCTGATTAGGCTGGGTGGATGAGGTCAGGGAGGAATTTTTTTAGCCTCAAGACAATTATTTTTGAAAGAAGTTTGTACAAGGTGTTGCAAAGACTTATAGGGCGCAATTGATGAACCGTTTCAAGGTTAGGAACCTTTGGAATCAAGATCAACTTTATAATTGTAAGGTCTTGGGGAACACGGCCAGTAATGAAAATAGTTTGGATAAATATTGTAATATCTCTACTCATAGTCCCCCAAGAATGTTGAAAGAACTACGCATGCAGTCCATTAGGGCCAAGAGCTTTTTGAGGGTGAATACACGAAAGGGTGGTACGAATTTCCTCAGTTGAAGGGAAGGCAATAAGGGTATTTTTGAAGAAATTTAGAATAAAATCCATAGCTTGGAATGTTTCAGTCAGAGGAGGCAGAGTATTATGAAGATTTGTTGTTTGAAATAAATTTTGGAAATGGTTGGTAACATGAGTGTGTAGTTGGGTGCCCTATAACCACTCACTGGTATCGTCCTTGAGAGTAGCTATATATTGTCTGGCACGTTGGATTTTTGTTTGAAGTTGAAAGAATTTTGTGTTCACATCTCCGTATGTTAGCCATAACATGCGAGACTTCATTTGCCATAAGAGATATTCCTGATAGAGAATCATATTGTATTGATGTATGAGGTCTCACTCTAATGATAGCAGGAACCTGGAATGTTTAGTGCATAAAGTCTTTTGGATTCCTAAAATTCTAGCCCTGAGTCTTTTCTTATTACGTCCTATTTCCCCAAAAGTTTCCGAGTTCCAACGAGTAAGGTAGCTTTGCATGTGGTGAATTTTAGAGTAAAATATTGTGGTGAAGTTTTGGGATTCCATGACATATGGGTTGTGGGAATTCCAGCAACAATCTATTGTGGGCCTAAAGGAAGCATGAGTCAACCACATAGGTTGAGAGATAAAGGTATAATGTGGTTTTTGAGTGTTCCAACCCTCTATGGGTACATTAATTGGGTAGTGGTCTAAGTGCATCCTAGGGAGAGTAAGCCCATGGGCCCGTGGAAAAAGAAATTGCCACTCATTGTTACAAAAGGCTCTATCAAGTTTTTCTTTAATGTGTTTAGACCAATTCCAGGATTTATTAGTCCAAGTACAATTAGGCCCACTTGAAGCAAGCTCAAAAAAACCACATCGTTTTAGACAATCGTCAAAGGCTTGCACCCAGCTAGGGATTAAGTCTCTTCCTCCTATTTTATCCATGGACTCTAAGAGTTCATTAAAATCTCCCATCATGAGCCAGGGTAATTGGTGGGTATTAGCTAATTCAATCAAAAACTCCCAAAACTTTAAATGTTTACTAAGAATAGGAGAAGCATAGACAGCTATAAATAACCAAGGCGTAGAGTGAGAGTTTACCTTAATTAACATGGTGACACTTTGTTCCGTGGCACGAACAACATCTATGTTGCAACGTTGGCCTTCCCATAGAACCCAAATACCTCCAGAAAAACCTTGTGGATCTACCCGAAAGTTACGAGAGAGACCCACTTGGTTAGCCACATTTTCAGCATGAGAACCACCAATTTTTGGTTCCAGAATAACCATTATATTAGGGTGGTGAGTGTTCACTAGGTCTTGCATGTTCAAACAAAAATTTGGGTTGGCAGCCCCTTAACATTCTATGTGATTATCTTCATGATTGAGGTTTAGGGAGTGGGGGGTTTGACTCAAAGGTGGATTTTGGGAGGTGGACGGACAGACCGACCCCATTGGGAAAGGAGACAGAAATTTTTGTGTCGTGGTCAAGGGGTCCAAGTAAAATTTGTACTGTGGACATAAAACCATGGGCTTTGGACAGGAGATTACGGTTGTGGCCACTGTTCCTAACCGAGCGGAGAAATGCATAATAACTAGCTTTGGTCTCTAATTCGACTGAGAACATCATCTCTTCAATGGCTAGGATCTTGTAGATTGGAGTTGGCAAATTATTGTTGCTAACAACGTTTGACGTGGCTCGACAGTTTGCATTTGGTTTGGATGTTGCTCGTCAAGAAAGTCTCCTCGGGCGAAGGGAGCGAGAAGGAGGAGGGTAGGGTGCTAGAGAGGGGGTTAGGTTATGAGGGAAGGTCATTGGATTCAGCATCTATAGTAAAGTGCTCCAATCTTGCAGATGAGGCCCATGAGGTGTTGTTCGGGCTGGTATTATGTGAGCAGTCCAGCAGATTGGAATTTCTAGGTGAAGAGCAAGTTGAATTATGTGAATTGGACATTTTGTATTTAGGAGATGAATCAAAGACAGGAATAGGGTGAAGGGATGATGTTTTTCCAAAGGTGTGAATGCTAGAGCCAAGGGGTTGAGTGAGGGTCTGTTGGTATTTTGGCAGTGGTGGGTAGGAAAAGATGATGGTGAGTCGGAATCGAGGGAGTTCGGAAGTAGTGGTTCGAAGTCCATGATTGTGTTTGTTCGTAGTTGAGGGAAATGTTATGGGGGAAATACGTGTAATGGAAGGGCATGGTTGCTCTAAAATAGTGGCCTCGTTGCATGAAACAGTAACATTGGAAGTGTGTAAAGTTGACACGTTAGTTTTAGAATCATCATCTTCTGTTTCAGCAGGTGTAACCTTCATCATATCCGCTGCAGTATTACTTGCACCCTTTGTGAGATCCTCCGTTGAGTACTCAAGTATGGTGAACCTGTTGGACAGCGATTTGTGAAATTACTGGGATGAGTCAGAAGGCAGGTTTGCTAATTAGGGAGTTAGGGAGGCAATATTAGGTGACAGCATTGGTGTATACGTGTAGCGATTAGGGTTTGAAGGGAGATCCCTAAGGAAACATGTGGAAATATGTTCTGGATGATTTACCCTAGGTGGTTTTGACTTACCCTCTATTAGTGGTTTATTACTTCTACGGTTTACTATTAACCATGGGCCGAAGTCAGATGGATTGCGTACTACTAGGTTGGGTTTCAAGACCTACGCTTGGTTCTCTATAGGAGTACTTGATACTGAGTGATTGCATTTATCCTGTGTGTGTCCCAAAATGCCACAATTATAACATAGCATGGGAATGTTTTCATGTTGAATCTTTTGAATAAACTTTCTTATGGTAATGTGAGGCATAAAGGGTTTACCCAAATCTATTTGAACACAAATCCTCGCAAAGCATCCCCTGGCAACTGAAGTGGTTATGGTATCAATACGAAGAAAGGTACCTATAGTATTTCCAATTGCTCTAGGGATATCAGGATGGAAGAATTCTATTGGTAATTCAGCTAATCTAATCCAAACAGCCATTGATGAAACTTTGGCTTTGGCAGCTTGGAACTCTGGTTCCCATTTTCTTACTGACAAGTAATTTTCACCGACAAACCATGGACCCTGTTCTAGAGCTTTCTAGTAATATTCTAGTATAGAGAATTTAACAAGAAAGAAATCGTAGCCCAAATCAATCATAGAAAATTTACCTTTGGGTTTCCAGATGCCTCCCAAACGAGTAAGGAGGTTCCTATAACCAAAAGACTTACTAATTACTTTAATAATGATGTTAGACCACCATGGGGCATAGATTTTATCTTGCACTTGGAGAGACAAGGTGATGATGTCCGTTCCCTTTTCCGTTCCTCGACTGGTCTGATCCTCCGAGGCAAGTTGATTTTCTTCAATTAGCACCATATCTATAGCATTGCCTTCGAACGGTGACTCTAGATCTATGTTCATATCTTGCATCAGAGCCTTCTTAAAGGAGACGTTTGGGGGCTAATTTTGGGATGATGGGGATTTAGGGGGAGCCATTGGGTTTATGATGGGGCTCTTATTAGGTGTAGTGTTGGTCTTCTGTGTGGATGAAATCATAAACTTTTTCTTGGTAAAGTTTTGTAGAAATTGGGTTTCACATGAGGTTGTACGGCTTAGCTTCCGTTCAGAGGTCATGGAGAAAAGCTTTTTCTTTACATGCTTTATTTTTATTTGTTTTGAAGAAAAAGGTTCTAATCTTTGTAATTTTGTATTAACGATAAAGTCACGAATACAACAAAAATTCACAAATTTTTTATAATATTCCTAAATTAACTTACTACCTCATGTATGGGCTTATTGTAGATTCACAATATAAAATTTAAGAATTCTTTTGTGGATTATATATGAGCTAGTATGCTAATTTGAAAATGTGTAAAATTGTAGTGTTTTATATATATATATATATATATATATATATATATATATATAAAGGAAAAGATATAAAAGACAAACAAACAAATCTAAATTATCTAATGCAGTCCTCTCCTTCCTTGTGAAATTGTTGCGTTTATAAAAAGACTATTGTATACTTGTATTATTAAAGAGCAAAAATATAAAAGACAAATAGACAAACAACCAAATCTAATGCCGCTTTTTACCTTTATTCTCTTTTCATGTCCTATATACATGTTGGTCCTTGGAAGCATTAGCAAGAATTGTTATTGTTAGTCACAAAATTTCTTATTTGGTAGTGTTAAAAAAAATTCATATTTATTATATATAGATATTACCAGGGAATCTATATATATATATATATATATATATATATATATATATATAATAGGTGAAGTTAAGAAAAAAATATAATTAAATTTTAAATTGGAGTCTAATTTTGCACCACATGTTTGTGTGTCAAGTGAATTATTATGTGTAACAATCAAAGAGTCTAAATTATATTAGATTTTAAATTGAATATCAATCTCTCTCTCTCTCTCTCTCTCTCTCTCTCTCTCTCTCTCTCTCTCTCTCTCTCTCTATATATATATATATATATATATATAATAGGTGAAACTGAAAGAAAATTCAATTAAATTCTAAATTGAAGTCTAATTTTGCGTCACGTATTTGTGTGTCAAGTGAATTATTAGATGCAAAAATCAGAGAATCTAAATTTAATTAAATTTTAAATTGAATATTAAGTAGAGTCCAATTTTGTATCATGTATCCCATCTAATTTTTTAATTCTTGTGGCAAGTGAATTGTTGGGTACAAAAACTGAAAAGTCTAGATTCAATTAAAATCTGAATTTATATATATAATGAGAAATCATTTCATATTTTAGAAATTTATGGCTTAAAAAATGGGTAAGTTGTAATTCTTACACCAAGTTTAATTTGAATATATATAATTGTGATTGTTTTGAAATGTATCGGTGTATATACACAAGATTACACACTAGTATTTAATAATTGATACAGTTTATGAGTGCCCTATAATTCAGCTGCGTGTATCACGGAGGGATTGAACATTCTTTTTTAAAGAAACAATGGAGGGAATGAACATAGATCACGGAACTACAACCTATATATATATATATATATATATTCTGACTCATATCTATGGTTCTACATGAAACTGCTATACCCACCTCTTTAATTCCATCGAGTAAGAGAGAAAATCTTGCATGTTAGTTAAACCTTGAAAAAAAACTCTCTCACTCACACACACACACCAAATAGGGTGCATACAGCACAGTGAGATACATATTGGTTGGCCTCTCAAAATTAGCAAGAATCAAAATCCTAGCTAAAATTAGCTAGAATCACTGAAAGCGTGACATTAATGGTCACAACATTTAAAATTTTCCGATCTCCGATTGGCCTCTCATTGGATTTACATCTTATAATTATTGTGCGATATAAAAGTTTGAAAAGTTTATTATTATTATTATTATTATTATTACTTTTTAAGATGGAGGTTTAAAAAAATATTAAAAATTAATTTTTAACTCTTTTTTTTTTTTGGCTTTGTTAATTTTTAACTTTTTAATCTGATCGATTGATTCACTTTATGCCACTAGATGATTTGACAGATTCTCTCATTCATTCTTTGCCTAATTTTCCTACTTTAGCATCTGTTTTAGAGACAGTACTATTACTATGTATTCAAATTTCCACGAATCACATCACTATCTTAATCCAGTAAAACGTTCGGATCCGGCTAGACTGATCTTTAGACGAAACGAAATCTCTCTTTTTCTCTTTTACTGGATGCTGCCACATGAGACATGACCCACTGCTCCCACTGTCTCGACATACGATCAAAATTAAAGCATGGAAACAATAAGATGTTACATCTTCTTTTATTTTCATTTCTTCCTTGGAGATAAACTAACAAAGCTTTAATTTTCGATACGGTTTTCGTCCCTAAACCATTGAAATTTTTGTTTTTGTTTATATGTTATTAAAAATATTTTACTTTCTATCCTTGAACTTCAAAAAATATCCATAAACTATCAGAAAAATTAATTTTTTATCTCTATACTATTAAGAAATCTTTTTATAAAGTTTAAAGATGAAAAATGAACTTTTTATAGTTTAGGAATGAAAACTTTTGGTAAAGTTTAAGAAACAAAATAGTATTTTATATATAAAAAAAAAAAGTATAAATACTTGAAAAAATAATACAAAACTAAAATATTTTGACCTTCTTAAAAAAAATTAAAAAAAAAAAAAGATTGAACACTCTGATTTGAGAACCACAAGAATTTTGATTCAACAAATATAAGAATAATTCTACATCCACATTAATTAATTAATACAACTACATTATCCAAAATTAATTATTTTTTATCTCTTAATTTTTATGATGTCCATACTATTTAGGGACTAATTTGGTTTTAAGAACCAAATTAGCTGGTTTTAAAAAGTTTTGGACCTGATTGGCATTAACCCAAACCTGAGAATATATTAGTAAAATATCTTATTTAATTACAACTACATTAACCAAATATCAATTTTCTTTTAGAAAGTTTCAATCTATAATGTCCACTCCAAATAATAGCTCTTTATCATCACACCAAGACACCAACTGATTTTGGTGTAAGCAAGAATTGAATTCCAAATTTCTTATTCAACTATTAAAAGCTTTATCAGTTAAACTCACTGAAACCTACAACCAAATATCAATTATACCAATGAACCATGGGTCAGTATGTCACTAAGGTCCTCTGTAGACTTTTTGCTGGTCTCACAGTGCATATGGAATATGCACTGATTAATTGTTTTTGTTTTGGTGTCACTAAGGTGCCCTGTATATTTTTTTTGCTCTCGTAAATCATAATAAACGATTAAGACCGCTTCCGTAGAGAAAGGGTGGTTCCTTCCATGCATGCACTTGCACGTAGCATCTCACGGTGCTTATATGGACAAATTAATTAGTAATTACTTGATTAGAGCCTCTTTAAAGTCTACCGTGTTACATATGGAAGGTGTCTGAGCTCTGCACTTAATTAAATGATGAGTATGGGTGTAATTTAGTGGTAAGAGTTCTCATATCTTTTCAAATAATCATTTGCAAAAGTTGAGTGGTTTCACTAGTGACATTTCAATAAATATATTATATCCACGATAATATATATATAACCCCATCAACGGCTCGGTAATACATTTGGCTATACCCTTTGCCTCATATTTCAGTCACATGACGTGGACTTGACGAGTCACACGGAAATCTTTTCTTTCATTTTTATTCTGCAAATAAATAAATTGAATGGTGATTGTAAATTTGGGTGGGTCACAGATAGAGTGATAAAGCAAGTTGCATTAGTTAAGTATTGGATCGCATGACATTTCCTGGCAGTCTTCTTCTTCTTTTCTTTTTCACCTTTTGCTTTGTCGTTTTTCATTGGGGTTCCCTCGTTGTTGAACTTGAAAGCATTGTTTCCTATTTTTCGTACAGATATTGCGTGGGGACAATATTCAGTAATAGTATAACTAGTATTAGCCACCGCACGGGTCCAGGCTTATTCCCTATAAGCCTGATGCGACTACCGAGTATCGTGGAGAAGTGAATACATCATCATTGAACTTTCAATAAAATAAAAAGAAAAGAAGAGAGAAGAGGACGTGCATCGGTGCACTCTCATCATGAGATCTAAACTTTTGATGTTCTGAGAGATTTAGGGACTATTTGGATGAAAGAAAATGCTTACTCATCACTGAAATATCATCACTAATCACTCATCACTTTATAGCTTATTTTCTATCACCCAATAATGATAAAATATCTCCTACAATCCGTTTGGCACCCAAAACCCAGTTATGTTTTCAACCTAAAAAGCTAAAAAAAATTGGGACCCACACACTCTGACCTCACTGAACTTTCAATAAAATAAAAAGAAAAGAAGAGAGAAGAGGGCGTGCATCGGTGCACTCTCATCATGAGATCTAAACTTTTGATGTTCTGAGAGATTTAGGGACTATTTGGATGAAAGAAAATGATTACTCATCACTGAAATATCATCACTCATCACTCTATAACTCATTTTCTATCACCCAATAATGATGAAATATCTCCTACAGTCCGTTTGGCACCTAAAACCCAGTTATGTTTTCAACCTAAAAAGCTAAAAAAAATTAGGACCCACACACTCTAACCTCACCTGTGCACCTAAACCCCTACCTGGCCCTATTAACTCCACTCACCCAAATTTCACTTTACCATCAACACCAACAATTTCCTCTCGCAACCTCATCACCAACAGGTGTCACCCACCTACATTGGATGATCTCATCGTGGTTGTCCACCTGTGTTGGATGATCTCACTGTGCTTGAGGTTATGGTCAAGGTCTCACAATGGTTGTCACCGGTCTGAGCTATGGCCGCCTTTGGGTTGGATGATCTCGTCAACTTGGTAGGCATGACTGGAGGTGAAGGATGAAGAACGAAGAAGGCAAATTGGAGAAGAAAGGTGAGAGAGATGCTTTTGGGTGATTTTGCTATGTTGCTTTTTCGTGTGAAGGGGAGGGCACTGTGCTTAGCCATTGGATGGAGTGTTGGTGTGGGAAAATGTATGAATTGGATATGACAAGTCTCAGCTGTGGGCCTTGTGTTGTGATGAAAATTACCAAAATACTACCGTTACTCAGTTTTCATAACTCAAAAACACCTAAAACTTATTTCCAGTTTCCATAACTCATTACTCAATTTAGTGAGAATTCAGTGATGGAAACAAAACTTGAAAACAAATCTAAACAAGCTTTCTCTTCATGGGTCCCACAATTTTTAAGTGATGAGTGATGGAAACAAAGTGATGAGTGATGGAAACACTAAAATCCAAACAACCCCTTAATCACTACCTATCTCGTTAATCCCATATATCATCATTGATCAAACCCACCTCGTTATTTATTTTATTGAACAAAATTGAAGATACCCACCTCTTTAATTATGAACATAGCTTAAGATGCATTTCTTCCTCCCACCCCCCCCCCCTCCCCCCCCAACCAAAAAAAAAAAAAAAAAAAAGAAGCTAAAGATGCAAATAGTATTTTATAAATCAAAAGATCTATAGTAAGAAGTGTTTATAAAATTAATTTATAAACAAACCGGAAAACTCCATAAACAAACCAAAAAATTTCACCTGAACATAAACCCATGTCAATCTAAGTCCATTTTAAGTATTTTTAGACAAATCTGAGGTCTGACTCTTCACTTTCTCTCTCAAGGCAACGACGAACACTCCACCGGAGCCTCCATGGTAGCAACAATGACAACATCAGCTTGGGGTTGGGGTTGATTTGAGTTTTTAGACTCGGTTTTTTGTTGAGTTTTTTTTTTAGTTGATTTTGAGTTGGATCTGGTGGCAGTTGCAAGGTAGATGCAGCGGCAGTAGCAAGGTAGAGCAGTGGTAACAATGGCGGTAGATCCGACTAATTTCCATTGGGTTTTTCATGTGGGTTCTTTGGTGGGTTTGGCTTGATTTTGAGTTGGGTTTTCTGATGGTTTGGTTTGCTTTGATGTTGATTTTGGGTCAATGTTGTGGTGGATTATAAACCGTTGAAATGGGTTGCGGTGGTAATGGTTGGGTTGTGCTGAGTTGGTGGTTGGATATTTGTCTTCTTCTTCTTTGCTAAGTTGTTATGGCCATTGGGAAAGAGAGGGAACTTGAATGGTGAGAGAGAAAAAAAAAAGAATAAATTATTGTTATACAAAGCTACAGTAACCATACATAATTGCATGGTTAATGTAGCAAATGTGTAAATATACACATTTTTACACCCATTGATGTGAGTAGTTTTGAAGGAAAATTGTGCAAATTTTGACACTTTTTGTATTTTAGAGAAACTAGTGTGGATGCTCTAAGGGTAATATTGAATTAGGCAAAAGAACAAGTGATAGAGAGAGAAACAACAACGGCTTCTTGTGCGTGCTGCGGTACCTATCTCAATGAAAATTTGTTCTAAATTCGCTCTAATTGTGTTTGTACTGTCTGTATTGCCGTTGGTATAATTGGTAATTAAGTACTTAAGTTTGAGTGAGAGTTGAGAAAAGTGGGGACTAATAAAGAGGCTCCTCATATTGCCTTTAGTAATGTACAAAGAATGAGAAAGAGAGATACATTGGGAGAGGGGTGATGGATTGCTTCGAAGAAAGGAAGAAAGAAAGAAATAAGCTTACTATAAATTTTATCTTTCATTTTATTTACTTCTATTTTTATTATTAAAGTGCTTTTTAATTATTTTACAGAAAAAGGGAAAGAGGGATACTAATTTGGTTTGGGTTTGGAAGAGGGGTGGGATTGGTATGAAATTTCGCAATGTTCATAACCCTAGTTTTTTTATCCATATGTTGTTATGTTTTCAAATCAAAATGTGTTCTTTAACTGAAAATTGTGAGGTGGGTTACAGAAGCCTAATGGAGTTAAACTCAAGTAAACAAAGTGTCAACTTTTAAAGTACAGGTAAACAATTTATATTAATTTTGGTCAAACCACAGATTGATCATCTATAATTTACCCTTAATTTTTTGTCTATTTTATTTTTTGTTGCTATAAATATGAAAATTGATAATTATATTAGTTATTCATATTTAATAGGTATATACTATAATTGTATTTGTATATAAACTAGTAAAAATAAAATAAAATAAAAAGTAGTTATTCTATCATTTAAAGAAAATCTAATAAGCCAAGAGTATAATATAAGGTTTAACTATATAATAGAATTTTAATTTAATTAAAAAATTTTAAAAACTAGCTTATAGTCCTTACATATACATATGTACAATTAAGAATAATTATATATTAAAAAATTTACATTTTTTCTCAAAAAATATTACACACATATAAATATGATATTTCTATCTAATAGAAGTATAATAAATTTCATATAAATATAATTGATACAAAATTAGAACATAATTTAAATGACACTTGGTATGAAAAGTGAAGTGCATGCATGCATTTAAAATCTAAAGATACTTGACATCAAATTATATGGAAATTAGAAGGTTATTAGATACAAAATTATCCCTCTTAGACCTAATATTGCAATAACTCAATCTGCATTTTATTTATTTTATGAAGGAGGGGATGCTGTTTAAAATGAAAAGAAATTTTGTCTCCAATTACTTTAATTCTTAAATATAATAATTTTGATTTTTGCACTTTTTTCAGTACCCTTGGTACCTTATGTAGATCAGATTGTGAGTATAACCGGTGCTGAGTAGGCGAATGGTAGAAAATAGTTAACATTAGAATGTTTTCAATTTTCTATTCTTAGCATAGAAAATGGTTTTCATAAAAATTTACATTGAACCAAACATGACCTATTGATAGACTAGTTTCTCATTTGGTCGGGCTGAATATAACATGCCATAAGGTTGGCAAAGTCTTGCATAAAAAGTTGGTGGACTCAATAGTTCCTCTAGGCAATAATTGGAGTGAATTCCTCTTCTTGTGTAATTAAACTTTGTGTTAGTGCTATGTGTAGCTTTTCCATACTTTTTTTTTTTTTTTTTTTTTTGACAAACAAGTTACTCAAATCTCTTTGAGTATTTGACTATTCCTTCAAATATATGCAGTCTCCTCATCTTACATGCACCAGATTTTTGTAGGGAGGAATCTCATGGCCCATGAGAGTGGCTTTAAACTGTTGATGAGAGGTTTTCAACCCAAGATCACATGAATATCTTAAATCCTAACTTAGCAGCTTCTAGATACTTGGTTTGATTAAAAAGGCGTCTCTTGTCCATTGTAAATTTGATTTATAGCAGTAAAAATTTCCTTTATAAGCAAGTAAATGCTCCCCATATTCTTCATCAAAAATCTTAGAACCATCTTTGCTTCTAAATATGCTACCATCTCTTTTTCTAAAAATGCTTCTTCTCCTCCTAGCCATAGCGGTACTTATGAACATGCCTACAGCATATGAGGCTAGCAGGCTTCCAGAGAAAAATAAGTTGCTAGGGCCACTGCAAATGCATGGCTTCCAAGTAACTCCAATATCTGTGATCATGTCCAATCCTCCCACCACCCCCAGAGACACTCCTCCTTCAAAGACTTGCCAAAAGGCCTTCACCAATGATCACGTTGAACATCAACAACTTTTTAAGGGTCCTATCACGCCATCCGCTCCAAACCCGGGCACCTATATCCCATCTCCAACAAGCAATTTGGCGAGTGAAAACGCTGCACTGCAGAACAGTCTTCCTCCTACCCCTATTCCTTAAGAAGGAACCTACATCCCCTAGTCCCAATGAATATATATGTGTGTGTGTGTGTGTGTGTCTTCCTTCTTATCTTTATCAATAAGAATTTTGTTGGCTCAACAAATTTGTTGTATGGATTATATATGTATACCTTTGATAATGTGAATTTGAGTTTTTTCTCTGATTAAGCTGATGGATATGTATATGCTTTGAAACTACATGTTTGTATTGTTGGTTTAGAAAAATGGTTATTCTTTAGAGTTGGTTTAGATAAGCTTTTGGAAAAATATATTAATTTTTGGTTGTGTTGCTGCTGCAGTGCACAGTAATTGGAAATGCTGATAAGTGATAATTCACCATGAGAATATTATTCAGTTTTGCTTAATTACACAGGCAGCAATACAAATCACATATTTATAGGCTCCTTTAGACAATTCTGGAGTCATTCTAGATAACTGATCAGACACTTAAACTGCATCTAGACATAGAATAGGCTCAGATTCAACAAAGTTCAAGAAAGTGCATTACATATGCATGGTTAGCCGCATAACCCATCACATGTCAGTGAAAAAAACACCCAGCGGTTCAACAATCTTCTCTCTGTTTCTAAAGAGACAAGCCGTGGCCAACAAGTCAAACACCCAAAATGGTGTTCTAACAGACACGTTGCAAATGGTTACACAATTCTCATTATAAATAAACCAGATGCTCTCTCATATTGTTCATCATCAAAATTTCTGAACCCTCTTTTCCTAATATGCTACCGTCTGTTTCACTAAAAATGCTTCTCCTATCCACAGTGGCGCTTTTTCTTATGAGCATATATGCCTAATGCATATGAGGCTAGGAGAATCCTCCATGGAGAAGAAAAAAATCTGATGAAGAAAAACAAGTTGTTGTTAGGGTCACGGCAAGTGCATGGCCAAGTCCCTACAAATATCTGTGCCCAATCCTCCAGCTGTCGGCAACACCCCTCCTTCAACTTTCAGCCCAAAGGCCTTTGCCGGTGATCACATTAACGTCTTTCCTTCACTGGGCAGAGAAGCAGAGGAATGCAATATCCTCCTCATGTTCAGGTGCCTCCATCTGCACCCAATCTAGGCATCCATATTCCCAGTTCAACATTGAGAGGAAGGAAGAATCCTCCACATAGCTGCATGGGACTTGTTATGTCCCTCCACCCAATCATCCAGGCACCCATATCCCAACTTCAACAACTAAAGAGTCACAATAATGCTCTCTTGGGAATATATACAAATTTTCAAAATTGTGAGATACAAATGCAATCATATGATACAAGAAATTATCAACAATTTGCATAATTTTACGGAGTTTAAGTGATTTCATCATTTTTCTTTTTAAAATGACACATCAAACTCTAACCTAAGACAACAATATTTATATTTCACATTACATATCCACAGTAGGCTAAAAACGAGTCAAATATATATATATATATATATATATAAGAATTTTGTTACTTAGTTGAATTAATATGTTGTATGGATTACATATTTACGTATTTGATTATATGAGTTTGCGTTTATCTTGAATTTTTAGCTGTTGGGTCTATGTGCTTTGAAATTGTATGCGACGCATCACCGATCACAATGTCAGTGAAAGAAACACCAAAAGATCGATCACCTAAGAATTTAAGAAAAAACTAAAAGAAAAGAAATAAAAACGATAGAGAACTTTTGTTTGTCTTTCAACGTGGCAAGTTGTAAATGATAAGAAAAAATTGTAAATTCATGTGGGTCTACAATTTCACCACTCACAAGTTGTCATGTGAATAAATTGTAACAAAGTTATGAAAATAGTTGGGGTATTAGACTTACTCCTCTCTAGGTGATTTAAGAATCTTCTTTTTCTATTCCTAAAGCAGCGAGCTGTGACACAGGATCCCAAAAAATCTATCAACCAAAATCCTACAAATAAAAAATATTACATATAATTAGAACGGAAATCATGTCTTCAGCTCTTAATTTCAGTTCAAAAAATGGTTGTGTAACAATATGTATGTAACCTATAACAAATAATACCCAAATTCAACTACTAAGCCTTAGAGTTTCCATTCCATTCTAACGCCTTGAAAACCTTTCCATCAATAAATCAATTAGTATGAATTAACCAAACTATTGTTCCATCAATAAATCAATCAGTATGAATTAACCAAACAATTTCAATTAAAATAGAAACTGAAAATTTTCATGAATACATATCCACAACAAAACCATAAAACCCATATGCAACTCAAATTTAATTAGAAAGAACAAGTACAATTATTAAAAGAATAGTGATATAAATACAAAATATTTTACAATATCTTTAACAACAAAGGAGTTGATATATAAGCTTTTACCTAATCTAATTTGCACTCATTACCGACGTCATTCTCTTACTCACTACTAACAATATACGTCATCCGGATATGAAATTTATTATCAATTTTTTTTTTTTTTTTTTTTTTTTTTTTGGTGTTTATGTGCTTTCACCTATTAAAATTTTTAGGATGATCCTGAGGTTAGGTATCTGAGTGTGTCCAAGGACAAGGGATCGGGGATAGAATATATAATCATATATATGTTTATTTACATGGGTACGTAGGGTCAGAGAGAATGGTACGAGCTGTGCCTTTTAAAGCTGATTCCTTTTGGGTGCACGTGCATTTGACCAAAGTCGAGCCCACTTGATTTCAAAGCTCTCCAATGAGCTTGTAAAAGAGAGTCTGATCTTAGCAACAAGCCTCTGGTAAATCCTCCTAGTTCAACTTTGGGAATCGTGTGCCACTAGAAGGAGTATGAGAGTTCGTGCTTCTATGTTTTAAAGTTGTGTTCGTGTTTAGCAAAAAAAAAGTTGTGTTCGTGTTTTATAGAAGAGAGTGAAAAAAGAGTGCTGTCTGGGAACAAAAAGAAAAGGATGGCGTGGAAGAGTGAGCACTGTGAACATAAAATAAGGTAAAATATGTGTATAACAGTGAAGTCATTGATTTTGTGCACACTTGTATCAAAACTGACCAAATCTGTAAACCCACCAAACCTGGAGTTCAGGCGTTAAGTTCGGTTTGGGTTGATTAGTAAATCTAAATAATATTATGTGAATTATAATAATTTATTAAAAAAATTTATTTGTTAAAATATAAAACAAAAAAAATCAATGAAATTTCAATATTTTTGCAACAAACATTTATTTGATGGGAATTAGATCAAACACCCAAAATACAAGGATTATATATATATATATATATATATATTACTATTTAAGGGACTTCCTCAATTTGGAAAATCTTTTTTTTTTCCCCAAAATACCCATATTTCTCTAGGTTTAAATAGAGATAAAATTAAACGATAATTTGGTAAAAATATATGTCTAACTTGCACTAAAATATTGCCTACAAAATAGGAATACTCTTTCACTAATCCACTTTTATTTTTTTAAATACTTTATTAAAAAAATTAACACATGTATTGATAATTAAAAAAAAAAAACAACCATACACTCACATTTTAGTCACACACAAAATACCTAGGGGTGTGATGATCAGTGTTATGTTTTTGTGGTAAAATATTTTTTTCATCACACCTCTATGTATTTTGTAATTGGAAAATGTAATAATCATAAATTATAATGGATTCAAATTATTAACATTTACCAAAAAAAAAAAAAGGAAAAGTCTTTGAGCACGCGCATGAGCACAAGCTCAAAGGCTAGTATATATATAAGAGGATTCCCCTCTTTCAACTGGACTTTTATGTGGTTCAAAATACCCTCATTCATGAATGGTAACTTCATTTAGAAATAGGGTTATAAACGTCAAATAACAAATTCATTTTGAATTCAAAAAGAAAACTCCTAAAATTTAGGATTTTTTTTTCCCAACATGTTCAAAAAATAAATTACAGTTACTGCTTATCTCTAAAGTTTTTCTTTTTTATTAGTTTAAAATATATATATATATATATATATATTTCTAATTATAATAGGTGTAAATTAATAATCTTTACTCAAAAAAATAAAAGAGTCTTTGAGCACCCGCATAAGTGTATGCTCAAAAGCTACTATAATATAATATAATATAAATGAAAGAAAAATTTCAACGTTAGCCGCAAATTAATTGCACAAACAAAACTAAAATACTTTCAATATATAATCACATCATATCATTACGCTGGTCAGAATGGAATGTCAAAAATAAATAAAACTAAAAAAAATGGTATCAAAGAATTGGTACAACTCCGCTCAAAAGTTACCCACTCAAAAGTTACTATGACTTTTGAGTGGAGTTTTGGTGTGTCTTTGTATTAGAACCCATTTCCCTCTCCCTTATGTATGTGTGCTTGTTTCTAAAAAAAAAAAAAAAAAGAATTGGTACAATTCAAATTCAACAATTCCAACTTTGCTTTATCAGAGAATCAAAAACTTAAAAACAAATTTACAAAAATAAAAGAGAGAAATCTTACACGCTTTGAAGAGGGGGACACGAAAGTGAAAAAACCTAGAGATCAAGGAGGTGGGACATCGAATCAATGGTTGAAGAGATGAGCAATGATGAATGTGACCATCTTTTTTGGTAGGTTCCAGTCAGTCGATTCAGTGTGTGTAGATTTTTTACACATCCTTCAAATTTCAAGTTAGGCATAAAGTTCCTTCTCAAAAAAAAAAAAAAAAAAAAAATAGGCATAAAGTTGAGAAGATATAATAATTAATTTTATAACTGTAGATTTTTTCGAATTTTGTTTTATGATTTTTCTCTTCAAAGAGAAATAATTTTTCACATATATTTGTGTGTTATTGTGAGTGATTGATATCTTGTCTTGGCAAATTTCGCAATAATAATTTTAGGTGATTGATTTTGTTGGCCTTTGATCATGATGCATAAGGTTCTTTTTCAGCTGAAGGAAAAGATCAAGTCCCTAAGCCCGAGAGATCTAAATCCATGAGGCTCTCTTGCAGTACAGGGAAAATAAGTATTTTAATGCACAGTTTGTCTAATTTGTTAGACTAGACAGGTGGTAAAAATTTAAAATAAGAATCTGAGAAGCAGTATCTAGATACTGTATTTAAGTTTTGTCCTATCGTGAATACATAAAGTTTTGCCCTAGCGAGAATCAGACTTGGCTCTGATCTGTTTTCTGTTTCCTAGTTTTTAATGAATTTCGTCTTTAACCAAAAAAAAAAAAACTTCTGGTTAAATCATCAGGTATGTCTATTTGACTGCTTCTGGTCCATGCATTTGTTGGTTTTCTTTTTCTAAATTCAGCATCTTATTATTTACCTAACTCTTCAGTTTTTTTCCCCTTTAATGCTATCTTATTATATTATATTTCTTTTCAGATTATTCAAACTTTCAAATCTGATTCTCGCTTAGCAAATAACTATTTACCTCTAGACATTCAGAAACTGCGCTGCCGTGCCTGTTATGAAGGCCTTCGTTTTGCACCTCAAATTGAAGCAATGGGAAAAGTTATTTCTTCGAAATGCTCATCTGATTTTTGGTGTGGTGTGGCTTTATCTCCACTATGTCCTATGCAATGATCATTATATAATATATATATATATATATATATATTTATCTATGATGTAGTTGTTGGTTGATCGGATGAGATCCTGTGTCCTATGCAATGACCATTCCACCGTTGTTCCAAAATGATTTTCACTTTTGTTTTCCTTCTCACACACCTCCAATGTCAGTGTTCCGCAGTTTTTTTTTTTTTTTTTTTTCTGCCTTCTGCCAGCAATCTATCCATGGAGGTGTAACAGCGGTGGAGGAGAAAGAGGTAGAGAGAGAAACGTAAGTCAAATATAACACTTTTTTTGAATTTAGAGATAAATATAAAATATAATAAATGAGGGATAATTAATGAAATCTTAATCAGAATATTAACATTAATGAGAGTTTTTTTTTTTACCTTTAGATCTACTTAAACTCATATACATATATATATAGACAAAATTTAGGTACAGTACCTTAGATGCTGTTTCTTAGATTCCCTTTTTAAGATTTAACATGTGGCTACTTAACTAAAAAATCAAATTCCATGAAAAAAAAAAAAAAAAAGATCGATAGAAATAAACATAAAAGAGCACTAAAAAACCAGTTCATTTCTTTCCTGATCTGGGAAACATCATCTGTAGCGGACAGGTTGAAACTCTATAAAATAATAATAATGATAATTAAAAAAAAAGAAATAAACTCCATTAAAAAAAGAAAGGGATAGAAATAAAAAAAAAAAAAAAAAAAGAGATAGAAATAAACATAAAAGAACACTAAAAAACCAGTTCATTTCTTTCTTGATCTGGAAACACCTAAAGAAGGTATAAGAGACGGAAGTGAGCCTCGGAAAATTATTGGGTAAAATATTAGCCTCTCTATGGAGAATTTGACATAGCATAGGAGTCGAAGACAGCTGGATACAAAAATTATTGTATCCTAAGCAATAAATAAATATTTAAAAAAAAAAAAAGTTGTTTTCCCAGATTGAATTAATCAATTAAATACCAAACCTTTTTATCAGACTGGAATTGAAAAGGCTTCCCTTAGGGCTTTATTTAATCAGCCCACAGAGCACAAAAGTAGACCTGAAAGCCCAATTCCCAAACTCATCAGCACCATATTTGTCCTGTCCCAGACCAAGTTACATGAACAATTTTTGTTTATTGCAAATACCAACATGTTTGGGCTAGTCTCTCTGGGCATGATAGGAGCTTGCTGAATTACTTCTTGCTTAGCCAGCTGAACAGCCCACTTTTTATATACTAAGCCCCAAAAATTAAATGTACATAAGGAAAATTAAATGTACATAAGGGTTTTTTTTTATTTTTTGGGCCCTTTGGTTTAACATTTTATGAACTGTTTTTTTTTTATTAATCGGCACAGATTTCTCTTTAATTCTTAGTTGATATGTGTGGAGTATTGACAATGTTCCTCAGACAGTGGTTGTTAATTTTTTTTTTTTTTTTTTTTGGTGTTTTTTTACTTGTATTTTGGGTAAGTGAAAAGTGAAAACTCATGCTCATCATCTCATACTTATGAGTTACGAGTGTGAAGGTGTCACTTCACCCAAATTTTATTGGCATAATTTTTGTTTAGTTAATGTAGTTGTAATAATTAATTATAATTGATGTTGTCATGAAATTTAAGAGACAAATAGAAACCTATATGCTTGAAGTATTATAATTACTTAATTAGTAGTTTGTCCACAAAAAAAAAAAAAAAAATTACTTAGTAAACAAATTTTAATTTAGAGACAAATGATGAATTAGGTTTTTTTGATGATGTTCACAAGAAGAAAATAAGTAAAACAAGTTTGAAACATCTCTTCAACATGGGTTAAGATCTTGTGAGTTGTGACCATATAGAAAATCAGTATACTTCAAATAATCATATAAGACAAAAACATAATAGAAAATCAGTATCTTTTTATCACTATTTCTTTGTCTCTACTCATTTTGTATGCTTCGCATAATCATATAAGACATTAAAAGTTTTTTTTTTTTTTTTGGGTAGATTTTATCATTTTTAGATTTTTTTTTTATAGATTTTATCTTTCAAATTATATTATTCGCACAAATGGTGCCTAAGAATCAATACCAGAGTCAAGAACTTGTCTGAAGAAACTAAATAAAAATTATGTAATTCATATTTTAAATCTTAAAAAATTTCACTTAAATTTATTGTTTTAGGCCTAAAATTATATTGACTCAGCCATGAATATGTAAATCTAGATAGAATCTCATGCTAAATCAGTATAATGATTTGGAATAAGAAAAATTCCAAACTTTTATACCATCAAACAAACAAAAAGAAAATAAATTTTTATACTTTCTAAAGCTTTGAAGTGATTAAATTTTTCAATTTTTTTTTATAGATATAAAATTTCAATCTTGTCTCAAACAAAGTTGGATCTGCAAAAAATCAAAGAAAGGTGGATTTTCCTTTTCCTTTCAACACTAATAAATTTTGACTCTTTAATCTTTAGAGAGACTCTCCCGTTTTAGCATACCGCTGCTTTTTTCGTATTGAAAATAATAATAATAATATAAAGAAAAGACGCAATAGTGGACCGGTTACTCAGGAGTGATTGAATCTTTTAAAACTTTTGTTTTTAGTGAATGAAGTCACTTTAGGTGTGAGTGTGACTGAATTTGACACGTTTTTTACTCTGTAAAGTAGAGGGCCATTTTAACTAATCTTTAATTTTTTATTTCAAATATTTGGGTTTCATGGCCTCTGACCCCATGTGGCTCTACCAATCCTTAAAATATTCTGATCCCATTGGGATAGTGGCATCTTTTTTTTTTCTTTTTTTTTTTTATAATAAGATAGAAATCAACAAAAAGAAGCACTAAAAAAACTACTCTAATTTCTTTCATGGTCTATAAACACTTAGGCAGAGATAAAAGAGATTTGGTGTGTAAATATTTTTTAAAACTAATATCTTGACTTAATAATAAAAAATAATTATTATAAAGTAAATTTTATAAATTAAAATTTTATCTTATTAATAAATAAAAAGAAATAAAAAATGCCTCACCGTAGACAATTAGACAAATTTGGCATACCATCCAAGACAGCAGATAAGAACATTCAAATGTCCTTTATAATAGTATATAATACTCTTAATAGTCAGATTGTCCAATCAGTCTTATCTAGTTATTTATGTGATAAAGAACTTTAGATAGTGATACTCTTTTTTAATAGGTCACGTACCATGATGGTTGGTAGCATATGTTATTGTCATTGAATGTCAAACCTTTTTCTTTTTGTTATTTTGTTATTTTTTAATAATCTTAGAGCACTCACATTTATTGTGAGAAATGGTTGCTTTAATGTTGAATGTTTTATAAAGTGAGTTGTTAAAATAAATAAAGTTACTAAAAATTATAATTTTTAACTCCCTTACTATGAATGCTCTAACAATGAAAAATTTTATTTATATGACTTTTTTATTGTAGCCTATGATCTTACAAGGAACACTTCTATTTGCTTGGGACGTAGGCATTCGTGATGCCAGGTTTGAATGTGACTCAAAAATTGTAGTTGATGTGGTCTTGGGTTCTCACAGTCCACTAGTGAATATTAATAATGTTATAGAGGGGATTCAGCTCAAACGGCAGGACTTTAGATCAGTTCAAATATCTCATGTGAAGCGATAAAGTAACCGTTTAGCACATATCTTGGTACAATTTGCCAAAGGTATTAATAATTATGTAGCTTGGATAGAGGAGAACCTTTATATTATTGAGTCTATCTTGGCTCAAAATGTATTGTTTTATCTACTTCTCAATGAAAGTTGCTATCTTCTTAAAAAAAAAAAAAAAAAAAAGTAAAAAAATACTAAAGGAAAGCAATAACACAAAGAACACGATATTACAAGGAAGGACCATGTTTATTGTTGAAAATACACACTTGACACTGTGTAGAAATGTGACTTTAACTTACGATTTCCAACTTAAAATTGTGACTTAAATTCACGTTTTTAGTTGTTTTAAGCAGTTGTGTGAAACAAGTTTTCACAGCAAAGAAAACCTCAGATAAGTAATATTACTAGGATTTGATATAGAGAGAACTCTGCTTCTAGTCATTATATTTCTTTTTTTTCTTTTTCTTTTTTTAAATAAAGCCATTATATTACCTGAAGGGATTGCTAAGAAACAATAACATTATTGTGTGCACAGTGAGCTCTGAGAGTGGGTTTATGAGGGGTATTTCGGCAGGAAAAAAAAAAAAAAGCTTTACTTTATTTAATTTTTTGCCCCAATACCCCTTCTATTTATTCTATCTTATCTTATCTCTTTTTTTTCTCTCCAAGTAAATAACTACCAGTCTTTGGTTTTATATTTTTTCTTTTGTTCTTTTCTTCTTTATCTCCAAGTAAATAACTACCGGTCTTTTTCTTTCTCTTCACGTTAGTAATTAACTACCGGTCTTCTCAATTTAATAGATAAGAAGAAGAAATCATTTTTAATTACTTATCAATACTCAATAGCTTTTTATTGTATTTATGCACACTAATACAAGTGCATCACCATGATGAGTAGAAGAAGAATTAAATTAGAGCATGAGCAATCAGCCATCTTTTAATTTTTTTTTTTTTAATTATTATCCCAATTTATTGTTACCTCCTATCAGTATATATATATATATATATATATATATATATATATATATATATATTTGTTACCTAAACAATACAATGCCTACTTAAGTAACTTAACAAATCATCACCCATTTTCCTTTTTGTTTTACTGTAAAATTTTGGAGAACATCAAAAAATTAAAATATTTAATGAAATAGTATGAGTGTCCAAGCTTGACACATGAACAATACTGACATGTGTGACTAAATTATTAGGTATTTAAGAAGTAAAATGATACGGTACTCATTTCTTTCATTAAATGATAAATTCCTTCAATAAATTTAATTACAATGATCTATTATCATGTGGGAGAAAGAGAGTGCCATGTCATTATTATTGAGATGTAGTGAATGGAAGTTGGTGTACTTTATTTAATATGACTAATTTATTTAGTTTGGGTACACATATAGATTGATAACTTTTAGAAAAAATTATTAGGTATTTTTAGAGTTTAATGACGTGATGTTCCATCATTTCACATGAATTATAGATTTCATCTTAGTTTAATTAGTAAGATCAACTACCATATGAAAGGATCCCCTCAAAAAAAAAAAAAAACAATCATATGAAAGGAGCGGGTATTATATTATTGTATTTTGATAGTAATAACTCAATTTTTATAATTGGATCTATCATTCAGACTATAATAAGGGGAAAAAAAAAGTACCATATCACTATCTTTTGGGAGTACATAAATAGTAGTGTAATTTTTTAAACTAGTGATGATTCTTTTTCAAGATATACAGCGACTATGGAACCAAACATCCAATCTTTGTGGTTCAATTGGATCTAAAAAAGAAGCCTGCAGTAGTTGGGACTTGAAGATAATGGATCAGAGGCGCACCAGAGATTGTAAAATGCTATAAAATAAGAGTAATGCTATCGTACGTAATAACATTTTTACTGCAAATTTTATATACATGATAACAGTGACGGAGCTATACTTGGAACTGAGGGAGAGTGCCCTTATGTGTGTGTGTGTATATATATATATATATATATGTATGTATGTATTAATTTTAGCAATTTGTTTCTATAAATTTGCACTTTTCCCCTCTCATTCTCAAAAAAAAAAAAAAAAAAAACAATATTATTGATTTTTTTTTAAAGGCTATAAAAAATTTTATTGATCTAAAATCTACAATAAATTTAACAAACTCAACAACAAAATTTATCAATAGCAAACTTAAGCCCAAACAACACCCCAAAATAAACCAACACAAGACAAACAAAAAATAAAATAAAATAAAATAAAAAATTTATAAGCCAATTCTAACTCTAGTCTAAGTGAATATCCACACACATCTGATAACACGCAAGACATTCCAAAAAAAAAAAAAAAAAAACCTAAATTTCTAAATGAATGTTTATTTGGAGTTTCAAAAAAATATTTTTGCCCTCCCTAACTCCAAGCCCAACTCCGTTCTTGCGTGATAAATTGTTATTGATTTTTGTTTGAACTTAATAACATTTTTTTTTTAACTAATAATAATCAACAACTTAAAATTTGTTATAAAATTATTATAATGATAAATAAAATAACTCTTGATTTTTCTGCTTTTCAGATTTCTTCGTCACATGGTCTCCATCATGGGTTCAATCAACCACGTTTAAGCGGCCATACCTAATTTTAGGATTTATCTTTTTGGGCCGATAGCGTAGGTACCAGTTTCGACCCCAAAATGGCAATAAAGTCAGACTATTTTTTTTCTTCTTTTTTGGAGAAACAAGTCAGACTATCTTTTTTGAAGAATAATAGTCAGTTGGATACTGACAACTACTTTTCTTTTAATATTCACTCCCATTCTTACTTTATTGATGAAGAGGTTTTAATCTCCATCATTAAAATTAAAATACTACAATAGAAATCTAGAACCACTACTTTGTCACCATCATTCTTTCAAAACTTGGCGTCATCTTTTACTTTTATCAGTGTCTAGTGTGAAACGAAGTTTGAATGTGTATGCAGATGTGTTACATGATTCTCATTATAAATACACCCGATGCTCCCTCATAACTCTTCATCAACCATTACTTAAGTCTCTTTGATTCAATATGGCTCCATCTCTTTCTCCAAAAATGCTTCTCCTAGCCACAGTTGCCTTTTTTCTTATTAACATGCCTGCTTCATATGAAGCTAGGAGGATCCCCCAAGGAGAAGAGCCAAATCTGATGAAGAAAAACCAGTTGTTAGGGTCATCGTTGGTGCAAGGCCAAGTGCCTCCAATATCTGTGTTCATGTCCAGTCCTCCCACCACCACTGGCTACACCCCTCCTTCATGGATCAGCCATAAGGCCTTTGCCAATGATCATTTGCTACGCCGACAGCTTCGCAAGGGTCCTGTCATACCATCAGCTCCAAATCCAGGCACCCATATCCCATCTTCAACAAGCACTTTGGAGAGTGACAACGCTGCACCAATGCTAGGCTCACTGCAGAAGAGCCCTCCTCCTCCCCTTATGCCCTACGAAGGCACCTCCATCCCCTAGTGCCCAGATGAATTTTATTGCGTATGGATGATGTATGTATGTATGTTTGGGTTTATCCTTGATTCTCCGATGATGGATATATATTTGTATGTGCTTTTGAGACTCTTTATGTATGTGTGTGTATGAGTTTATCTTTGATTCTGTGATGATGGATATATATGAATGTGCTTTGAGACTATGTTGTATGTGTGTATGTATGGTTAGATGCATATATAACCTATCACAAT
The DNA here is from genome assembly GCA_023055345.1 of Quercus wislizeni. Lineage (NCBI taxonomy): Eukaryota > Viridiplantae > Streptophyta > Magnoliopsida > Fagales > Fagaceae > Quercus > Quercus wislizeni. Next base: position 14,770,130 of record JALGQJ010000014.1, read on the forward strand.
TACTTTGAAAGAAACACCAGCACACGAATAGTTTTTTCTTAGGCAAACTTTCTTTGGTGCTCTTTAATTTTTAATTTCCAGGCGGTTCGAGAATCTTATGTCTCAAAAGGCCAAGCTGATGAATAGCACGTAGTACCAAAAATTCAACCCACCAAAACCCAACAGCCATGCCTCACACTTACCAATGGTAAGTTACCATTAAATGCCAAAACCATTCAAGCACCGTCCCACAGTAGAATAAACACCACAAAACTATCAAACCCATTACCACATAAAAGTTTTATGATAAAATCCATCTGCAAATCGAAATCCAATAACAACACCAACCAAAAAAATATAATAATAAATAAATTTAATTAGGTACAACAAGTGCTTGGGTTTACAAAACTCCTATCATTCCTAAAACTTAATATTAATACTACTTTTTTACCTATAACTAACAATTTGCAACATCAATATTTATCCAAAATAATTGTCTTTTTCAATTCTATAAAAAAGTTTAGTACCATAAAATTTTCTACAACACAAAACATGATTGATTAAAAAATAAAATAATAAACTTATATAAAAGTAATGATTCACCATTCACATACTCTCCCGTTAAAATTATGGCAAAAAAAAAGTTAGGGACCTCAACTACTCCTATTCTATCCGACATATATAATAGCAGCCACAAAAGTCTTATAATTATTACTACTTTTTGAGGCAGATCCATGTTGGCATCAGTGTGTGCCAAAGTCAAGGAGTTTGGTGATAGAATATAAGTATATAACCAAATATGGCAGGGTCAGGAAAGTTACGCGCTGGCTTGTCATTATGCCTGTAAAAGCAAATTCATGCCGGCTTGTCTTTAACGTTTGAATGCGACTTGAATTGATCGGTTGCACGTGCTAGCAAGGTACGTGTGGAAAGAGACAACTTTTTTTAATACATTAATATATTTTATTACCTTGCTTTTGTTTTGTTTTTTTTTTTTTTCTTTTCTTTTCTTACCTAAAATGGGTATTTATTAAAAACTAATTAAGCTAAAAATTACAACTAGACTCATATAGAATGATAAAGAAGAAAGTATAAATGACAAAATTTTCATTTTGTATAATTGAAAGTATTTGATAAAGAGTTTCAATTATAATATATGATATCATTTGTTGTGAAAATTTAAATATTGTGACAAGATTTTAGCAAACTCAATTGATTATTATTGGAAGATGCTGATAATTGTCATCATTTTAGAAGTTTTTAATGAGTAAATATTGTCTTTAACAAATAGGTATCAAAATTCTTATATAGTTTCATACTTCTCCAAATAAAAACATTATCTTAATTTTTTCACTCAAGAGATAGCGCACGCCAACCACACTAGTTATAATAAAATAAAGCAAAATACATTATAATATGTTCCATAGAGAACACATGCATCTTTTAGGCTTAGCTTGTCCCAAAAACACAAACATGATGATGGGTACCCCACGCACATTCTTTATTTCTTCTAACTTTAACAACAAAATGATTTTAAAACATCGGACAAACAAAGGTTGAGTTTGGATATAAGGATTTAAAATCAAGGGATTAAAATAATAATTGACAATATACGTTGGTTGATATGAATTTAACAACACAAAATAATATAAGCTTTCAAAATTCTGTTCAAACAAAAACACTTGTAATGTTACAAATTTAGGACCCATTTGGTAGAGTAGTTCGAGTAATGTTATTCATATTCTTTTAAAATATGTGTGGATGAATAAGTGTGTGGAAATGTGTATAATGTTATTTAAAAACTGAAAACATATTGCTAAAATGCTCTACCAAAAGGGCCCTTAACATTTTACAATTATAATAATCATTTCAAGTAAAATTTCACCCATAGAAAAAAAAAATTTACCCTCTTATTTAAATTAAAAAGCGAAATCCAATTCCCTCAGTTTTAATACTCTATCCAAAAGGGTTATACTAGATTTCACACGTTAACCATTCAGAAATTATTTATTGTTGACCAATTTATATATATATATATATATATATATATATATATATATATATATTATGTGGGGAAGCAGAGATTTGAAATAAAAGTCTATTGAAAACACTTAGAGCATTCACAAGTCACAACAAGGTTGCTAAAAAATATAACTTTTAACAACTCAAAATACTACTTTATCTATTTTAACACCTTATTTTATAATACACCTGACATCAAAGGTTTTCTTTTAGCATTCAACAAATTAAAATAATATAAATAATACAATAAAATAATATATTCAACATAATAAACAACAATCACAACCAACAATACATTAAAATAATATTTTTTTTATAACTTTGGAACTACAGTAAAGTGTCAAAACACTTTATAGCTTTAGTTGTCAAATTTTTTAACAATAGCACTCTTGTTGTAGCATGTGTTTTTGGAATGAGTTGCTAAAAAATAGCTTTTTTAGCTTTTAACATTCTTATTGTGAATGAGCATTTGACACACTAAAAACTAAAAAAGCTCCCACATCACATGTTTCAAATTTTAAAAGTTTTAGCATGGGTGAACAATGCCACTTGGAACGTTGGAATGGTAGTGTTCACAAATTATAAAAATTTTTAGTTTTTTTTTATTATACTCTCTCTCCTCTCTGACCTACTGTTCACAAATAGTAAATTTTTTATTATTTTGTATTGGGATGAGTTTTAACTAAATATTAATTTAATGTATGGAATTCAAGAATAGAACATGTGATGTATGTGTATTGTAAAATGATGTGCTAAAATAATAAAATAAACTTTTGATGTGTTAAAATGGCATAATTTTGCAACAGCTGATGTTGATGCTCTAAGAAATGCAAATTGACCTAAAATTCATTGACACTTCCTTGTTTAACAATTAAATGAATAAAGCATAAAACAGGGCAGTAGAATTAATCATACAAAGTTTTTGAAACTTTATTCCACGCACAATTCTAAAAAATACATAGGAGAATGAAAATTATAATCCATATTACAAGCATCATACAAACAATTTTAGAAATTGTGGAGAGAAGGTTTGCAGGATGGAAGAAGCTGTAAATGACCAAAAGAGGGAGGCTCACTTTGACAAGAAAACACTTCATCTTCTACTCCTACTCCTATTTATTTTATGTCTTCATTTATGATGCATACTCATGTAACCAATAAGCTGGAGATGCTTCAAAATCACTTTCTATGGGGAGGAGCTGGGGACACCAAAAAATTACACTTGGTGGATTAGAGAGTGGTTTGCTCTCCACTGTAAAAGGGTGAATTGGGTGGTTGGAAGTTTAGGTTTTTTTCCAATCAAGCCCACTTAGGGATGTGACTTTGGAGATCTAAAGTTGGAAAAGGATCATCTTTCCCCTTCTCTAATAGTGAAAATCAAGTTCTGTGGAGACCAACAAAGAGCCGGGCATTTTAGGATCGTTCATGTTAAAATGCCCTCAAGAGCTCTACAAGCCACATTTTCCCATGGAAAGAGCATAAAGGGTGCTAGGACCCCACAAATAGTTACTTTTTTTGCATGGACAACAATGAAAAAAAAAAATACTGACAATTGATAATTTCCGTAAGAGAGATTCATTGATAGTTGGTAAGTGTTGAGTGTACAAGAGGATCAGAAAATTAAATGAAGTAAAATGACCAAATACGGTAGTAAAAGTAGAAGTTTAGCTTTTCATTGAATCCAGTGACTCAGCATAGGAGAAATTATATAAAATGCCAACATTACCATAGTACTAACAAGTATTACAATATAATAAAATTTCTATTCCACAGTTTCGTTTCAATTGAAAAGTAAGAAAAATTATCACATAATTGGACTTCTTTTGTGAAAATTCACTGATTATTTTATACTCTTTTTATTTTTATTTTTTATTATTGAATATGAAAACTTTATTTCACAGAAGAGGAACATATTCCACCTCCAACAAAATCTCCGAATGAAGAGAGAGGAATGGAAAAGATGGGAGGTGTTCCTCTAACATTATGATCACATGCCCAGAAAGTCGAAACAATAAGATCACTTAAAAGTTCAGAGACATACTTCATTTGTACTAACATTTCTGCTATAGGGGCAGCAACTGAAAAATTGGGAGTGTAAAACTGCAATGAACAGCGATACAGGAAAATAAATTTTGGGTAAAATGAGTATATAATATGCAAATTTAGTACGTAATAAGTAACTTTAAGAAAATTAAACGAAAGTTACAGTGAATCATTACCAACAAAGAAGAAAGTGATATCTCTCAATAATCTTGAACAAAACACCAACTAACCCTTCAACAACAATGAAAATAATCAATAACAATAAGCCACCCAAAAAAAAAAGTGTAGTCCTTCTAGAAACATTTTCTAAGAAATGACATTTGTGAATCATTTGTTTCAGGGCAAGCATTTTCCATTGACAAAAGCCCTGTGCAAAAGATACATATTTATATATAAAACAATGTTACTACCAGGATTATTGAAATAATTGGATCGAGGAGAAACTAGTCCTAGTTGGTCCAGTATGCTTCATCCTGATGTTCTCGTCAGCAAGCTTCTAGCCATAGACTGATTCTCCACCTCTTCCATTACCAAGTGCAAAATTACTTCCCTGGATCATGAAGGAATAATCCTGTGGAATGTGCTACCATTGTAATGAAGAGGTTTTCCACTCTTTCCAACAACTTTCTCCCCTGAAATAATTAAAGAAACGAACCTATAAGATAAACTTCTAAGACCATTTGTTGTGATAAGGCCATAGTCAAGATATTATTCAATCCAGAACAGTCAGCACATTCCTTATAAATCTAAAATTCCTTTTACAATTTGTTGAGGAAAGAAGGGTGGCAATGGGGCATATATAGATAGTTGTATCTAGAGCATCTGTTAGGTACAAGAGGGTTATTGTGAAGATCAAACTTGTGGTTTAGGTGTTTCATTGTTTAGAGACTAGAGAAAAAAACTTGATTAAAAAACTAGAGTAGGGTTTAGTTGTGAGATAGTGGGAGAATGAGATAGAATAAGGAATTGTTGAAGAAGTGAAAGATTTTTTTTTTTTTTTTTAATAAGTTGTTGAAGAAGTGAAAGATAGAGATAGAAAGAGAGATAATTGAATTGAGAGGGATTTAGGGAGAGAATTCTACAAGAGAATTATAGAGAATTCTACAAGAGAAAGATCCAAGCAAATGCATCACAATTCACTAAAGAGAATATGGTTACAAGTTGAGTATTTATAAAAGGACTTGCTCCAATCCTAGTGGTTGTTCATTTTCTAAATATGAATATGTTATATATGGCTATTTCCATATTTAACATTTGTTAAATGAGCTCTAAATTGAAGAAGAAGCTAGACAAGGAAGCAATTGCTATTCAGAAAATTTAACGTGTTAAATGGGCAGTAGTATAAGCAGTGTGCCAAATTATTCTCAGGCTTCAAGAAAGCAATTGAAATTCAGACTTTGTGCACATCATGGCTCCTTTATGAATCTTCTGTCTTTTCATCCCTACCTTGTGTTTGACTAATTTGGAAGCACTAGGTGTGTGGATTGCTTCATCTTTCTTGCTAGTGTTAGTCAGCGCCATCTTGTTCTGTTCATGACTTGTCATAATTTTGTTGTGATTCCTAGTGCTCTTCTTTTGTCTTTCCTTCTACTGACTCTTCAGTGATTTTGCATTATTAGAACACTTAGCACTTTAAACTGCTCTTAAACCACCAAAAATACCAGATGACAAGTGATGCTCATTTGAGCTAGGGATAAGGGCATTGATTTTCTTCTCTCTCTTTCTTTCCCTTTGTTCTACTGAACCATTCTTCTCAGCTATAGCACCCATTGCTTTGTGTTTCCTCTTCTCCGGCCTAAAAACAATAAAGCAAAATAAGCAAGTCCAACAGTAATGAGATGGAGATCTAAAATTAAAATGTGATCAGTCGTACATGGATCCTGAAAATTAAAATGAATCTGCAAGTGTCATTTCTGTATCACCGGCACCAGATTCTTTGGCCTTGTTTTCCATGGCGATTCTGCAGTAAGAAATACAAAGACAGCATAATCTTCCATCGTATATTTAATATGATTCTTCATCAAACACACTTCAAATGAACTCCCACCAAAAGAAAAACCACTGCAGGAGGGACATTAGTTTCCCCATGATTAAACTAATAATGCTCATTTTTTAAGGGGGGAAAGAAAGTCATTATGTGTCTTCAACTAGAGGACTTCATCTAATAAATGGGTGAGGACACACTATGAGACCAAATTGATAGTCGAGAACAGAGGAAAAGGGTGAAATAAAAGAAGAATGCAAGGATAACAATCAAATAACACAATAACAGCCTATAGCTGATCTATGTCAAATTTTAATAACAAAATCAGAATATATTAGCATCCCCCCGTTCCCCCCACCCCAATAAAAAAAAAAAAAAAAAAAAATAGGCTTCAGCATTGGGGATGAATTCTAGTTTATGACACTTCTTACAAACACAAGGAATTCCAGGCAACACAAGCGCAAGACCATATAAAGGCTCAAAGCCAGACACCAAGCTTCGAACACTAGCTTGGGTTCATTTCATGCACGATGTCTCTGGCATGATTTAACATCCTCCAGACTTCTGATCCCATTTAACTATCCCCCATCTCCATCTTCGTCATCCACCTAGTCGAGCTCACAGGACGCACTTCTGCCATGCTAATTGTGCATGAAACACACAGCAAATCTTCGGAAGGCTATCTTAAGACAGGCTGCAACATTACATTGCTAATGTTTTTCTCAAGATTATAAAATATTTGGAAAGTAGAATAAGCATCTGGGTTATTAATGCCATGTGTCAGTAATTTACCATTTAAAGCAACACCTCCATGGCAAGGAACCTATGATCTAGCTATATTTGCATCACCAACAATTTTCAGAAGAGATTGCACGGTTTAAAATTATTATATTCTGGTCAATAAATATCAAACTTGGGGGGCCAAGACAGAGCTCAAAGGAGTTCTCAACCAATTAATTGATCAAGTCCCTCTCTAAAATTAAAATAAATTATATTTAACAAAGAGCATAAACAGGAAATGAAAGAATCACCTCCAAAATGGCCTTCAGAAAACACTTATATTTCTCTGGAGTAACTGACTTGACTATTGCAGAACCTCACTTCTGTATCAAAATCTCCATTATTACAATGACCCGTAAATAAAGATGTACTAGCATGTGTTGAAAATTTCCAACACCAACACCAATACATTTTCATTATTATATATATAAGGCAAATAAGTGCTTAATGTCAAATTTGCATGTGCCTTTGATCTAAAATGATGTCTAGGGACAATGACCGTGGTAGAACTTCATACACAACATCAGACAAAAGACTGTGCAGGTCTTTGTCCTGTATGCATGACACTAGTACTTTCAAAAAGCCCAAAACAGCCGTTAAATATGCAATCAACTAGCATCAAAAGCAAAATCGTACCAACACTCTGAATTAGGAGCAATTAAGAGAACACTCACTTTTATCACTTCCACCACTTTGGTATGCAACAAAGATAAAAGTAAGGAGACAAGATCAGGCATTTACAGACAGATATCTACATCCTGATAAACCAATACTGACAAAGCAGACACTGTTCTACTCCTTAACTGAGGAGATGAGCCAGAAAGATAGCTCATTACCTGATGATTGTAAAATCATTAGATATTAATGATGAAAGCAGCTGTGGAACTGGTGATACATCAAAGGATCAAGTAATTAAAGGTACCATTAGTATCAAATCAGATGTTGAAGTAAAATCATTTAAATACTTACCATGTTAAATCATAAGAAGCTTTCCTGAATTCTTCATTGCCCTACAGATAAAAAAACACATTACTAATGCAGCAATCTCTCTTATCATGGAATTAGTACTTTTTTTGATAGGTAGATAGAGGGGAGGAGGAGATGGGGCTCAAACCACAAAAATGGGGCACCACAAAAGATGCCATTAGCACTAGGTTATCACTTGAACCCGATATATATATATATATATATTTCTAAGTAATAAAAATGTTATTCGAACATTAAAAAAGATAGTCACCCAAGTATACATGACGTATACAACTGTGGGTCAATACAATCAAGAACATAAATTACAAGCATCCAACAAATCATAAATTGAAGAGATAGAATGGCTTTCTACAATAGACATCCAATCTAATAGAGTTTTAAAAAATAAAAATTTTAGATTGATTACTGTCCTTTCAAAATCCTCAAAACACCGGTTGTTTCGCTCTAGTTTAATATCAAATAAAAATTATAAAAATGTGTGGTTACAATTTAACTTAAGTAATAATGACACAAGAAGCTTCAAATGACTCAAGTACTAAGCTTACTTCAAAAGGTTGACAATGGAAATGCAATGTAATATATCAAGAAGAAAGACAGAGTTGGACCACAGCCCCCCACCACAACATACACAAAAAAGAAAATCATGAAAGCATAAAAAGGGAGGAGGAAATATTGGCATGCATAAACTACCAAATCGTATTATCTAGTTTCCCATGTTGCAAGACAGTAAAACTCTTAAGGACCTCTCCATATTTTCAGACGACTTGATTACTACACATACTGTCATGTATCCTCATTATTCAGAGAAAATATTATTTGAGCGCATTGACTTCCTAACTGGAGATCATAATTGACTTCAGATGAATATTCAATTTAGCAGCAGAAGACTTCATGTGGATAGATAAATCTACTTCAAATACTACTATAGTGTCAGCTAGGCTTCCACTATCAGTATCAAGCCCTTTTGTGGGCCAAATCACAATCCACCAATAGTAGGGTAATGGCAGTGAACAGCCATTATCTGATTAAGAGTTTTAAACTCCAAGGTTTTTGGCAAAAAAAAAAAAATTAAAGGATAGAACTAAGTGATGTGTATGGGATAAAGATCTCATTATTCACATTTACACAAGATCAGGCCTAAATTCAGGCAGAGCTTCAAAGATGTACTCTTAAGAAACTAATAGGTTTGAGAGAGAATCAACAGGCCAAACAAAAGTTGTATAGGACAGTTACAACATCATACTTCTACAAATAATAGCTCTTACCTCCTAGAATGTGAGTATAATTCTTATTGAGCATAAGAAAGGCCTTTGTATACTCCTCCAAGCTCATCTGCACAAGCATACAAAGGTTTAACAAAATTCAGCTAAAGAAATTTAACAGCCTTTTTTAATACTGTACAGAGAAGGATGCTGCTTCACATATAGAGATGAAAGCATAAATGTTTGTAGGGAACCAACTAACTACAATTAACATGCCAAATGAGCTAAAAGAAAGTATTTATGAACGTACCAGAAAAGCATAGGTCCATGAGATGTGTTTGCAATATCTACAATGTAAAATGCCAAAAGCAACTGATTTCATCTAAATATGTATTAACTATAAAGTATAAACCAAACTTCTCCCCCAAAAGAATACCTATTCAAATGTGATAAGAAACAACTAATTGTGCCGAATAACCTCTGGCTATAATTCAAGTAAGTAGATAATCTTCATTATGAAAAGAAGTGAAACAATGGAACCATGAGAATGTAGTACGGCCTCATTCCACGTAATATGTTTCTGGAAGATCCTTTGAAACGAGAATACAAGCACAGGTGCCAAGCTCTGAATTGCAAGTTGAATAGCATGAAAAATGAAAAAATCTCACATACCACAGATGCAAAACAACAAGTTCAGGTGCCAATATTGATGAAGTGAAATATGCATGCGCTACTTGTAACTAACATTGACTAATTGATCTTGATACATGAATTAACCCAAATCTGAGTTTCCCATTTGAGTTACAAGTTCCCAAAACGTGCATTTAACTATCAAGAAGCTGCTGTAGGATGACAGAAGTGAGAGGAGAAGGCAGGATAAATCGGCATTGAAAGCCCTAAAGTGCCATTCGGCAATTGACCTTCCATACCAAAATGTCAAGGGCAGAACCTCCCAGTTTTGCCGAATTTTGAGTTCCTCTGTTTCTCATTTCAGCAACAATGTGGGTTCCACTTTAAGTTTTTTTCAATTTCCTTCCCTATTGTGGCTTTTGAAAGTATGTCGAATGTTTAAATGACAAAAGTGATTCATTGATCAGAATCAGCAGGATATTCACTTCTTCTGGATCCAGTGAAGTGATTACCTCCGGATGCAAGCTGTTTTAAGATAAATGTTGCTGGTTTGAGCATCAAAGATGGGACTGGAGGTGTGGGAGCAGTAATATGATAGAGCAAGTGAGGTGTTTGCTGCATTTTCTGAGAGAGTTTGTGATTCATCGTTGATTGAAAGAACGTGTATTACTCCTCTCTCACATATAGTGCAATGGAGTCATGTCATGGAATTTAGTAGAGTGGTTGTGGAATGTGAAGACGCTGGAATGATAATGCACTTACAAATGTGGCACGCTATTTTGTTGAATAGGGACAATTGCTAAATGATATTAGGCAAAACATGTTAAGCTTAGAATGTGTATCTTTCCAATTTCTACAGTAACTACACAACTCGAGAGAGCTAGCAAAGTTTTCTCAGCAAAAGGAAGAGCCTCAGGTGCGGCTTGAGGATTGTCCTTTCTTCTTGCTCTCAATTGTACACAAAGATATTTCTAAATAATAATTATGGCTATAGCCTTTATTCAAGACAAATGAAAGGGTGTTTTGGATTAATTCAAGGAAACCCAACCTCCTTAACACTTCAATTTGCAGTAAAAGTTTAATATCTTCATCAGATTTTTACAAATTAAAGAATAGGAGCTAAGACATGCAATCAAACCCCCGTTGAAACCTTATTTACACATTTAATAAGGATCTAACTTCACAATACTAAAGATAGCCATAAATTAGACAAGCATATACATTTACAATATATGTTTTCTTATATCTTAAATATTATAAATTTTAGATTTTGATGCACAATCAAAAAATATCATAGCAACCAACAAGAAATGCTTAAAATAAAATTTAATGGGCAATGCATACAGTTTGATAAAAAAGAATCGTAAATATAAAACTACTTTTTGTCTCTTCTCAATTTTCTAGGCAAACAAATAGAAAGATAAGATGAAAGATTAAATCACCTGAAACGTTTCTTAACGTTATTCTGCAATCGAAGAAAAAGAACACAGAAGAGAGAGCTTTTTAGGGACTTCCAAATTCCAATTAGGGGTGAAATAAAAAAGATGGATAGGCGCAACACTATCCCCTACCCAAAAATTTCTCAGAGTCCTCCGTTATATAAACAAAAGCTCCAAAATTTGTACAAAAAAGTGTCCTAAAAATTGTAGAGTGGTAATTGGATTACATATATATATATATATATATATATAAATTTTATGCAATATTACGTCCCTCAATATTTTTTAATTTAATACAAATTTTGTTAAATTCACCATTAAATTACAATATTGTTATATATTGTTTATACTTGTAAAATTTCAAGGTGATAAAAAATTAATAGTCATATATATCATCAATCAATTGTTTAAATTCAAATTTTTGTAGTTTAAATAATATATAAAATATGAGTTTATAAATGAAATAGTAAATAATATTCAATTAATATGAAAATTGGCATAAACGTTATGAACATATAGAACATGTAATTCAATAATGAGATTTTCAAAATATGAATTATATAACAAGTTATTGAATTGTGTAACATTGTTTAAAATTATATCAGGTATAACTTAAAATATATATATATATATATATAAGTAAATAACATCTAATTGACATGAATATTAAGAACATATAAAACATGTAATTCAATGGTGAAATTTTCAAAATATGAATTATATAACAAGTTATTAGATAATGTAACATTATTTAAAATTGCACTAGGTGTAACTTGAAATATATATATATATATATATATATAAGGTTTTACATTCTTTCTCTCACCTCAAGAAGGCTCTCAAAGTATTGAGCAAATAAAAATCCAACTTAATTGAAATCTTAAACAGTTAAAAAAAATTATTATCAATGTGTCGAGCAAGAACCATTATATCACAAGAAGTTTAAGCAGATTAACTATTATCAATTGTAATATATGCAACATTAAACCTATTTAATTAATAATTTTCCATCACAAAAAAACAAAAAAGAATAGCTCTTAAAAAAACAAAAATATATAAAAGAGTAAATTTTTCATTACCATACCTGGAGTATGAGTTAATGTCAGCCAAGTTCAAGACATTTTAAAACAAATCAATTTGATTCCTAAAACCAACTTATTCTCAAAACACTATTAGGCCTATTAGTTATTTTTTTTTCAGTTGTCTTAGAGACCAAGTTAGCTTTAAGAACTAAATTGGTCAATTTTGAAATATCTTAGACCTAGAGATCTCAAGATATATTAATAAAATATACCCAACATAAAAAAGCTATATAAATAATATTTAAATCATAATAAAAAAAATTTCTTAAATTCATCAGTCTTAGATTTCAAAAAATACTGAATAGGACCATGGAGATAAAAGTTACGCAATGCATTTTAAGAGAACCAAAACTTCCAGCCTTTGCCTTTTGGGCTCAATACTAGCCTCTCTACAGACAATTTGACAAACTTGGCATTCCATAGGAACACTAGAATAGGAAAAACATACTATCGTTGATAATTTTTTCTGTAATCCAGTCAATCTGATATGATAAGAAAAATAGAGAGTGATTATTACTCTACCAACTTCTAAGTTCTATGTACCAGGATGCCAGGATAGTTTGGGATATGCATTGAGGTAACGGGTGCAATACCATTCAATGATTGATGACAATTTTCCTCTGCCATTGGATGTCTCCTAGGTGAAACTAAAAAGTTCAGATTTTTTTTCCCAACCACATATGGTATTGCACATTTACACCCAGTGTAGGATCTCAATTTAGAGGAATTTTTGTGTGTCATGAAGAAGGTTAAACATGTGACCATGTGAGAGTTTTTTTTTTTTTTTTTTTCCTGGTTGAGAAAAGAGTCAAAAGACTGTGAGAGAGTTAATTTTTTAATTTTGTGCATTTTTGGTAGAAGTTATATCAATAATAAGAGTGAAAAGCACACACTAATCTATGACCATTCAATCCATTCTTATGTTATTTTTGATGTAACACAAAAAAAAAAAAAAAAAAAAAAAAAAAAAAAAAAAACAACAACAACAACAACGTTGAACTGTTGAAGGGGAGTCTGGTGTCAATTATAGCTGTGGGCTTTCCCACATGTGGCCCAAACACAAGGATATTTTAAACTTGATTTTAGGCTAACCCACCCCATTTATTGGTGAGACTAACCCAAGCAGTTATGGCGAAGAGTCCGAGCTTATACCACCCTATTAATGAGCTTCAGTTATTTGTTTAAAATTATCTGCACATGCAATTGTGGGGATCCTTTTATGTTGTGATTCATCGTTGATTAAAACCATGGTAATGGGTGCAATACCATTCAATGAATGAGGACATTTTTCCTCTACCATTAGACCGTGAAAAGTGCACGCTCATTTATGACCATTCAATCCATTCCCATGTTATTTTTGTTGTTAAAATAAAAAATAAAAATATATAAAAATTAAATTTAAAATAAATAAAAAAAAAACAAAAAAAAGCGTTGAAGGAGAGAGTGTGGTGTCTACTTTACTGAAAAATTACAGTTTGCACTATACTGAAATTTTTATTAAAAAGTAATTATACTTATTGAAATTGCGTTTGATTATATTATTGGAGAATGTTTTTTTTTTTTTTTAATTTTTTTTATGTATTATGTAATTAATAACTTATATGCAAGATCAAAGTTTAAGAGTTAAGATTGCCTACTGATCAATGATGAGAGATGAGACTAATTGAAGAGGTAAATAGTGTGCATAGTGGTTTAATCCTTAATTTAAAATGAAAATTTCTTTATGAACAATTTAAAATGGAATGATTCAAGATTTCAAGTCACTTTATAGCTCAAATGATTTAAGTCACCCTCCTCAATTATTGAATTATAAAAAATAGAATAAAATTTTTGATTTCTAAATATCCCAAACAATAGGACACAACGTGAACATAAAAAATAAAAATGTTTATGTTTTTTTTGCGGGAATCTAAAAAGCAACTAAAAAATCAGTTAAGCGTGGGTAGCAAAGCAAAGGAAAAGGTCTAGGACTCAAATTCAAGAAAATCTAGAACCACAATTTTGCTACAATTGTGATATGAATGACAAAAATATTTGTGGATTTATATGAAAATGATAGACAAACCAATCATAATCTGCCACATCAAAATTATAGTTATTATTTATCAAGTACCAATGGCTAACACAATGTGTAAGTAATAGCAATCCAATCACAAATTGACACGTGTGCAAGTTGTGGTAAGAGTTGTAAAGTATGTGATCCTAAAAGAATGAGAAATGTTATATCCACAACATTTTCACAACAAATATTATGTGGTTGGTTATTATTAGTTGTTATAGAGTGACAAAAAAGTAATTTAAGTAATAAATTCAAATTAAAACTAATAACAACTTTTCCACCTATAATTTGTTGTAAAAATGTTGTGGATGTAGTAGCACTTCTCTAAATGAATTGGGTACCAAAACCACTACATACGTAATCAACATTCAATTTCACAACATACCTAAATGTTAATTTATTATTTGATTATACCACTTATACATGGAACCACTATATATACTTAGTGAAAAATTAAATTATTGTGCACTAATCACAAGTTGACAATAGTATGGTGTAAAATTGGGTATGGACTTGAGTGTGATCTTAGAGTTTTCCAAAAAAATGATGTCATTTCAAAGAGCTAAGGTGTTGTAGCAATATCTTCTATCTCTCTCTCTCTCTATATATAGGACAAAATGGACTTTTGCCCTTTTTGGGCAAATTGATTAGCCTTTTTTCATTCTTCTCAAACTAAATAGGAAAATGCCCCTCTTTTGAAAATCGAGTTTCTCAAAATCGAGTTAAAAAAAAAAATTTCTGGAGCCCTATAGTGACGTTTTTAAGGACCTATAGTGACATTTTATGAACCTATAGTGACGTTTTATAACTTGATATCCATGAAATCGAGTTATAGGCAATAAAATTGCCTATAACTCGATTTCATGAATATCAAGTTACAAAACGCCACTATAGGTCTTTATAAACGTCACTATAGGTCCTTGAAAACGTCACTATAGGGTTTAAATCGATTTTGAGAAACTCAATTTTCAAAAGATGGGCATTTTCCTATTTAGTTTGAGAAGAAGGGCAAAAGGCTAATTAATTTGCCCGAAAAGGGCAAAAGCCCATTTTGTCCCTATATATATAAAATAAATAAATAAAAGCTCAAAACTAATAAGCATCAAAATGCATTAGCTAAGGTTGTGTATTTTATTGTAATTTACTTTAAAAATTCGCACAACATTCACTTAAAAGGGACATTTGTGCATGAACTTATCTTAAGATCAAATACTCCAATACGCACGATAATGACATAAGTTGGGGACAAAATTGGCTTCTGCCCTTTTTGGGCAAAATAAATAGCATTTTGCCCTTCTTCCCAAACTAAATAGGAAAATACCCCTCTTTTGAAAATCGAGTTTTTCAAAATCGATTTAAGCCCTATAGTGACGTTTTCAAGGACCTATAGTGACGTTTATAAAGACCTATAGTGGCGATTTGTAACTTGATATCTATGAAATCGAGTTATAGGCAATTTTATTGCCTATAACTCAATTTCATGGATATCAAGTTATAAAACGTCACTATAGGTTCTTAAAATGTCACTATAGGTTCTTAAAATGTCACTATAGGTCCTTAAAAACGTCACTATAGGCAACGGTCCAATACCATACATTAGGTCCAAAAGTTATCCCTTAACGATTGCAATGAGCCAAATTAGCCAATGACTGCACCTTAACATATTTCTTATAAAAAAAAAAGAATGAGATCCAAGCGTAAAATAAACGCAAGCCGAATCGGGCAATTTGTTCTCATTTAGTAACATCTAGATGGTCCAAGTGTTGCACGTGGCTGTGGCTGTGGCTGTGACTGTGATTATGGCTTTGCTCTCGTTTTTCGAAGTCATACACTTGACAACTCATTTAAGAAGCAAAGATCATTCTGATTTTTTGTGTATAAGACACTTGTTAGTGCTGCTTCTTGTCGGCGTGTTTTCTTATAAGCATACACACACACACTAATAGTAATTGAAAAACTGCGGCTACGAATTTGATGACAAAGAAAAAATTGGTTTCGTTAAAAGAGAAGGAATCTAATAATTAATTGATTTAATTTTTTTAAATTTATATTTTTTTTTTTGGTATGTGTGTCAAAATTCGAGGTCCCCTTTGATGGCCTTTCCGACCTCTGCTTTAGGTGATCTTAGTGCCATTAGAAAGCTTGTGATGCATGGTTTCTAAAAATATCCATATTGACAGTTTTTTAATGGACGATTGAGAAGCTGTACATGTGGTCTTTAATATACTAAACTTGATTTGTATTTAAACATTTTTCTTATTATTGATTTCTTAATATTTTGCTCGTTTAAATCTAATTTAGACCATTAAATAGTTGCTAGAAAGGTAATTTTCACCGTCTTTCCAATGGTGCTACGTTTGACCTGATCAAATAGTTGAATATTTGGCTAGCTCAAACCTTGGCACTATTAATTAGGGTTTAAACTGATCATGGTTGTGGCTTGAGTTAATGTTAGCTTTCTAATCCCTTCTTTGGCTGTTGGATTAGGTTAAATTGGTTTCATTGCCAATGTTTCTCTAGTGTGTTTTCAATAATTATAAATTGGGCCTGTTTAGTAATATTGTTCTAGTAGTATTGTCTAAGTATTGTGAAAATACGTGTGGGTGAAAAAGTGTTGTAAAAATAAGTGTTATGTTATTTAAATAACGAAAACTGTTGTTTAAACAACACAACCAAACAGAAATTATCCTAGTTTGAGATTAAGATTTTTGAAAAACTAATACTTAAGAATAAATATCGATTTCCCTCATTAGCTGTTCTTGGTGTTTGCAATTTCTTTTTTTTTTTTTTAATTTTTGTCAATCATATTATTCCTTTTTTGCTAATCTCCTCTCGCATTTTTTCCTCTTTGTTTAGTTGTTTGTTGGTGTTTCTCTGTCTCTTTTTCCTCTCTCCTTATATCTCTTTCTCTTCTCACTTTGTGCCCCCAATTTGGCTATCTCTTCTATTCACACCAACTCTCTAGAATTCACTATCTTTTCTCTCTCAAAAAAAAAAAAAAAAAACTTTATAACTCTACCGACTCTTTCCCTTAGAACATTTTCATAAGATAAAGGAAAATAATAAAAAATGACTCAATTTTACACTTTCAAACTTCAAAATCATTCCCATCAAACAAATTAAAGATGTGTAAATTTGCAAAATTGCTATTTTGCATTTAGTTTTTTATTATTTGTTTGCATATTTCGAGAATAAAAAAAAAAGAGGGTGAATAATAATGGTTGTTGCATGTAAAGAAAAAAACAATTAAAAATTATGTAAAAAATTATATTTAAATGAAATAGAGTTTAGAAAAAGATAATCTTACATGGACTTTCCTTCCTTTACCGTTGCAATGAGCCAAATTAGCCAATGATTGCTCCATAACATATATTATTATAGGGAAAATTATAACTTACCTATATATGGTTTGTCTAAAATTTAAGTTGTTTATATATGGTTTGAAATTTCATAATGCAAGTATTCTACTGGATTCTTTTTTATCTTATTTAATCTTGTATTTTTAGACAAGAAAAATATAAAAGTAAAACAAAATCATATATTTAATCATATTTTTAGCATAAGTGATGATGATACTAGGAAAAATTACAACTCTTTGCTCGTCCATGATGGGTTGTCCTGATCTACGACCTCAACACATGGAAGTCAGGACGAGTAAACTCGTCCTGAGCCTAGCGGGAAGGACGAATTTCAGGCATCCTCGTCCTTAGCCAAACCTCGTCCTGAGCCAACTAGGCGGTGAATAGTACAAACCAGACATTGGACATCACACCTTTCCGTAATCGACAAAGTTGATGGGAACCGTTGCCAACGACGGTTAGATGAACTTGGCCAAACGATACGGTGTTAAAAACAGTTAACTTACTGTTAAAACCGTTGATTCACATGAAGGGAGACGACTGTTCCGTGGGTGTGCTATAAAAGCACTGATCTACGAACAAGGTGATTCATTCAGAACTTCAGTAAACTTTTCCTTCAAACCAAAATCACAAAAAGACTAACTTTGTCATCGGAGGATTTTTGGCCGGCCTCCACCGGTCACCTTTGATTTGTCTTTGTTTTCAGGACTTGTTAGCAACCCTTGGCAGTGTCGAAGACAGTTTCAGCCCACTGATCATCCAAGCATTATCAAGTGAATTAAGAAAATTTAACTTAACTAACTTCAAATAAGTAAAATGTAAAATTTTAAATTATAAATAACTTAAATTTTGGTCAAAAAATAAGTAAGTTGTAATTTGTCATCTGAAAAAAATAAAAATAAAAAATAAAAAAAACCTGAGATCTAAAGTTTAAAATGGACGGGGGAAAAAAAGAGATCTAAGCGTAAAATGGACGCAATCCGAATCGGCCAAGTACTTTCTAGATGGTCCTAGTGGAGACTATGACTTTGCGCTTCGTTTTTCAAAGTCATACATTTGACAAGTCGTTTAAAGCAAAAATCAGTTCTGTTTTTTGCGAGACAGACACTGTCAGTGCTGCTTCTAAGCACACACGCCGACGAAAAAATTGCGGCTACGAAGTTGATAGTGACAAAGAAAAAAAAACAAAAAATATGTTTCCTTAAAAGAGAAGGAACCTGATGGCACGCAACTTTTGAAAAATAATAATAATAATTAATTGATTTAATTTTTTTATATTGTTTCAAAATTTGAGGTTCCTCTGTCGGCCTTTCAAAGCTTTAGGTGATCTTACACTTTAGTGCCACTAGAAAGCTTGTGATGCACGGTTTCTAAAAAGATCCATATTCACTTATTTTAATTTACATGTTGATGCGGTCTTTACGTCTGTTTGGTATAAAAGTTTGAGTAATGTTGTTTGTATTTTTTTTGAAATATATGTGAGTAAAAAAGTATGTGAAAATGCATGTAATATAGTTTAAAAACTGAAAACATGTTGCTAAGATGCTCTACCAAATAGGGCCAATATCCCAAATTTTTTTTTTTTGAGAATATTAGGTATTTTAACACACACACAAGTCTAATATCCCAAACTTGATTTGTGTTTAAACAATTTTCTTATTATTAATTTCTTAATATTTTTCTCTTTTTAAATCTAATTTAGATATTTTTAGAGTATTCACGTCAATCTATGTATAATAGAAAAAATATGTAGAATTTACATAATTTTGTCTAAAAATACATACATTAGCCTGTGTATAATTATGTAAATTTATAAGTTTGCTATAGTAACTATGTAAATTTACACTGATACTCTTCTTTTTCATCACATCTTGAGGATGAAAAAAGAGTATGGATGGTGATTGTTGTACATGAAAAAGAGAAATAATTTTAAAAATCAAGAAAAAATGATATTTTAATGAAATATAGTATAAAATAAATAATCTTATGTGAGATATTTTGAAAAACGAGTATGTAAAATAAAGATATTAGGTTCATATACTAAAATAGACAGTAATTTTTGCACAAATTGATACAAATACTATTAAATAGTTGCTAGAAAGGTAACTTTCCCTATCTTTCCAATGGTGGTAAGTTTGATTCGACCAAATAATTGAATATTTGGCTAGCTCAAACCTTGGCACTATTAATTAGGGTTTAAACTGATCATGGCTCAGCTTAAGTTAACAATAGCTTTCTAGTCCCTTCTTTGGCTGTTGGATTAGCTTTATAGTCCCTTCTTTGGTTCCATTTCCAATGTTTAATTCAGATTGTCCTAGTTTGAGACTAAGATTTTTGAAAAACTAGTAATTAAGAATAAATATTGATTTCCCTCATTAGTTGTTCTTGGTGTTTGCAATTTCTTTTTTTAATTTTCCTCAATCATATTTTTCTTTTTTCACTATTCTCCTATCTCGCTTTTTTCTTTTTCTTTTTTCTCTTTGTTGAGTTGTTCATCGGTGTTTCTCTATCTCTTTCTCCTCTCTCTCCTTCTTTCTCTTTCTCTTCTCCCTTTGTGCCCCTTATTTAGTTGCCTCTTCTATTTTCACCAACTCTCTAGAACTCAATATCTTTTCTTTCAAACAAAAAATAAATAAAAACTCTATAACTCTACAGAGTCTCCCTTAGAGCATTTTCATAAGATAATGCAAAATTGAAACATGACTCAATTTTACACATTCAAGGCCCGTTTGGTATATGTGTTTAAACACATGCTTTTAGTTTTTAAACACGTATTTAAATAATATTACATGTATTTTCACATTTTTTTCCCACATGTATTTCCAAAAAAACTGAAAACAGTTGTTTAAACACACAAATCAGACCCTCAAACTCTAAAATCACTCACATCAATCAAATTAAAAATGTGTAAATTTGCAAAGTTGCTATTTTGTATTTATTTTTTTAATTATTTGTTTGTGTATCTCGAGAATGAAGGAAGAGGGTGAATAATGATTATTGTATGTAAAAAAAAATAATAATTAAAAAATCTAGAAAATTTTATATTTAAATTAAATAGAGTTTAGAATAAATAATTTTATGTGGATATTTTTGAAAAATACTTACATAAAATTGAAAAATAAATTTTTATACTAAAATCAACATAAATTTTTGCACAATGTAAATACTTTTCAATCTTAACATCCCAAAGCAATTTTCACGCCACTCCTTCGACCGACATCCACATCCACACGTATAAGCGCGTATACATCCTTGTCTCTCTCTCTCTGTTTTTTTTTTAACCCTCTCTCTTCTCTGATTACTCTCACCAACTCTGTGTTATAACTTAAGTGTCTAATCCATTCCGCTTTCTGCCCACACAAACCACGGTCTTTCTTGTCTTTATGAACTTTTTTGTTTTTTCTTTTATTTGAAATTGTGGGTGCCAGCTAAAGTTCTCAAAAAGACAAAACAAAAAAGAAAATTAAATGATTTTTTTTTTTCAAAGTTCAATGGTATTGACCGGTAACAAAGCCAAAGGGCTTGACAAAACTGCCATCCAAGAACAATGTTAACAGGTAGAATAAAGTGTTGGTTAAAAAATTGCTTTACATCAAATTCTTTTGCTTAATATCAAATTTTTTACCAACTTTAAAAAGTATGGAGCTAATGATTTTTAATTTTTTTGAATTTTATTTATGACCCCGCAATAATTCATCATTAATGACCACCTTACGATTGTGGTTACCTTTCTCATGTATAGTAATAAGGTTAGGGGCGGATAACATGGGTATTGACACATCTCCATCACTGTTCATAATATGTTGTGACTATTGTCAATAATCGAATTATTTGTGATGGTAGAAAAGCGCACACAAATAACTTTTAATGACACTACGTACTATCTAGGCAATAACTAAATGTGAGGGCATGTAGGCCCTGGTTGTATCAAACATAACTCATGGATTGAATGGACATATATTCTCTCCCCCAATCCACCATTTAAGTGGCCAAACATCATCATGATCTGTAATATACTTTTTTTTTTTTTTTTGAGGGTATGATTTGTAATATACAAGTATGCCTGGACGATAAGTCGTTATAACCTGAAAAGTATGGGAAAGCGCACAGGTTATTGTGCTAGCTGATACATTGAATATGGATTGACATCAGGTGCAATAGTATTGAATACATTGAATACTATTGCACCAAGTGAAATAGTATTAGATGGTTGAGATTGAAAGTATTAAAGAATTAGAAACTTAAAGTTAAAAAAGAAGATGGTAAAATTTAATATGAGATGAATTAGTGGTATTGCACTGGATCCAAATCCATTGAATATATACTTAGTAAAATGAAACAAGTTTTACTGACATATGTCATAGGTACGTCTTAGTAAACTCATTTGAGGAAATTTTGTGTGAAAAGATGAAAAAATAATTAATTTTTTTAACAATTTTTTTAATTAAAGAACTATTTTTAAAAATATTTTATTTTTAAAATAATATAAAAATAAATATTATGGACAATTTTTAGTATTTTTCAAGAAAATAGTTTCAAAACTTTCCTGTTTATCAAAAATTGTCTTGAGTGCATCCTCTAGCATAGTCTTTTTTTATTTCTAGGTGAGACTTTGCTATGTGCCTTCTGTTCTTTAGACCGATGAATTGCTGCCACGTGGTAATTCTTGTCGCCGTCCAGTACACATGATGTGTTAATTGAGTGGATGTGATAAGCACAGAACTTAAAAACAACTTATCGGTCAGAGATTGATTGATGAAGTGATCTGTCGTCGTAATTAATATGTTAGTGCAACACGACACGTGTTGTTAGTACAACATGATACATGCGTGCTTGTTTTACGTTTAATGCTTGTTTATATTGTGATCTAGAATCGAGGGCCAAAGTTTTCGGCTCATGCAGCTGTTTGAACTTTTTCGGCTCATGCAACTTTCTGACCATATTCAATGTTGCCCAATACAACCGACATATTTGGGACAAACAGGGGGCTGTATGGTTTTTTAAAAACATCCATTATTGCTCTTCACTCAATTTTTGTAATTTATCACTCTTCATTCATCACTTAATATACTCCAATTTTCTAAACTCACACATTTTCGTTTCATATCTTGGTTCCTCTAACTCAAAATTTTGCATAAAATACTGGGACCCATTTATTGTCCTATGTCAGAACTTAGATCGGTCCATAGGAATTAAAATTTGTTTGGTCATTTCCTTCTCTTTCATTTTTTTTTTCATTTCACGCCAGTCTTCAACGTCCATAAGAAATTGGTTCTTGTTAAATTCTTTAAATTAACACAATCATTCTTATTATTAAATTGGCATATCCACTTCGGCGTCTTCTATAAGATGGCCCATAATGGATCATGCTTATGGAATCTCCCTCAATGAAAACTTCTTGCAATCCTATCCTATCTGCTATTTGCAATCTTGCAGATATTGGTTTTGCTTCGTACAGCTCAAGTAGGGATGGCCATACCCATTGGGTAATGGATATCTTACCCTACCCAATCCAAATGTTTTGGGTAATACCCGGTTCTTTATGGATAGAACTTAATTGCGTAGGGTATGGATATTACCCGAATAGTTCGGGTAGGGTATGGATATTATCCATACCTGACCCATATATTTATTATAAAAAAACCCTAACTCTCTCACTTTCACTCACTCTCTCTCTCTCTCACTTGAGCCTCCATCCTCACCGTCACTCTCTCTCTTTCTCTCACCCGAGCCTCCATGGCCCAGTACCTTGAACTCATCCCTTCGATCACTAGCACCACCACTACGGTGGTCTTCTCCATCTCTAAATAAACTCTCTCAACCCAGAGGAGATTAAACCATGCATCACCGGAGTAGACTTGTTGTCGCTGATCTAGACTTTGGAGACGCTGAAAAAACTGTTCGTGGACCCACCACTGATCTCACTATTCATGGTTTCCATACATTCTGCTCCTTCTCTATCTCTTTCTTTGTGTTTGGTTGCTAAGAAAAACTTGAAGGAAAAGAGAAATTTTGGAGTCTTGGGCCTTTTGTACAACCTTGATGTCCATTTCTTTTTATGGGTTTAATTTCATGAATGGGTTTCTCCAAAACCTTGCCAATTGTCATGTAAAGAAACACTCTTTTGCTTTCTCAATGTGCATTTGATTGTTATGTCAATTTGAAACTCGTTTGGCGCTTTCAAACCTGGAGTCATTAATTTTGTTTTTAAGCTTATTTTTTACTACACTTCGTGTGTTAGATGATGCACTAAAAACATTGGTTGTAAATAAAAAACAAAGCACACTAATTGTTTGCCTAGAAAAAAAGATTGTTATTTTTCCAAGAAAAAAAAAAGAAAAAGAAATCAAATGGCTGTTTGTTTGTCGAGAAAATGAAAAGAAAAAATTAAAAAGTCTCGTGGGCACGTGTTTCAATTTCGTAGATGGGTGAAGTTCAAAAGTTATTGATTAGTTTTTTTCTTTTTTAAGATAAAGTTATTGGTTAATTTTTAAGTTAAAATGTATTTGGATTTTAAAAAGAAAAAATTAAATGGGTTTCGGGTAGGGTATGGATATCGATGGATAATAAATCCTGGTAAGAATTGGGTATGGATAATAATGGGTATTAGTATCCGGGTATTCATAGGTAAACATTTCGGATAGGGTATGGGTATACCAGATCCATAACCTACCCATGGCCATCCCTAAGCTCAAGCACCATGTTAATTATTTTGCTTGTAGCTGCACATACACACACACACACACACACGCAAACCCTTTCATTTTCAAATCTTTCCTAGTATTGTGGAGTAGATAGCAGGAAATAAGATTTATGGTCTGTTTGGGTTGAGGGAGAGAGAGGGGGAGTAGAGTAGAGTAGAGTAGAGTAAATTTAGCACAAAATTAGCTTATTTTTAGCCAATTCTACTCTACTCCCCTTCATTCCCCCTCCTTCCTCCCTCCATCCAAACAGGCCATTAGATAAAGCACACAAACCACAAACCCCGCACAGTCATACATTTCGGTACTCAACAAAGTCTTGAAAAATAAATTTTAACAGAAAAAAAAAATCATAGAGCAACATCTCAACAAATACAATAATGGACATGGAAAAGAGAGGGAGAAAGTGAAGAACATACCCAAAATGGCAAAATTGGCAAAACAGACCACTGGTGATAGATTGTGTCCTTCTACGGCCAGCTCATGTCTTCGGCTAGACAACTTCACCACTTCAGATGCACCGAGTTTTTCAAGGGAAGAAAAGTGAGAGGAGGAAGATAGAAGTTGGAAGAGTAAAGCGAAATGTGGGTGTGTGATGCTTTGAGCGTGAAGAGTGTTGTGTTCGAAAAGAAAAGCAAATGAAACAAAACCAATAGAGTAAAAAGCCAACAGTCTTAATGGGTCTGATGTGACCACTCACTGCCATGGGTCCCATAATTGCTGAATAATTACAACTTTGCTATCATAACTCTGTTTCCATAACTTGAAAATACATAAAATGTATTTTTAGTTTCCATAACTCATTACTCAAAAATTAGAGAATCGAGTGATAGAAACAAAACTTAAAAACAAATCCAAACAAGCTTTCTTGGAGTGGGTGCCACCATTTTTGATTAATGGGTGATGGAAATAGAGTTATGGGTGATGGAAACACAAAAACCAAACAGCCCCTAGCTCTCTTAATTTAAGTTCCTCCGCGAATGATGGCCCCTACAAAGTTTATAACTTTATATAAATTAATATATTGGTAACCCTTCAAACATCACCCCTATACTCACACATACAGACAAAGAAATGGAAAGCCTATCTTCTAAACAATTCTTTGTTGCATCCCTTTTCATATTACTTGCCATTTGTTCCCATGTGAACTCAAACTTAGTTGCTACACCTAACAAGCTAGGCTCTGAGTTCATTACCACATCTGTGCCAGTGCCCAATTCTTCGACCACTAGAGACACCTGGATCAATGAAAAGGCCTCCATGGCTAGTGATTTTCTTTTTGTTAACGTGTAATAAGGCAGTAGGCTTTAGGCCTACATTGTTTGCTTGTATAACACACATACTTATACTACACACTATACCTTATATATAAAGGCACTCATGTATATTTTATTCTTTGAGAAATACATATACTATATAAAGGCACTCATCTATATAAATACATATACTATTAGAGCCACTGCTCTGATCCTCTGGTGTGTTTCTTCTTGGGTGTCATCCACTACAGCCGTCGTTGTCAGAATCACCATTGCCACCGCCGTAACTACAGTACATCAAAGACTACTGCCTTGCTGCCACCATTGCTTCTGCTTCTCCGATCATACCACAAGTTGCCCCACCAGAAAGGACTCTCTCCGATCTACTTGCCTGTGAAACCTCGTTTCCATCGGACCACTCATGCGCCCTCACACGCCACTAAAAGTCTTGACGGTATCATCACGCACTACCACATGCCACCACTCTTCTTCACGCGCTGCTGTGCGCTTCCACGCATCGACATGCTCCAAATCTGCATCTGCTAACATCATCGATTATGTCATCTACGCCATATCAACCCTAGGTGACCTCATTACTGCCACGTCATCAAGCTGATGTCATCACTGCCATGTCATCCAGATGTCAGCTGCTTACATCATCCACAAGTCAGCTGCTTATGTCATCCTTTGAACTGTCGTGGTTGACTAATCCGTGTTGACTTTTTTGTTAACTTTGACCTATGTTGATCGTTGACTTTTTGCCATAGTTGACTTTTTGCAATCCAAGTGCCCCTTACCCAGATTTTTGTGTAGATTTCATTTTTATAGTCCATTTTTGCATATTTTTATTCTAAATGAAGAATAAAGATAGGTCTTCCTTTAATTACAACAATCGTTGCCGATAATCCAACAAATGCTTTTGCAATTTTTGCAAATGTTTTTGCCATAATATTGAGACTTGCTATCAACGCAACAAATCAGTTGCTTCCATTTCTACTGTTATTGTTGCTAACACTAAGAGTATCTAACCAATGGCTCTCGTCTCTGTAAAGTCCAAGTCTTCTGGATCCACTATCACCATTTCCACAGTTGACCTTCAAAACATTATCGCCAATACCATTTATATGGTTGGTAATATATCTTATTCCTCTTCTCTCTCAATTATATCCAGTATGTCTCATTCCTCTTGGCTTATGGATTCTGCTTGTTGCAACCACATGACACCTCAGTCATCCTTATTTTTCTCAACTTGAACTTGCACCACACCCTCTTAATATTCGCACAGCCAATGGTTCCACAATATTTGGTTGTAATATAGGTTTTATCTCAACTTCTAACCTCTTAGGTCATGGGGTCTTTAATGTTCCTAACCTTTCTTACAATTTATTTTCTATGGGCCAATTAGCTGAGTTGGGTTATTATATTGAGAAATTTTAATTCCATCACAGTCCCTAACAGATGATGTACTAGATATTAGGGTACTTTAATCTATAGTTAACATTATAAAACAACGTTGTTTCAACCTTGTAAATTTTGTAATTTCTCAATGTCACAAGCAATAGCGTTTGGACGCAACCTGAACATAAAAATAAAAATTTCTTCTTTTTTTCCCCCCTGCAGGACTCCAAAAATCAACTAAAAAGTCAGATAAATTTTGATGGTAAAGCAAAGGAAAAAAAATCTAGGACCAAAATTTTTTTACCACAATTTTGCTACAATTGTGAGTGGCAGAAAAAAAAAATTGTGGATTTATGTGAAAGTTATAGACAATTACTCACAATTATAACAACAAAGTCGTGGTTACTTTTTATCAAGTACTAATACTCTAATAGTTGACCCATGCATAGATGATGGCAATCCAAGCACAAGTTAACACATGTGCAAGTTGTAGTAAGAGTTGTAGAGTCTGTGATCCTAAAAGAATTGGTTACCAAAGACACTATACACTTAATCACAAGTTAATAAGCATATGAGTGTCAAAACATATTAAGGTTGAGTATTTTATCTAGGGGTGGCAAATGGATGGGTTGTGTCATAAATGGGTTGGGTGTGTAATTACTCATTTATCCATTTATGACCCGTTTATATGTAAATTAATTATCCATTACCAACCCAATCCATTTAATTAGTAACCTACCCATTTAACCCAATATGACCCAAATGCCTCTAAAACTACTTGAATACCCTCTTGATCTTCAAAATTACCAAAATACCCTTAAATACCTAAAATGACACAAATACCCCTACAATTCCAAAATTACTAATATACCCTTGGACATCCAAAATTATTCCCTAAATCTCTAAAATGAGCAAAATATCGCCAAAATCTCTAAAATGAGCAAAATACCCACGAAACCTCAAAAATAACCAAAATACCCCCGATATCTCTAAAATTACCCAAATATACTCAAAAACTACTAAAATGACCTGAATATCCCCGAAATCTCTCAAATGAGCAAAACACTCATGAAACCTCTAAAATGACTAAAATACCCATGATATCTCTAAAATCACCAAATATGCTTAAAAACCACTAAAATGACCAAAATACCTCCAAAATCTCTAAAATGAGCAAAATACACCCCCCCAAAACATCTAAAATGTCCAAAATATCCCCAAAACCCAAAAAATGACCAAAGTACCCCCAAAACCTAGAAAATGACCAAAATACCCCCAAAACCTAAAAATTACCAAAATACCCCAAAATTCAAAAAATGACCAAAGTACCCCCAAAACCCAAAAAATGACAAAATACCCTCCAAAATCCAAAAAATGACCAATATACCCTCGAAACCTAAAAATGACCAAAATACCCCTAAAACCCAAAAAATGACCAAAATGACCAAAATACCCTTGAAACCTAAAAAATTACCGAAATACCACAAAACCTAAAAAATGACCGAAATACCCCAGAAACCTAAAAATTACCAAAATACCCCTAAAACCCACAAAATGACCAAAATACCCCCGAAAGCTAAAAAATTACCGAAATACCCCAAAACCTGAAAAATTACCAAAATACTTCTAAACCCTAGAATTCTACAAGTGGTTTAAGGCGTCAAAGTTATTGCTGGAATTTTACTATTCAATATCACTTTCGAAACCAAGTCCAAAAAGACATACATATAGCGGCAACCACCTAACACCCTATCAAAACACATGAAAGAGTGTAAACAGTACTCTTCCAAAGATTCTCAATGGCTTTGTGAGGATTTATCAATTTAGAAACTTTTTCTACATTCTAAGTGCTTGTCTAGTCTATCTTGGACTCACTTTTGAGGCTCTCCATTATAACTTCAAAATTCCATTCGTGGGTGCAATATAAATTAACGATCTAAAAGAGAGTGGGATAAGCACTTATTCTAATGGTGCTTTTGGGGATAGAGAAAGAGGGTCACTCTCCAATCTCTTAGAAAAAATAAAGTATTCAAACATATATTCTACATTTGCTAATAATGGATCTCGTGTGAAATTGGCATCTAAGATCACATAACAAGTCTATTATGCGTGCACTGCTTTCACACCAAATCTTAAGGTCATAAAGAAAGTTGATACATATTATTAAGGCATATATAGCTATAAACATAACCTAAAATTTTGCACAATAATTTTCACTTTCACATCCCATATGCATTAATATTTCCAAACAATTTCAATCAATTAGTGTGTTGCTTTTAAAAGTTCCCAAAGGGGAATCGAATCAATCGACACCCTTCGTTTTACTCTAGACTCTAGAGTCTTCTAACCCAAATCCCCAT
This sequence comes from Quercus wislizeni, assembly GCA_023055345.1. Classification (NCBI taxonomy): domain Eukaryota; kingdom Viridiplantae; phylum Streptophyta; class Magnoliopsida; order Fagales; family Fagaceae; genus Quercus; species Quercus wislizeni. The sequence continues at coordinate 14,799,411 of JALGQJ010000014.1, forward strand.
TAAAGTCACCAAGGACCAAACACCATATCACGTTCATGTGTGTGTAGTGTAATACACAATGTCTCGTAAGTTTGAATATATGGGACTAAAATAATGTGGTAGTTGAATGGATGAGATAAGCACGTAATCTATAAAGGAATTCAACTTAACCCAAAAAAAAAAAAAAAAAGGAATTCAACGACAAAGGATGGTTGATGAATTATAATAATCCCATCGTCGTACTTTATCAAAAGGACACAACTTAGAAGAAATGTTAACACAACACGTGTATTTAGGATACGTGCTATCGCACGGTGTTACAAACAACTTTTTTTTTTTTTTGGAGAAACGTTACAAACAACTAGTGGGGAATAGAATCTGCATTGTTCCCTTTCTGTCCTTGTTGATCTTAACAGCTGTTTGAACTTTTCGGCTCATGCTTTTTAACAATATTGTGAAGGTACCACTTCTCATATTTAATAGGGAAAGTTTGTTGCACTTTGCATATCAGTGATATTATTTGGGACGAGTTCCAAATAGATATCCGCAAATGAAGGCCCTGCAAAGTTTATATAAATATATATATTGTTAACCCTTCATCCATTACCTCTACACAAAGTACTACCCCCCACACTCACACACAGAGAGATGGAGAGCCTATCTTCTAAACAATTCTTTGTTGCATCCCTTTTCATGGTACTTGCCATTTGTTCCTATATGAACTCAAGCTTAGCCGCTACACCTAACCCGTTAAGCTCTGTGTTCTTTACCACAACTGTTGCCTTCCCCAATTCTCCGACCACCCACGACAGCCAGATCAAGGAAAAGGCCTTTGCTACTGACATCATTACAACATCTGTGGCCTTGACCATTTCTCCGACCACTGGTGACAGCCGGATCAATGAAAAGAACTTTGCTACTAAGATCATTACAACATCTGCGCCAGCCACCTATATCCCACCTTCAACAAGCTCTTCAACCAATCACAAAGCTGCACCTGCACCATCGCCGGAGTTTCCTGTCCTACGCCGGAAGCTTCTTAAGGGTCATACTCGGCCATCTGCTCCGAATCCACCCACCTATATTCCACCTTCAACAAGCTCTATAGCCAATCGCAAAGCTACACCTGCACCATCCCCAGGCACAGTACTGTAAGAGAGTCCTCCGCCTCATGCTATGACCTAGCCCACATGAATATCTATATTCCCTATCTTTTCTTTATTACCATAATATAGCAGTATTCAAAAAAGAAAAAGCATTAGCTGACATATATGTAACTGTTTTGGTTCAACTGATGTGTTATAGGGATCATATATGTATGTCATGATAATATGAACTGGGGTTTATATGTGTATGTGCTTTGTGTGTGTGTTTGGTTAGCTGCATCACCTTTCAAAGATCAAAGTCTTAGTCTTCTTAAGTTATAAAATTTTATATTACGGAATTCCAAAATTTGATTCTTTTTCTCTTAGCTACTTCATAGCAAATCTCTTTGACAGCCGAGAAAATAGAGGGAAATAAAGGAAAGTTTAAGTCTAGGCCAGACCACAGCGTAAGAGTACTAAACTGATTCCCAAATCTTTTCTCAGCAGTCAAACAAGCTCCATATTAACAAATCTAAATCTAACAGAACAAGCACAGCCAATCATATTTCTCAGAAAAATAGTTCAGTGCAATTTAAGTGTGATTTGAGTTAAAGTTGGATGAGATGTAGATCAGTTTTGTATTTTGTATTTTTGGGAACAACGTAACAAACACCCCCTAAACTAAAATCTAAAAGACAGCTTAGAGAAGCTTGGCGAGGTCGGCGACCATGCAAGGTCGCTGGCGGGGACGATGTGTCTCAAAGGCTCTTCCGATGGGTTATTGTTTGTGCGTGCTCTACTTCGAAGTACTTCAGTATTAGTAACGTCTCTCCATTTTCATGTTAATATGTATTCAGTGAATCTCTCAAGAAACTCACTCAAAATTTGACACCGACTTATTAGAGTTAAGAGAGGTGAAAGTTGATGGTATTGGAGATATTAATCGTAAACTTTAATTTTCTCCAGAATTTTATCACCAGCTGCAGTGACATTGTAGCATCCATAATCACTCATTGCACAGCGAATGTACTATAAAATTTTGACATAAAGAGGTAGAAAAAGGAAAACCCATTATTAAAAAGACACTAAATTGAATGTGTATTTGTCATTTGCTTCAAAAGAAAATTACCTTTTGAGGCATTGGAGCAAGCACTTTGAGAATGACATAAACATCAGTATCAGGAGGAGCAACATACATCTACAAAACCCAAGAACCAAAATCAAAATAACACTAAAAAAAAAAAAGCAATCCGAAACGCAGTGGAATGGTGGTCCCCCCATTTATTTGTTTCGAGTTTGACAAGCTCGTGGAAATAAAGCCAATCCGAAAGAGAAAATTTATCCACACAAATTAAGAGCATGTTTGGATTGGGTTTTTGATAACTCAATTCTCTGTTTTCATAACTCATAATTCAAAAATGGTAGACCCATAATAAAAAGTTTGTTTGGTAAACAATAACTATGTTTCCATAACTCATAATTCAATAGCAATATTGTAATTAAACACACATAAGAGACCCACAGCTGCAACTTTTGACCACCTTTTGACTTTTTTTTTTCTGGGTTGGCGTTGGCTGTTTGTTTGTTTTTTTTTTTTTTTTCTTTTCTTGGGTTGGCCGTTCAAGGTTTTTTTTTTTTTTTTTTTTTTTGGGTTGGCTTTAAATGTTTTTTTTTTCTTTTTTTTCCTTTCCTGGGTTGGCTGTTCGGTTTTTTTTTTTTTAGCTTCAATGAGTTGCGTACTGGGAAAAAAAAAAAAAAAAAACACTGTACCGGCTGACAGGTATGGACCCACAAATAGTGTGAAAAATATTGAATGATGGAAATTGAATGATGATGCCAAACGGGTGTGAAAAATTGAGTGATGAGTGATGGAAATTGAGTGATGGAAAAAGTGAAGCTAAACAGGCTCTAAGGTTGCATTTATCGTTGGCTTACAAAATCTTTTTTTTTTTTTTACTATTTAATTTATTTTTACTATTATTTATAATTTTTATTATATTTTTTATACTATTCATAAATTTCACTATACTACTTCAGATACCTTTTAGCTTTATCTATATTTTTAATAAAAAAATTTCAATTTTAACTAAATAAATTTTCCCCAAACGAACATTTTAATTTGAACTTTTTTTTAATTAAAAGATAGAAAAACTATACCTCTAATTATTAAACACTATCTATATTTACTAAAAATCATTAATTGTTTTTTTTTTTTAAATCGTTAATAGAGTAACTCATTTGGTGGAAAAAGTAGTTGTCTTTTCTTCTCTTTTTTTAAAATTTTTTTTATAATTATTGTCTTTTCTCAATATTAGAGAGAGTACAAATTAAAACACAAGAAGATAACAACAATAAAAAAGAGAAAAAAATTAAACATAAATAATAAATAGTGACAATATTTTTTTAAATATATATACATAGGGTCCGTTTGGATTGAACTTATTATTGCTGAAACTGAAAACTAAAAATACTGTAGTAAAATAATTTTTAAATGTGTAAATAATACCGTGGGACCCTTTTTTTTTTTTTTTAAATAAAGTGGTTGTGGATTTCATGAACTGTGCGTGAACAGTGACATTTGTCTCATGAACAGTAAATTTTGTCTCCTCCCTGAAACGCGTGAAAGCAAAAAAAAAAAAAAAAGAGAAAAACACAACACAGGATTCAGCGAAAACACTGAATCCAAACGGGTACATAGTGTTTAGAATATCATGGTTTATAAAGTCTAGGGTTTAAAATGACAAAATTAAAAAGTTATGGTTTACTTTGTTACATGAGATAACCTTTGAGATTTTCCCAAAATTTTATTTTGATCCATGACATAAATACAAGGCCTAATTATTATTTTTTACTTTTAATATTTGTTCCATGTGTCAAAATTGTCTTTTAACATTAATACTTTGATATTATGTCAAACTATTCTCTCATTTAAGGGGGTGGACTGTTATATTAAAATAATATAATAAAATAAAATAAAATAAAACCTAAACTAACTACACTAAAGTATCCATTGTGTGTGTGTGTGTGAGAGAGAGAGAGAGAGAGAGACCATAGAGCTGTCAATTCCCATAGTTAGGTGGCTCTGTTTCTGTGAGCAAAAGTCGCTAAAGTGAGTGGGACAGTGAACTGGGTATGACTTCATTTTCATTCGATATTTATTAGCGTATACAACTGCGTACACCCTCTACAAAGTAAGAGGATTAGCATTGAAAAATTTTAATGGTACTCTATTTTACAATTCTAAAAAGTCACTTTTATCATTATACCATACTATTTTACAATACCTTCACATCTCAAACTTCTATTTTCCTCTTTTACTCATTAAAATAATATATCTACATAATAAAATAATATATCTCAAAATTATATCTTCTCTCCCATCTCTCTCCTCTCTCTCATTTTCAACTCTCTCCGATCATGTTCAAAAAGCTCAAAACCCTCAAACCAAAACTAAAGAAGAAAAGCAAACATGGATTCAATTAACTTCATCAAAGGCTATGGCAAAGTACAAGACCTTGAACTCCAGCATCAATCTCCAAATCCAAACACAAACACACAGAAGAAGCCCCTTGTCACTGCAGTTTCAATCTTAGCCATTCTCTTCTTGTCTCTAACCCTCGGTGCCATGTTCAGAGTGCTTGTCCACATGGCCGCATCTGACCCACTTGATTTACCATCATCATCATCATCTAACTCGGCCGAGCATGACACTGACTCAGTCATCAAAGTCATCTGCAACGTGACTCGCTACCCCGACTCGTGCTTCTCCAACATAACTTCATCATGTTCATCTCCTCAAAAATTCACTAACCCAGAAGCCATTTTCAAGCTCTCTCTCCGAGTCGCCATCGCCGAGCTCTCTAACTTCAAGAACACCATGATTTCAAATTCGAACCAAGGGGCAGCTTTCGCTGACTGTCAGAGCCAGATAAAGGATGCGGTGAGTCAACTCAATGACTCGGTGGTGGCAATGGAGGTTTGCTCAGGAGGAGAGAAGGTGTTGACAGAGACCAAGATCGGCGATTTACAGACATGGATCAGTGTTGCCATGATAGACCAAGAGACGTGCTTGGATGGTTTGGAAGAGACTGGGTCAACGGCTCTTGATGAAGACAAGACCAAGATGAAGAAGTCACAGGAGTACACAAGTAATTGCTTAGCAATTTTGGCTAATATCCACACCCTTCTTCGCAATTTCAATATGCCCCTTCATTGAAATTTTTGGTCCTTTTTAAATTATGATTAATGAACAATTTGTGATCTTACTATGTATGTGTGTGAGTGTTACAGAGGAGAGACAGAGACGAGACGAGAGATGAACGTGATATGGTGCGGGTGCTGGGTTCGGCGATGAAGAGACAGGGATGAGAGACAGAGACGAGAGATAAGCGTGATATGGTGCTGGGTTGCAGTTGCTGGGTTTGGCAATGGAGAGACAGAGATGAGAGACAGGGACGAGAGATGAAAGACAGAACAGAGGAGAGAGAGTCAGATTAAATATTATTATTTTTTTACAATACTTGCTACAGTGCAATTCTATGTTTAGAATTGCACTGTAGCAGTATTGCAAAAAAATTTGCAATACTGTTGTTTAGCATTCTCCAATGCAGATGGTTTTAAGGTTTAAAATTCCAAATTTCCCTTAGATATGACATTAACATTCTCCAATGCTAATGCTCTAAAAAAATCAAATCCCTCCATTATTTACCATTTGCGGTGTGCCAATTGTGAAATACCCCCTTGTTCATTTACCTTCACATTTATGACTCTCTCTCTCTCTCTCTCTCTCTCTCTCTCTCTCTCTCTCTCTCTCTCTCTCTCTCTCTCTCTCTCTCTCTCTCTCTCTCTCTCAGGATTACCATATGATGATGAGACATGAGAGTATGTATGTAGCATTGCAATGATGTGGGTGCCACTACCATGTGCTCCCTTTTTTCAGCCATAGCACCAATATACTATACTATTCCTATAAGGCACCATTTAATTTCACTGTCATTATCAGCATTTTAAGTCTAGTGAATACCAAGATTTTTCCCAATCTATCACCCATTTAAACAAATAATAATAATAATAATAATAATAATAATAATGGTTAAGGGTCCGTTTGGTTAGAGGGGTGGAAAAATAGAAAAATAGAAAAAATTTTAATTTCTCTCATTTTTGTTTGGTTAAGGGTGGAAAAATGGAGAGATGAAAAAAGTGAATTTGTATAAATTTACTCCTACACATTTGTTAAAAAATGATGATCAATTAAAACAAAAAAGTGACAAAAAACTATAAAAAAAAAAAAAAAAAAGAAGCAATCACCCAATTTATTAAAAAATAAAAATCATGTCTAGTTAAACAAACAAAAAAAAAAAAACAAAAAAAAAACAAAACAACTTTCACACAAGGAAAAAAATAAAAAAATTTAAAAAAAGAAGCAACGTCTAGAAAAAAAAAATGGTAACGTACCCACCCACAACAAAGCCCCAGGAAATAAATAAAAAATAAAAAAAATAAAAAAGAAGAGAGAGAGAGGCAACATGCCTAGCAAAAAAAAAAACAAGGAAAAAGAAAAAGAAATGAAGTGAAGTTGGGCATTTTTGTCCATTAAGTAGCCTCATTTTCTCCCTTTAGTTTTCTCTCTATTTTGGAGAACTTTTTGGTGGGTTCGGGGAGAAAACACCTGGACCTCACCATTTATTTTTCTTCATTTTCACCCAACCAAACACACTCAAAAAAGTTTTTTTTTTTTCCCATTTTCTCTCCAAAGTTTTCCATCCACCTTATTTCACCTCCAAACAAACACACCCTAAAAGTAATCAACAATTAATAGAACTAAAAATTTGACAGCAATATCTTTCTCATACAAACAATTTTCATTTAGAACATAGAGCTATGGCTAAGTGGCTTAAATAAACTATGAATCATGTTCTACTGAATTACTAACAAGCAATCCATAGAAGCATGTATAAGCTTACATTCCAATTGAACAGGACATCATTTGGTAATAAAAAATTATCCGTTAGAGTGGTATACCTCAGATTAACAAAAAAATGGATAAGACTGTCATTTTGATTAAATGAAGTAAAATGGCTACATCTACATACAGTAGTAGAGTAGAAGTTCAGCTTCTACCACACCCAAAAAAAAAAAAAAAAAAAAAAGAGAGAGAGAGGTAGAAGTTTAGCTTTTCATTGAATTCGGTGACTCAACATAGGAGAAATTATAAAAAAAATGCCAACATTAATTACGATTATAGTACTACCTACTAACAAGTATCACAATATAATAAAATTTCTATTCCTAGTATTCATTTCATTTGAAAAGTAAGAAAAGTTATCACTTATAAATAATTGGACTTATTTTTTGTGAAAATTCACTTATTATTTCATAAAGAAAATTTAGTTACAAAATTAGTTGTAGCCTAAATCTACAACCTTATTCAATAAAATAAACATTACTACATATTTTAAAAATCTAATCGTTAAATTACATGTTCTTTACACTCTTAATACACATGTCAAATTTTGTATCAATCGGATATTATTTGCTATATGATCTATAAGCTTATATTTTATGCATAATTTTAAATTACAAAAACTTGCAATTTAAACAATTTATTGATAACATAACTATTGATTTTTATTTTTCTAGAAATTTTGCAAGCATAAAAGATGTAAGAAAAAGATGTAATCCAATGGTAGGTTTGTAAAAAATCATCTCCAATAAAAAAATATTAAGTAAAGTTATAGTTTAAGGCTACAACCAATTTTATAGCTAAAGTTTGTCCTTATATCATATAGTCTTTTTTATTTTTTTAATTAGAGACTTTCACTTTCTTTCACAGAAGAGGAACATAGTCCATCTCCATCCAAGACTCTCAATGCATAGAGACTTTCTTTCACAGGAGGAACATAGTCCATCTCCATCCAAAACTCTCAATGCAAAGAGCGGGATGGAAGAGATGGGAGGTGTTCCTCCAACTTTACACTCACATGCCCAGAAGTAGAAACAATGGGAGTTGGATCACTTAGCAATTCAGAGATATACTTCATTTGTACTAACTTCTCTGCTATAACGGCAGCAAGTGAAAAATTGGGAGTGCAAAACTGCAATGTACAGCAAAATGGAAAATAAATTTTAGGTAAAATGAGTGAATAATTTCCAAATGAAATATGTAATAAGTAACTTAATTTGAGAAAATAAAGTGAAAGCTACAGTTAAGGAATTGTTACCAACAAAGAATAAAGGCCAGTCTCTCAATAATCTTGAACAAAACAACAACCATTCGTATTGCAATGACAATGAAAATAATCAACACAAAATAAGCAAAAAAGATTGACAGCAGCCCTGTTTGTTTCAGGGCAAGCATTTGCAATTGACAGAAGCCCTGTACAAAAGATTAATAATAAATAAATAAAAACAACGTTACTACCAGGACTACTGAAATCAGTGGGTCGAGGGGAACAGATCAAACTAGTCCTACAATTGCTTTTACAATTTGTTCTAGAAAGAAGGGATGCAATGGGGTGTATGTAGATAACTTTTATCTAAGCATCTGTTAGGTCCAAGGGGGTTATTGTAAATATCACACTTGTTTTTTAGGTGTTTGAATGTTTAGAGATTAGAGAAACAGGATTGAAGAAGAAACTAGACTAGAGTTTAATTGTGAGATAATGGGAGAATGAGATAAAAAAAGGAATTATTTAATGAGTGAGAGTGAGAGAACTGAGATTGAGAAGGAACTGGGGAGTGAATTATAGAGAATTCAAGAGAGAAAGATCCAAGCAATGCATCACTATTCACTAATGAGATTAGAGTTACAACTTACAAGTTGAGTATTTATACAGGAACTTGCACCAATCCTAACGGTTGATCATTTAGCACATGTTCCTCAACCAATAGCAATGTTGAGGAATCATATATGAAGCAGAAATTTTTTTTTTTTTTTTTTAAAAAAACTTGGCTTAAACTTGGGAATCAAAATATTGGTTTCTTCCATAGAGTCCATTAGATGTTTGCTGAATGTAGATGGTGTCAAGCTGGAAGACCTTGAAACAACTAAAGAGCTAGTTGTGTCTTATTACAAAAAACTATTCGGCCAACTTCCCTCTCAACTCTATAATTCAGATATTGCAAGGATCACTAATTTTTTTACCCATAAAATTTTCTTGCAGGCAAAAGGAACTGCTGCAGGGTGGGGTAACTACTTATGAAATCAGGGATACCATCTTCTCAATGAAGGATGAAGCCTTTGGTCTATATGGGTTTTCTGCACTCTTCTATAAAAGATCCTGGCCCATTTGTTAAGGAGGATGTCACTATGTTGTGAACTGGGATAATTTAATGAATATAAAAGATAGTCAATTCAAGATGACCAATCTCCTAAACTTAAAGAGAGAAATAGACTTGTTTGGTTAATTTTCTGCTTGATTCTCATTAATGCATTTAACTTAGACAAATAGCCAAGGATGAGATAACCTCATCAACAAATCCAAAAACATGGAAACTAATCCTATCCTAAAACATTGTAATCAATTTGAACACAAGCAAATAACAATACTAATCTACTACTACCTTATTCAGATAAAGATTTATCACTAAGTCTAAATTTAAATACTTCAAATGCAAATAACAATTTCTCCTGAATATCATCTCAGGTCATAACACACTAATGCTGTATTACCCTTCTTCAACACAGGGAGGCTGCTTAAAGAGGTTAATTCAAGTTCAACCATCACTACTTTGGTGCCTAAAGTTCCAAATCCTTCAAAAATGGGGACTTTAGGCCTATATCTTGCTGCAACCTTATATACAAGTGCACTACTAAGATTCTTGCTAATAGACTTAGACCATGCCTTGCTAATATGATTAGAAATAACCAGACAACATTCATTCCTAATAGGTGCACTGCAGAAAACATTATTCTTGCTCACGAATTGGTGAAAAACTATCACAGGCAGAGGGATATTCCAAGATGCCTTACAAAGGTGAATCTCATGAAGGCATATGAATATATGATTCCATCCATTTGGACTCTGCATTGTTTAGTTGTCATTGGAGTACCTGAGAAGTTTGTGGCATAAGTTAAAGAATTCATCTCATCTCCCTCATTCTCATTAGCGATCAATTGAAGTCTAGTGGGTTTCTTTAACAGGGGTAAGGGTCTTGCTATTTTCCTTTGGAAAGGTACTGATGATCTTGTATAAGGTGAAAAAGCGGCTTGGGATGCTGTTTGTTGTCCTAAAATGGAAGGTGGTCATGTTCTTAAAAGGGTAGAGGAATGGGATAAGGCAGCCATTATTAAATTCATATGGCTTCTCTTCGCCCAAGCTGAATCCTTAAGAGTTGCATAAGTCAAGTGCAGATTCTTAAGGGCCAAAGCTTCTGGTGTGTTAGGAGCTTCCATGACTGCTCTTGGGGGAGGGGTGGAGGAAAATTTTAAAGCTCAGGACTTATTTAGGCCTCTCTAGGACAAGTTTAATCATAGAGTGGTCTATGAAGCTGCCAGCACTGTGAATGCCAAATTAGCTAGTGTCATGAATGGTAGAAAATTAAAGCGGGGTCCTGTTAGGTCAAAAAACCTGGTTACTATCCTACACAAGTTGCCTATGATCAAATTTGGGGATAATGATAAGGCTTGGTGGATTCCTTCCAGAATAGGGTCCTTCATTGTTGCTAGTGATTGGGATTAAATTAGGCAGGATTATCCTAAAGTAGAATGGTGGAAAGTTATTTGGTTTCCTAAAGCTATACCAAGACTTGCTTTCATCTCACGGTTGGCAACAAAGGACAGGTTGAATAACAGAGAAAGATTGAAAAAATGGGGTATTGGCAGGGACATGCCATGTGTCCTTTACAGGGCAGCTGTGGAGAATAGAGACCATTTATTCTCCAAGTGTTCCTTTTCCAAGAGGTCATGGAGGAAAATTAAATTCATGTGTTGTCAGGAATCCATTGCTGATGATGGGGATTCCAAATGTTGCTTCCTTGAGATAAGATTGTGGTAAACTAGGACTCAGTGCAGCAAACATTCATCGCTGCACCCATACAAATGCTGTTATATTCCAAGGATTGGTTAGATCTGAGGAACATATGGGGAAGAAGTCAAAACACAGGTTAGACCTCAAATTGAGGGTGGAAAAACCTATGCTGATTTCAGAGTTAATAGGGAATCAAGCTATAGATGGAGATTTGCAAAAGCTACCCTCAAGCATCAAGCCCCTACAAGATAAAGAATGTGCTGAGTCTTTGCTATGGTTTAGCTGGTTGCTAGAATGTCGTTACAGAAATTTGGTGTGGCCTCCTTGGCTTAGTATATTTTGTTGTATCTCTGGTAGACGGATTGTTGGCCTGAGTAAGCTGGATTTATATTCGTTGCAGGCTGTTGTTGCATAAATGGGCTTTCGTTGTATTTCCTTAGCTTCTGGTTTGTTTTGTTTAGGTGTTTCTATTTGTAGTGGCGTTTTCTCCATGGTGAGGGTGTTTTTAGTTTCAGGTTTTTGGCTTTGGCCTGTGTGTTGGTTTTGTAATCCTTTTTGTATGTTGGTGCTGGTTTCCCAGAATGTTGGCAATAAAAATTACTTGATAATCAGCAAAAAAAGACCTGTAAAATGAGCTCTAAAATTGATCTAATTGATCCATGCATGTGCTACTTTTTTTTTTTTAATGAATCTTGTGCTTTGTTACTAACTCTAACTTTGACTTATGGCCTTGATACATGAATTACCGTAATCTGAGCTTCCCATTCAAGTTAAAAATTCCTAACATGTGCATTTAACTATCAAGAAGCAGTTATAGGACAATGGGAAAAAAAGATGGCTAGACATATTGGCACTTTGGTCCAGGAATTAAGTGTCGTTTGAAGGCCTTAAAGTGCCATTCAACACTTGACCTTCTGTACCAAAGGGTCAATCAAGGTCAGAACCTCCCAGTTTTGCCTATTTTTGAGTTCCTCTGTTTCTCAAGTCAGCAAGAAGGTGGATTCCAGTTTGAGTTCTTTTCTGTTCCCATCCCTATTATGACTTTTGAAAGTGTTTCAAATGATAAAATGACAAAATGATTCTAGAACATGTTTGGTCACTAGAGGTGCCCCTTAAGATCCAAACTTTTGCTTGATACGCTAGTTCAGGAATCCTTCAAACAAAGACCAAGGCTTTCAAAAAATGGGAGTCTCCTTGTCTTGAGAACTTCCTCACAGTTGGGTGGAAACTATGGAATCATAGGAATGAAGTTCATATGGGGGCTGATATGTCATTGCCTAATATCACAGCTTCTAGTGCTGTCTAGTTAGCCATGTCATCCATTGAACAGAACTAGCAGGAGATTCACTTCAATCCAGATCTAGTAAAGTGGTAACCTCTTGATACAAGCTGTTTTAAGCTAAATATTGCTGGTTTCAGCTTCTGAGATGGGACTGGAGGTGTGGGAGCCATGATTCGTGATAGTGCAGGTGAAGTGTTTGCTGCATTGTCTGGGGGAGTTTGTGATTCCTAGTTGATTAAAAAAATTGTGTATTACTACTCTTTCATGTGTGATGTAATGGAGCCGTGTCATAGGATATAGTTGAGTGATTGTGGAATGTGAAGACACTGGGCAGATTAATGCAATTACAAATGTAGCAAGCTTTTTCTTTGTTTGATAAATAATGAAGTTTTATTAATGGCAAAGAACAGAGTCATCCAAGTATAGAAGGAGCATACAACTAGGGACCATACAATCAATCACTCAGATTACATAAATCTATCAAATCACTAACCAAACATATGGAATGATTACGCAAAACTAACATCCAATCCAATACAGTTCTAAAGAAAAGTAATTTTAAATCAAGCAAACTTCTCTCTGAATCCTCAAATGTAGCAAGCTATTTTGCTAAAGAGAGACTATTGCTAGGTGATATTAGGCAACACATGTTAAAGCGTTGAATGTATTTCTTTCCAAGTTGTGCAGAAAATAATGTAACTACGCAGCACAAGAGCTATCAAAGTTTTCTCATCAGCAAAAGGAAGAGCCTCAGATGTGGCTTGAGGATTTTCCTTCCTTCTTGCTCCCAACTCCTTATTGAATTCAATCTCTTTACACAATGGTATCTAACATTCATGCGCTTAAAAACTAGGACCCACTACCTAAAAACCCAACACAACAAGTCAATAACTACCAAAAGAAAACTATGAACCTAGTTTCCAAAATTTGACACTTTCTTGACATGTTATAGTTAATCAAGAAATAGCTTTTGACACCTTCAAAAACAAAATTAACCCATAACTGAATATCCCAAATACTTTACAAGAAATAGCTTTATCCTAATACAAAAACTATGATAATTTTTCAATAAACGTTATGAAATACCTAGAGTGGAAAATTATAATATAAAAAATTACTTACCAGCAGCAATCGCGGTTTCTGATTTCCTCTTCAAGCTCTGTTGTGGTTGGAGTGGGTGGTCCCATCTTCACCTTCGCTTCCCGAAAAACTCTCCGACTGTGAAACCATGGTTCATGGTTGTATCGCCGAAGGACCAAACCATATGGCTGTAGTTTATGCCGCGTTTTAGACACAACTTTCAAGGAAATTTTCATTTCAAACTACGAGCGCGCTTGTTAGTTATTACAAACTTAAATAGAAACACATGCCTGACCACTTCCTGTTACAATATGATTTAATTTAACATTTTTTTTTTTTGAGAGTGAACATTTTTTTTTAAGAGAGATGAGTGTATAATATTGGCTATACTCTGAGGTGTACATACACTAATTTATTACATGGAGAATTTCATTGGGTGGCCTGGCAATAAATTTTGAATCTAAAATCACAAACCTTATTATTTAATTTTTTACATTAAAACTACATAATCCCTTTAAAATGTAACGTATTTCTATAGAACCCATGGATAAATTATGGTGACTTTTGGAATATGTTAAACATATAAGGTTTTATGTGTAATTTTGTATTTTGGTTAATTGATGATTTCTCTGTTTGAATTGAAAAGGGTCCTTATTTCGTTGAACAAGTTCTTTTCCATAATGTAATTTCTTTTTCTAGTGCTTAATGAAGTGTTTAGTATCTCCATAAATAAAGAAAACAATGGAGTCTTTTAAGTAAAATTGATAAGTGTAATATGGAAGGAATATAAGGGCTAATCTGTAAAACAACAAATAAGTTCTCTCATTCAGTTCTTGAACCACCTTGCTCTCTTTCCATCAAGAATAGAACACCATACGAATGAAGGTCAAGTTTGGTTTCAATCGATTGGGGAGCAACCGCATCAAAGGGTGTAGAATTTCTGTTTATTTTGCCCAAAAAAACATACTTTTTTTCTATTTTACACGTCCATTTTTACAAAATACTTGCATCAGTTTATCTATTCTAAATATTTATTCAATAAAATATTCATTTTTTTATTTTATTTTTTATTTCCTTCAATGATGCAAAAGAGAGAGCGAGATGAATGAGAGAGAAACAAATAGTATTTTTTTTTTTTTTGGATAATAAACAAATAGTAAAAATATTAAATGCAAAGCTACAATAATTGTGCATATATACACTGTTACTGTAGCACTTTTGTATATATGCACAATTTTTTTTAGTTAAAATGTGTAAAATTAACTACTTTTTGTATTTTGCATAATTTTGCAACCTTCGATGTGGTTGCTCTAAAAAGTAAGAAAATAGAACTTTATTTCTTTGGTAGTAGGCCTAGTGGTATTGTTTTTACTATGGCTGAAGGGAAATTTTGGTGAGTTTAAGATTCGGTTAACTGAATTTTTATCTGGGCTTTGATTATGTTGAAAGTAACAATTTTGAGATTTAGGATTTTGATTTTGTACAGGTATGAATGGGAATGAAGTGCTGACTTTTTTAGAGTATTTTGATGATTTTTCTGTTTTGATGTTTGTTGTTGGAATGGTTTTGTCATGCCTGAATTTGGGCGTTTTCCTAATTTGTTGTTATATGCGTTTGCCAAAAATTCTAGTGCCTGAATTGAAGGCTTTGAGGTTGGTGTTTGACATGTCTAGTATTTGCATATTGAATTTCGTGTTCAAATAAGCCCATTTCACCATACTTTGTGAATTTACAGGAAAACTATTTAATATTATCAACAGAAAAGTTTGTATGCATGTGATAGTTAAAAATCTATCGTAAATTCTATAGATTGAATTGGGAAGCCTGAGATTATTAGAATGAAAGCTAAGACATGTAGCTTTATTTTGAATTAAGTTTCAGTGCATGTGGTTTAATATTAAGATCATAATGATTTTTATATTATGATCTTAAATCTGTCAGGACAGATTTTTTTTTTTTTTTTGAGAAGGTGTCAGGACAGATTTGAGTTTACTAAATTACGTGAGTTTTAATAAATTCTGTAGAAGTTATTTTGAGCTGGAATATTCAGAATACGTTTTAGACTTGTAAGATTACATCCTTGTAAAATTTCAACTTATTTTGATAACTAAGTGGGTCAAATTCATTTCATAAGAGGGCTGGTCTGCAGACAATCAGCTAAACGGTAACTTTAAAATATTGGAACTTTATTGAATTTATTCTCTAATTAGGTTTATTGGATTGAGTTGATGAGCATTTATTGGCATGTATTCTACTTGGTTGAATTTTATTGTGCCTTGATCTTGCCATTTATTACACAAAGGAAAGGCATAAGCCTTAGTGCCTTACTACCCCTGTTTATGGTAGTTTTTGATTTCATGGATGATGTATTGATGTGTGACATTACTTTGTTAAATTCTTGTTCTTTGAAGTAGTGCATTAAAAGTTTTGATGTATGCAGTTTGTATTTGGGAACCTCCTTGAGGTGGGTTATGAATCCTTTGTACCTTGGGAGTGCTTAAGGTTGGAAGTTTTATGTTCGATTTCTCTTGGATCAGTGAACTAAGAATATTAATCCTGGGTTTAGGTGTTGCGAGTACCAAGGTTTGAGCTCTTTCAAGTTAGGTTCTCATCTCCGCTACTATGAGGTAAGGGAATTTTATTTTTTATTTTTTATTTTATTTTTATATATATATATATATATATATATAGAGAGAGAGAGAGAGAGAGAGAGAGAGGATATTGCTAAGTCACCTTGGCTCTTTGAAATGACATCGTTTTTTTTTTTTTTTTTTTTTTTGGGGAAAACTCTAGGACCACACTCAAGTCCATACCCAATTTACATTATGCTATTGTCAACTTGTGATTAGTGCACAATAATTTAATTTTTCACTAAGTGTATATATAGTGGTTCCATGTGTAAGTGATACAATCAAATAATAAATTAACATCTAGGTATGTTGTGAAATTGAGTGTTGATTAAGTATGTAGTACCTTTAGTACACAATTCATTTAGAGAAATGCTATTATGTCTATAATATTTTCACAACAAATCATAGATAGAAAAACTCTATTGTTAGTTTTAATTTGAATACACTATTTAAATTACTTTTTTTGTCTACCTATAACAACCAATAATAACCAACCACATGACATTTGTTGTGAAAATGTTTTGGAGATAATATTTTTCATTCTTTTAGGATCACACACTTTACAACTCTTGCCGCAACTTGCACACATGTCAATTTGTGATTGGATTGCTATCACTTGCACACAATGTTAGCCATTGGAACTTGATAAATAGTATCTATAATTTTGATGTGGCAAATTGTGATTAATTTGTCTATCATTTTCACATAGATCCACAATTTTTTTTTTTTGTCATTCATATCACAATTGTAGCAAAATTGTGGTTCTAGATTTTCTTGAATTTGAGTCCTAGACCTTTTCCTTTGATTTGCCACCCACGCTCTTTAACTGATTTTTTAGTTGCTTTTTAGATTCCCGCAAAAAAACATAAACATTTTTTTATTTTTTATGTTCAAGTTGTGTCCTATTGTTTGGGATATTTAGAAATCACAAATTTTATTTTATTTTTTTATAATTCAATAATTGAGGAGGGTGACTTGAATCATTTGAACTATAAAGTGACTTGAAATCTTGAATCATTCCATTTTAAATTGTTCATAAAAAAATTTTCATTTAAAATTAAGGATTAAACCACTATGCACACTATTTACCTCTTCAATTAGTCTCATTTCTCATCATTGATCAGTAGGCAATCTTAACTCTTAAACTTTGATCTTGCATGGAAGTTATTAATTACATAATACGTAAAAAAAAAAAAAAAAAAAAAAAGCGCATTCTGCAATAATATAACCAAACGCAATTTCAATAAGTATAATTACTTTTTAATAAAAATTTCAGTATAGTAGACACCACACTCTCTCCTTCAACGTTTTTTTTTTATTTTTTATTTTTTTTAAATTTAATTTTTATATAATTTTTATTTTTTATTTTAACAACAAAAAAAATGAGAATGGATTGAATGATCATAAATGAATGTGCACTTTTCACGGTCTAATGGTAGCGGAAGAATGTCCTCATTCATTGAATGGTATTGCACCCATTACCATGGTTTTAATCAACGGTGAATCACAACATAAAAGGATCCCCACAATTGCATGTGCAGATAATTTTAAACAAACAACTGAAGCTCATCAATAGGGTGGTATGAGCTCGGACTCTTCGCCATAAGTGCTTGGGTTAGTCTCACCAATAATTGGGGTGGGTTAGCCTAAAATCAAAGTTTAAAATATCCTTGTGTTTGGGCCACATGTGGGAAAGCCCACAGCTATAATTGACACCAAACTCCCCTTCAACGATGTTGTTATTTATATATATATATATATATATATATATTTTTACAACAAAAATAACATAAGAATGGATTGAATGGTCATAAATTAATGCGTGCTTTTCAATCTCATTATTGATATAACTTCTACAAAAAATGCACAAAAATTAAAAAATTAACTCTCTCACACAGTCACATGTTTAACCTTCTTCATGACACAAAAAAAATTTCTCTAGATTGAGATCTGCACTGGGTGTAAATGTGCAATACCATAAATGGTTGAGAAAAAAAATCTAAACTTTTTAGTTTCACCTAGGAGACATCCAATGGCAGAGGAAAATTGTCCTCAATCATTGAATGGTATTGAATACATATCCCAAACTATCCTGGCATCCTGGTACATAGAACTTAGAAGTTGGTAAAGTAATCACTCTCTAATTTTCTTATCATATCAGATTGACTGGATTACAGAAAAAATTATCAACGATAGTATGTTTTTCCTATTCTAGTGTTCCTATGGAATGCCAAGTTTGTCAAATTGTCTGTAGAGAGGCTAGTGTTGAGCCCAAAAGGCAAAGGCTGGAAGTTTTGGTTGCCTCTTGAAATGCATTGCGTAAATTTTATCTCCATGGTCCTATTCAGTACATTTTGAAATCTAAGACCGATGAATTTAAGAAATTTTTATTAATATTTAAATATTATTTATATAGCTTTTTTATGTCAGGTATATTTTATTAATATATCTTGAGATCTTAACTAATACTAACTAGGTTTAAGATATTTCAAAATTCACCAATTTGGTTCTTAAAGTTAACTTGGTCCCTAAGACAATTGAAAAAAAAAAAAAAAAAAAAAAAAACTAATAGGCCTAGTAGTGTTTTGAGACTAAGATGGTTTTAGGGATCAAATTGATTTGTTTTAAAATGTCTTGAACTTTGTTGACACTAGCCCAAACCCCATGTATGGTAATGAAAAATTTACCCTTATATATATATATATATATATTTGTTTTTAAGAACTATTCTTTTTTGTTTTTTTATGTTGGCAAATTATTAATTAAATAGGTTTAATTTCGTATATTTTACAATTGATAATAGTTAATCCGCTTAAACTTCTTGTGATATAATGGTTCTTACTTGACACATTGATAACAAGTTTCTTATTAACTGTTTAAGATTTCGATTAAGTTGGATTTTTATTTGCTCAATATTTTGAGAGCCTTCTTGAGGTGAGAGAAAGAGTGTAAACCCTTTTTATATATATATATATATATTTCAAGTTATATTTGGTGTAATCTATATATCTATATATATAATAATAGGTGAAACTAAAAGAAACTCAAATTAGAATTTCAAATTAGTTATTCAATTTTGCGCAATGTGTTCTAAATTATTTATTCTTAAAGAATTTTATTTTTTAATTTTAGAATCAAATGTAGAACCACATCATAAATATTCATTTAAGTGAGTTATTAAGTACAAAAACCAAAGAGTCTAGAATAAATGAATCGTAAAAAAAAAAAAAAAAAAAAAAGTTGCTTCACAATAATTTTTTTAAAAAAAAACATGAAAATTTTACATTTTATACATAATAATATCCTAACAAATTTTTTTTAAAGAGTTAACAAAATATAAAAATAACTATCAATAATATTTAAATTATATATATAGGAATTATATTATGCATTTTATTGTATATTTTTAAGTGTCTCCATGCATATACATGAGGTTACAAGCTAGTTTTAAATAATGTTACATTATTTAATAACTTGTTTTATCATTTAATAACTTGTTATATAATTCATATTTTGAAAATGTCACTGTTGAATTACATGTACTATATGTTCTTAATGTTTAAGTCAATTTTTATATTAATTGGATATTATTTATCATTCCGTCTATAAACTCATATTTTATGTATTATTTTAAATTACCTGAATTTGAATTTAAACAATTGATTAATGGCATAACTATTAACCTTTGATCACCTTGAAATTTTACAAGCATAAAATATATATAACAACGACATTGTAATTTAACGATGAATTCACCAAAATTCTCATTAAATTAAAAAATATAGAATGATCTAACGTTGCTTAAAGTTTATATATATATATATATATATATATATTTATCCAATTACCACTTTCCAATTTTTAGGACACTTTTTTGTACAAATTTTGAAGCTTTTGTTTATATAACGGAGGACCTTGAGAAATTTTTTGGTAGGGGACCTTTTAGTCTTGCGCCTATCCATCTTTTTTATTTTATCCCTAATTGGAATTTGGAAGTCCCAAAAAAGCTCTCTCTTCCGTGTTCTTTTTCTTCGATTGTAGAATAACGTTAAGAAACGTTTCAGGTAATTTAATCTTTCATCTTATCTTTCTGTTTGTTTGCCTAGAAAATTGAGCAAAGACAAAAAGTGGTTTTATATTTACGATTCTTTTTATCGAACCCTATGCATTGCCCATTTTGCCTTTATTTTATGCATTTCTTGTTGGTTGCTATGATATTTTTTTGATTGTGCATCAAAATCTAAAATTTATAATATTTAGTAGTTTTTTTTTTGGTGGAAGATTAAGATATAAGAAAACATATATTGTAATGTATATGACTGTTTAATTTATGGCTATCTTTAGTATTGTTAAGTTAGATCCTTATTGAATGTATAAATAAGGTTTCAATGAGGGTTTGATTGTATGTGTTAGCTCCTATTCTTTAATTTGTAAAAATTTGGCAAAGATATTAAACTTTTACTGCAAATTGATGTGTTAAGGAGGTTGGGTTTCCTTGAATTAATCCAAAACACCCTTTCGTTTGTCTTGAATAAAGGCTGTAGCTATAATTATTGTTTAGAAATATCTTTGTGTACAATTGGGAGCAAGAAGAAAGGACAATCCTCAAGCCACACCTGAGGCTCTTCCTTTTGCTGAGAAAACTTTGGTAGCTCTCTCGAGTTGTGTAGCTACTGCACAAATTGGAAAGATACACATTCTAAGCTTAACATGTTTTGCCTAATATCATTTAGCAATTGTCCCTATTCAACAAAATAGCGTGCTACATTTGTAAGTGCATTATCATCCCAGCGTCTTCACATTCCACAATCACTCTACTAAATTCCGTGACGTGACTCCATTGCACTATATGTGAGAGAGGAGTAATACATGTTCTTTTAATCAACGATGAATCACAAACTCTCTCAGACAATGCAGCAAACACCTCAGCTGCTCTATCACGAATATCCTGCTGTTTCTGCTCAATGAATCATTTTGTCATTTAAACGTTCAACATACTTTCAAAAGCCACAATAGGGAAGGAAACTGGAAAAAAAACTTAAACTGGAGCCCACATTGTTGCCGCATTGAGAAACAGAGGAACTCAAAATTCAGCAAAACTGGGAGGTTCTGGCCTCGACATTTTGCTACAGAAGGTCAACTGCTGAATGGCACTTTAAGGCTTTCAATGCCGATTTATCCTGCCTTCTCCTCTTACTTCCATCATCCTACAGCAGCTTCTTGATAGTTAAATGCACTTGTTGGGAACTTGTAACTCAAATGGGAAACTCAGATTTGGGTTAATTCATGTATCAAGGTCAATTGGTCAATGTTAGTTACAAGTAGTGCATGCATATTTCACTTCATCAATATTGGCACCTGAACTCGTTGTTTTGCATCTGTAGTATGTGAGATTTTTTCATTTTTTATGCTATTCAACTTGCAATTCAGAGCTTGGCACCTGTGCTTGTATTCTCGTTTCAAAGGATCTTCCATAAACATTTTATGCGGAATGAGGTCGTACTACATTCTCATGGTTCCATTGTTTCACCTCTCTTCATAATGAAGATTATCTACTTACTTGAATTACAGCCAGAGGTTATTCGGCACAATTAGTTGTTTCTTATCACATTTGAATAGGTATTCTTTTGGGGGAGAAGTTTGGTTCATACTTTATAGCTAATACATATTTAAATGAAATCAGTTGCTTTTGGCATTTTACGTTGTAGATATTGCAAACACATCTCATGGACCTATGCTTTTCTGGTACGTTCATAAGTACTTGCTTTCAGCTTATTTGGCATGTTAATTGTAGTCAGCTGGTTCCCTACAAACATTTATGCTTTCAGCCCTATATGTGAAGCAGCAGCCTTCTCTGTACGGTATTAAAAAGGCTGTTAAATTTCTTTAGCTGATTTCTGTTAAACCTTTGTGTGCTTGTGCAGATCAGCTTGGAGAAAGAGAATACAAAGGCCTTTCTTATACTCAATGAGAATTATACTCACATTCAAGGAGGTAAGAGCTATTATTTATAGACGTATGATGTTGTAACTGTCCTATACAACTTTTATTTGGTCTGTTGATTCTCTCTCAAACCTATTAGTTTCTTAAGAGTACAACTTTGAAGCTCTGCCTAAATTTTAGAACTGATCTTGTGTAAATGTGAATAATGAGATCTTTATCCCATACATGTCACTCAGTTCTATCCTTTAATTTTTTTTTTTTGGCCAAAAACCTTGGAGCTTAAAACTCTTAATCAGATAATGGCTGTTCACTGCCATTACCCTACTATTAGTGGATTGTGATTTGGCCCACAAAATGGCTTGAAACTGATTTTGGAAGCCTAGCTGCCACTAAAGTAGCATTTGAAGTAGATTTATCTATCCACATGAAGTCTTCTTCCGCTAAATTGAATATTCAACTGAAGTCAATTATGATATCCAGTTAGGAAGTCAATGCACTCAAATAATATTTTCCTTGAATAATAAGGATACATGACAGTATGTATAGTAAGCAAATTGTCTGAAAATATGGAGGGGTCCTTAAGAGTTTTACTGTCTTGCAACATGGGAAACTAGATTATATGGTTTGGTAGTTTATGTATGCCAATATTTCCACCTCCCTTTTTATGCTTTCATGATTTTCTTTTTTGAGTATGTTGTGGTGGGGGGCTGTGGTCCAACTTTGTCTTTCTTCTTGATGTATTACATTGCATTTCTGTTGTCAACCTTTTAAAGTAAGCTTAGTAATTGAGTCATTTAAAGCTTCTTGTGTCATTATTACTTAAGTTAAATTGTAACCACACCCTTTTTATAATTTTTATTTGATATTAAACTAGAGTGAAACAACCGGTGTTTTGAGGATTTTGAAAGGACAGTAATCAATCTAAAATTTTTATTCTTTAAAACGCTAATAGATTGGATGTCTATTGTAGAAAGCCATTCTATCTCTTCGATTTATGATTTGATGGATGCTTGTAATTTGTGTTCTGATTGTATTGATCCCCAGTTGTATATGTTGTGTATACTTGGGTGACTCTCTTTTTTAATGTTTGAATAACATTTTTATTACTTATAAAAATAAAAATAAAAAATCGGGGTTCAAGTGATAACCTAGTGGTAATAGCATCCTTTGTGGTGCCCCATTTTTGTGGTTTGAGCCCCACCTCCTTCTCCCCCTCTATCTACCTATCAAAAAAAGTACTAATTCCATGATAAGAGAGATTGCCGCATTAGTAATGTGTTTTTTATATGTAGGGCAATGAAGAATTCAGGAAAGCTTCTTATGATATACTCCTTACGATAAGTGCCAGCTTGAAAGGCTCATCAGCTATTTCTGATGCACCTTACCACAAATTGATTTAGCATGGTAAGTATTTAAATGATTTTACTTCAACATCTGATTTGATACTAATGGTACCTTTAATTACTTGATCCTTTGATGTATCACCAGTTCCACAGCTGCTTTCATAATTTATATCTAATGATTTTACATTAATCAGATAATAGGCTATCTTTCTGGCTCATCTCCTCAGTTAAAAAGTGGAACAGTGTCTGCTTTGTCAGTATAGGTTCATCAGGATGTAGATATCTGTCTGTTAATGCCTGATCTTGTCCCCTTACTTTTATCTTTGCTGCATACCAAAGTGGTGGAAGTGATAAAAGTGAGTGTTCTCTTAATTTCTCCTGATTCAGAGTGTTGGTACGATTTTGCTTTTGATGCTAGTTGATTGCATATTTAAAGGCTGTTTTGGGCTTTTTGAAAGTACTAGTGTCATGCTTACAAGACAAAGACCTGCAGAGTCTTTTGTCTGATGTTGTGTATGAAGTTCAACCATGGTCATTGTCCTCAGACATCATTTTAGATCAAAGGCACATGCAAATTTGACATGAAGCAATTATTTGCCTTACATACATAATAATGAAAATGTATTGGTGTTGGTGTTGGTGTTGGTGTTGGAAATTTTCAACACATGCACTTAACATCTTTATTTACAGGACATTGTAATAGTGGAGATTTTGATACGGAAGTGAGGTTCTGCAATAGGCGAGCCAATTACTCCAGAGAAATATAAGGGTTTTCTGAAGGCCATTTTGGAGGTGATTCTTTCATTTCCTGTTTATGCCCTTTGTTAAATATAATTTATTTTAATTTTAGGGAGGGACTTGATCATTAATTGGTTGAGAACTCCTTTGAGCTCTGTCCAGGCCCCCAGGTTTGAAATTTATTGACCAGAATAAAATATTTTTGAACTGTGTAATCTCTTCTGAAAATTGTTGGTGATGCAAATATAGCTAGATCATAGGTTCCTTGCTATGGAGGCATTGTTTTAAATTGTAAATTAATGACACATGGCATTAATAACCCACATGCTTATTCTGCTTTCCAAACATTTTATAATCTTGAGAAGAACATTAGCAATGTAATGTTGCAGCATGTCTTAAGATAGCCTTTCGAAGATTTGCTGTGTGTCGTACACAATTAGCTTGGCAGAAGTGCGTCCTGTGAGCTCGACTAGGTGGATGATGAAGATGGAGGTGGGGGATAGTTAAGTGGGATTAGAAGTCTGGAGGAGGTTAAATCATGTCAGAGACATTGTGCATGAAATGAACCCAAGCCAGTGTTCAAAGCTCGGTGTCTGGCTTTGAGCCTTTCTATGGTCTTGCGCTTGTGTTGCCTGGAATTCCTTGTGTGTTTGTAAGAAGTGTCATAAATCAGAATTCATCCCCAATGCTAAATTTTTTTTTTTTTTTTTGGGGGTGGGGGGGTTGTTAAGATATTCTGATTTTGTTATTAAAATTTGACATAGACCAACTATAGGCTGTTATAGTGTTATTTTATTGTTATCCTTGCATTCTTCTCTTATTTTACCCTTTTCCTCTGTTCTCTACTATCAATTTGGTCTCATAGTGTGTCCTCACCCATTTATTAGATGAAGTCCTCTAGTTGAAGACACATACTGACTTTCTTTTCCCCCTTAATGAATGAGCATTATTAGTTTTAAGTTTAAACATGGGGAAACTGATGTCCCTCCTGTAGTGGTTTTTCTTTTGGTGGGAGTTCATTTGAAGTGTGTTTGATGAAAAATCATATTAAATATATGATGGAAGATTATACTGTCTTTGTATATCTTATTGCAGAATTGCCATTGGAAAACAAGTCCAAAGAATCTGGTGCTGGTGATACAGAAATGATGCTTGCAGATTCATTTACAAAGGCTTCTGTATCCATGTACGACTGATCACATTTTATATGCTGATCTGTTCTTTCTTTAGATCTTGCTCTATCCTTTCTTTAGATCTCCATCTCATTATATTTTGCTTTATTGTTTTTAGGCCGGAGAAGAGGAAACACAAAGCAATGGGGTCTATAATTGAGGAGAATGGTTCAGTAGAACAAAGGAAAAGAAAGAAAGAGAAGAAAATCAATGCCCTTATCCCTAGCTCAAATGAGCGTCAATTGTCATATGGTATTGTTGGTGGTTTAAGAGAAGTTTAAAGTGCTAAGTGCTCTAATAATGCAAAATCACTGAAGAGTCAGTAGAAGGAAAGACAAAAGAATAGCAATAGGAATCACACAAAAATTATGACAAGTCATGACTAGAGAAAGATGGAGCTGACTAACTCTAGCAATAAAGATGAGGCAATCCATACACCTAGTGCTTCCAAATTAGTCAAACACAAGGTAGGAATGAAAAGACAGAAGATTCATTAAGGAGCTATGATGTGCACAAAGTCTAAATAGCAATTGCTTCCTTGAAGCACAAGAATAATTTGGCACACTCTACTTATACTACTGCCCATTTAACACATGTTAAATTGTCTGAATAGCAATTGCTTCCTAGTCTAGCTTCTTCTTCAATTTAGAGCTCATTTAACACATGTTTAATATGGGAATAGCCATTTATAACATATTCATATTTAGAAAATGAACAACCAATAGGATTGGAGCAAGTCCTTGTATAAATACTCAACTTGTAACTCTAATCTCTTTTGTGAATTGTGATGCATTTGCTTGGATCTTTCTCTCGTAAAATTCTATATAATTCTCTCGTATAATTCTCTCCCTAAATCCCTCTCAATTTCAGTTATCTCTCTATCTATCTCAATCTTTCACTTCTTCAATAATTCCTTATTTTATCTCATTCTCCCATTATCTCACAACTAAACCCTACTCTAGTTTTTTCATCAAGTTTATTTCTCCAATCTCTAAACAATGACCTAAAACCGCAAGTGTGATCTTAACAATAACCCTCCTGTACCTAACAGATGCTCTAGGTACAACTATCTATATGCCCCATTGCCACCCTTCTTTCCTCAACAAATTGTAAAAGGAATTGTAGATTTATAAGGAAAGTGCTGACTATTCTGGATCGAATAATATCTTGACTGTGGCCGTATCACAACAAATGGTCTTAGAAGTTCATCTTATAAGTTCCTTTCTTTTTAATTATTTCAGGGGAGAAAGTTGTTGGAAAGCGTGGTAAACCTTCCATTACAATGTAGCACATTCCACAGGATTATTCCCTACTTCATGATCCAGGGAAGTAATTTTGCACTTGGTAATGGAAGAGGTAGAGAATCAGTCTATGGCTAGAAGCTTGCTGACAAGAACATCAGGATGAAGCATACTGGACCAAGTAAGACTGGTTTCTCCTCGACCCAATTATTTCAGTAATCCTGGTAGTAACATTGTTTTACATATAAATATATATCTTTTGCACAGGACTTTTGTTAATGGAAAATGCTTGCCCTGAAACAAGTGGTTCACCAACATCATTTCTTAGAAAATGTTTCTAAAAGGACGACAATTTTTTTTGGATTTAGCTTATTGTTATTGATTATTTTTATTGTTGCTGTAGGGTTGGTTGGTGTTTTGTTCAAGATTATTGAGAGATATCACTTTCTTCTTTGTTGGTAATGATTCATTGTAGCTTTCACTTACATACTAAACTTGCATATTATATACTCATTTTACTGAAAATTTATTTTCCCATATGGTTGTTCATTGCAGTTTTACACTCCCAATTTTTCAGTTGCTGCCCCTATAGCAGAGACGTCAGTACAAATGAAGTATATCTCTGAACTTGTTAGTGATCTTCCAATTGTTTCTACTTTTTGGGCCTGTGATCATAATGTTAGAGGAACACCTCCCATCTCTTCCATTCCTCTCTCTGCATTGGGAGTTTTGGATGGAGATGGAATATATGTTCCTCTTCCGTGAAATAAAGTTTTCGTATTAAATAAATAAATAAAGAATATAAAACAATCATAGAATTTTCACAAAAGAAGTCCAATTATTTCTAAGAGATAATTTTTCTTACTTTTCAATTGAAACGAAAGTGTGGAATAGAAATTTTATTATATTTTAATACTTGTAAGTACTATGGTAATGTTGGCATTTTATATAATTTCTCCTATGTTGAGTCACTGGATTCAATGAAAATCTAAACTTCTACTTTTACTACCGTATTTGGTCATTCTACTTCATTTAATTTTCTGGTCCTCTAGTACATTCAACACTTGTTAACTATCAATGAATCTCTCTTACGGAAATTATCAATTGTTAGTATTTTTTTTCATTGTTGTCAATGCAAAAAACATAAATATTTGTTGGGTCCTTGCACCCTATATGCTTTTTCCATGGGAAAATGTGGCTTGTAGAGCTCTTGAGGGCATTTTAACATGAACGACCCTCAAATGCACCACACTTTGTTGGTCTCCACAAAACTTGATTTTCACTATTAGAGAAGGGGAAAGATGATCCTTTTCCAACTTTGGATCTCCAATTCACCATTTTTCAGTGGAGAGCAAACCACTATCTAATCCACCAAGTGTGATTTTTTGGTGTCCCCAATTCCTCATAGAAAGTGCTTTTGAAGTATCTCCAGTTTCTTGGTTACATGAGTATGCATCATAAATGACGACATAAAATAAATAGGAATAGAAGATGAAGTGTTTTCTTGTCAAAGTGATCCTCTTTTGGACACTTCTAGTTTCTTCCATCATGCAAACCTTCTCTCCACATTTTCTATAATTTTTTGTACCATGCTTGTAATATGGATTATAATTTTCATTCTCCTATGTATTTTAGAATCGTGCATGGCATAAAGTTTGGAAAAGTTTGCTATGATGAATTCTATTGCCCCCTTTTACACTTTATTTATTTAACTGTTAAACAAGGAAGCATTAATGATTTTTAGGTCAATTTGCATTTCTTAGGGTGTGTTTGTTTGGAGGTGAAATAGGGCGGATGAAAAACTTTGGAGAGAAAATAGGAAGGAAATTTTTTTTGAAATATGCTTGGTTGGGTAGGAAGGAAGGAAAATAAATAGTGGAGCCTAGATGTTTTCTTTCTGAGCTCACCAAAAAGTTCTCTCCAAAATGGAGAGAAAATTGGATGGAGATGAATTTTTTCTTGATTGACAAAAATGCACATGGGCTTCCTCACGTTGCCTTTATTTATTTATTTATTTTCTTTCTCCCTAGGCAATAACTTTACCTTTAGTTTATGTTTTTTTTTTTTTTTTTTTTTGGGGGGGGGGGGGGGTGGTGGGGGGAATGTTGCCTCTTCTTTTCTTTTCTTTTTAACTAGACATGATTTTTATTTATTAATCAATTTGGGTGATTGCTCTTTTTTTATGGTTATTTGTCATTTTTTAACAAAGGTATATAAGTAAATTTATTCAAACTCATTTTTTTCACCCCTTCACTTGTCCACTCCCAACCAAACAAAAATGAGAGAAAATAATTTTTTTTTTATTCTTCCACTTTTCCATCCTCCCACCATTTTTTATTATTTTACTTTTCCACATCTCTAACCAAATGGACCTTTAGTGTTTTCAATAGATACCTTTATTTTTTTTTTTTTTTGAGGGAAAACATATACCTTTTTTTGTTAAATCTCCCCTTCCCCACACAAACGATGAATAATTTCTGAGTAATTAATGTGTGAAATCTCATATGGTTCTTTTGGATAGAGTATTAAAAAGGAGGGAATTAGAATTCACTTTTTAATTTAAATGAGAGGGTAAAATTTTTTTTCTATTGGTGAAATTGTATTTGAAATGATTATAAAAGTAAAATGTTAAATTTTTAACTCTACCAGTTTTCCTGTTTGAACAAAATTTTGAATCAGCTTAAATCATCTTGTGTTGTTAATTTCATATCAACCAATGTATAGTATCAATTATTCTCTAGTTTTTTTTTTTTTTTCTTTTTTTGGATTGAAATATTATTCTCCAGTTTGTCCCATGTTTTAAAGCCATTTGGTTGCAATTAGAAGAAATAAAGAATGTGCGTGGGGTACCCATCGTCATGTGTTCTGTATGAGATGTATTATAAAAAATGTAGTCTGTTTTCCACGCGTACCTAGCTTGCGCGTGCAACCGATCAATTCTGGAAGTCGCATTCAAACATTAAAGTCAAGCCGGCATGAATTTGCTTTAAAAGGCATATAGACAAGTCCAGTACGTAACTTTTCTGACTCCTGACTCGTGACCCTTCCATATATGATTAATCAATATTCTATCACCGAACTCCCTGTCTTTGGTACGCTCAGATCCCAACAGGATCATCCTGAAAAGTTGTAATAAACTAATAATTATTAATAGACTTGTGTGGTTGCTGTTATGGCAGATGCTGATAAAGTTGCGAAAGTCCATAGAAATTTTTTTTGACAAAGGTTGATGTTGTAGTAATAAATAATAATAAAAAGTGAGTCTAATTGTGAGTTTAGATGAAAATAAATACAAATTTGTTGATTTTTGTGTGAATGTAACATTGCATTTATGGAATTATTGGACTTTTGTAAACCCCAGCACTTGTTATACCTAATTAAATTTTTTTTTTTTGGGTGGTGTTATTGGATTTCGATTTGCGGATGGATTTGATCACAAAACTTTTATGTGATAATGGGTTTGATGGTTTTGTGGTGTTTATTCTACTGTGGGACGATGCTTTGTAGGTTTGGGATGTAATGGTAAGTTTAATGCTTGGCTGTTCGGTTTTGGTGGGTGGACTTTTTGGTACTATGTGCCATTCATCTACTAGGCCATTAGAGACATAAGAAAAAACAATTCGTGTGCTGGTGCATCTAACCATACATACATAGTCTCAAAGCACATGCATACATATCCATCATCATAGAATCAAAGATAATCTTTAACATACATGCATACATAGACTCTCAAAGTACATACTTATATATCCATCATTTTTTTCCCTCTTTGTTGAGTTGTTCATCGGTGTTTCTCTATCTCTTTCTCCTCTCTCCTTCTTTCTCTTTCTCTTCTCACTTTGCGGCCCTTATCTGGTTGATATTTTTGAAAAGTGGTTACATAAAATTGAAAAATAAATTTTAAGTTCAATGGCATTGACCGGTAACAAAGCCAAAGGGCTTGACAAAATTGCCATCCAAGAATAATGTTAACAGGTTTTGTAAGGTATGGTTAAAAAATTGCTTTATATCAAATGCTTTTGCTTTATATCAAAATTTTTACCAACTTTAAAGAGAATGGGAGTTAATAATTTTTAATTTTTTGAATTTTACTTATGACCCCCACAATAATTCATCATTAATAGCCACTTTACGGTCGCGGTTAACCTTTCTCATGTATAGTAATAAGATTAAAGGCGGATGACATGCCGTATTGACACATCTCCGTCATTGTCCATAATATGTTGCGACTATTGTCAATTATCGAATTATTTGTGATGGTAGAAAAGCGCTCACAAATAATTTTTAATGACATCACTATCTAGGCAATAACTAAATGTGAGGGCATGAAGGCCCTGGTTGTATCAAACATAACTCATGGATTGGATGGACATATAAATCTCAAACAACCCAAATATTCCTAATCCCCCATTTAAGTCGCCAGACATCATCATGATCTGTAATATACATGTATGTCTGGACGATAAGTCGTTAGAACCTGGAAAGTATGGGAAAGCGCGCAGGTTGGTGTGCTAGCTGATACATTGAATATGCATTGAGATCATTGCACTTAGTGCAATAGTATTGGATGGGTGAGATTGAAAGTTGAATTTTCAACTTTTAATATCCACCAGTGAATTAAAAAAAAGTTAAATTAAAAAAAAAAGTGTTAAAGAGTTAGAAAGTTAAAGTTAAAAAATAAGATGGTAAAAATTAATGTGAGATGAATTAGTGGTATCGCACCCGGTATCCAAATCCATTGAATATATGCTTAGTAAAATGAAACCAGTTTTACTGACATGTCTTAGGTACGTATTAGTCAACTCATTTGAGGAAATTGTGTGAAAATATAAAAAAGTAATTAATTTTTTTAACAACTTTTTTAATTGAGGAGCTATCTTTAGAAATATTTGATTGAAAGAATAAAAAAAAAATGTTGTTGACAATTTTATTATATTTTTCAAGAAAATAATATGAAAACTTTCTTGTTTAACAACAATTGTCCTGTGGGCATCCTATAACATAGCCTTTTTTAATTTCTAGGTGAGACCTTGGTATGCGCCTTCTGTTCCATAGACAGATGAATTGATGTGGTAATTCTTGTTGCCGTTCTATGTGAATGATTTTTTTTTTAGGAAACAATAATACTTATTAGAACACATAAACACAAAATTAATATATAGAATTTTTTAAACAGACTTATAATATACTCCTTCCGTCCTAGTTTGTTTATCCTCTATTTTTTTTTTGATGTCCTGAAATATTGTTCTGTTTCTAAAAATAAAAATTATTAATTTACTAATATTTTTATTATACTCCTACTTTATTTTCAAAACTATTTGAAAAGAAAACTAATAAATATTTAAAAAATCAATCTAATTGGGACATCTTTTTAGTTGTCACATTAAAAATAACTCTTTTAAAAAAAAATTAATAAATTTATTTAAAAATAATTTTATAAACTTATACATTTTTATAAGACAGACGAGTAAATAAATGATATTTTCTTAAAAATTTTAACTTTTCAAAAGGACAAATGAATTAAAACGTATGAAGTATTACATAATTAGAGTAACGCTATAAAAGACCTACTCTTCTTTGTAGTAGTATTCTGATCCTGCCACAGAACTCCTTTGTTAATGATTGACGAAGTGATCCGCCGTCGCAATTAATACGCTAGTACAACACGACATGTGTTGGTTAGTACAACATGACACGCACGTGCTTGTTTTACGTTTAATGCTCGTTTATATTGTGATCTAGAATGGGGCAAAGTTTTCGGCTCATGCAGCTTTCCAACCATATTTAATGTTGCACAATCCAATCGACATATTTGGGACAAGTAGGTCTCTTTCTTTGGGTTCCTCCGCGAATGATGGCCCCTACAAAGTTTGTAACTTTATATAATACTTTTCGGAATGATCGTAGGGGCGCGCGTGGAAACTGCATCGATTTTGACGTGTGAGGTGTGGAATTTTCAAGTCCTGACTCCTGAGCGGAGAAGAATTCCGATTCCTTTTGACTCCTGTTTTCATGTGTTAAGATAATTCCAAATAAATATTGTGAATATAGGAATCCAATCTAAATTAGATTTTGGGTGTCTAGTTCGGCTCCTTTGCTCTACTTCGACCAAATCAATTAATTTCAATATTGTTTTAGGTTGAACGGCAGATATTCAAAGAAAAAAAGCTATATAAATAATTACCAAAAATAGGATCAATAAATTTCTGAACACAATTAATTGGGGTTTCCTCTATCCAAAAGACATCTGTATCAATAATTCTACATACTTGGCTAAGAAAAAATCCGAGTGTCTAAAACAGCCCACAGAATTTTGTAGGCGGGCCACGTATGGCGTATGCATGGCCTCGGCTGCGTGGAATATATATATATATATATATATATATTGAAAGGGGCTGTGTGGAATAGAGAGCTTTGAAAACCTGCTTAAAAATAAAGTAGGTCCTTCAATTTGATGTAAAACAAATTGACCAATTAATTAGTCCAAAAGCACCGACACCAAAACATGAATCTTGAAGAAACGTGTACGGCCAAAAATCCTTTATTTATGAGAGCAACAAAGATGGTGGAGTACTGGAGTTGCCACATGACCCTAAGCTCATAAGTATAATTGCTAGTATTTGGTAAATTAATGTAACTGTAATTAATTAATTAATTAAGAGATGGATAGAAATCTGTTTTCTTAACTGTACTAAGGGTTGTATTTATTCCATCTTATTGTGAAATGAGATCCATCAAAACAATTATTGATAATGTTAATTTATTTAGAAAATCAACCTAGTTGTTCTAAAATCTTTTTCTTAGCTTTCTTGGTCATCTCTTTGACCGAACGTGCATGGTTTAAGATATTTTGTCATCTTATTATTTTAGTATTTTACTCTCTTTAGTGCCACACATGGGGTGGATTAGTTATTAGTCAGAGCATTTGTATCAGTTGGTGCAAAAACTTTGTCTATTTCGCAAAAAAAAAAATTGTTTTTTCTATTTTGCATACTTATTTTTACAAAACTCCCACATTAATTTTTCTATTATACACATTTATTTAATAAAATATTCATTTTTCCCATTGTCATCTCTCTCATAGACCCAACACAACCCACACAGCCGGCCACCATCATCCAACCACCCAACCACCATCATCAAGCACCACCATCCCATTCAACCAAGCTACTATCAATGAAATTCACATACACGTTCAACCGAGCCACCATCAACCAGCCTCCAAAAACCCAAATCCAAAGATCCATCATCAACCTACCCAATCACCATCATCAACCTATAATATGATACATCCCACCAAATCCTCCAAGTCCAACCATTTTCAAATAGATTAACACAGAAAATTGGTACACAATAAGATTTATTGTAATTTGTAAACTTTATCATGTAAAAAACATGTGAGGTAAAATGATAGTATAAAAATAGTGTACAAAATTTCAAATATCATTTATAACTAAAATCTTTCAAATTTTATTAACGACGCAAATGATGACTACGAATATTTCTAAACCACAGAGATAACGGCATCTTTTCCGAATAAGATAAAAATCAACATATATAAAAGAGCACATAATAAATACTCCATCTCTTTCCTGGCAGACGAACAACTAGTCCATCAATTGGTCATGTTTGGTTTAATGTGAATTTCTATGGCAACCTTTTTCTATGCTGAGAACTGAGAAAATATTAGACATTTTAATGAACATCTTGTTATGTGCTCTTTGATATATATCTTTGATACTATCATCACCACATGGCTGGTGTGTTGCAGAAAAGGCGGTGGGGAATGCGTGTTGAGTTGGTTTTTCTTTTTTTTTTTTTAAAACCAAAAGTCACAAGGAATACGTGGTAGTGTTGCTATCATGACACAGCTGATGCAGATGACATTTTGTTAAATTGAAGACTTTAGAGTGTGGAAACTGCAAACGAGTTCAGACTGAAGGGTTTTTTGTGAGTATCTTGAGAATTCCAACTTGTTTCTTTGTGGGAAAAGTCCAAAGAGCACATATTTTTTTCACAACTTTTTATTATAATTGTAACATGATTGTGATTGGTGAAGAAAAAAATAGTGAATTTATGTTTAAGTGATGATCTTCTCACAATAGTGGGTTCCAACTAACTCAACTGGTAAAGTTTCTGATGGTTGAATAAGAGATTAGGGTTCAATTCTTGCCTACATCAAAAACTTATTGAAACTGATTGGTGTCTTGGTCTGATGATAAAAAGCTATCATCAGGAGTGAACGCTATAAGTTGAAACTCTCGTTAAAAAAAAAAAATACTCACAATGTACTACATCAAAATTATGATAAAAAAATTTGAGAAATAATTTGTGGGCTTAAAATTTCTTTGGCTTGAAATTTTCTTTGTTTTGGTGGTGGGCTCCATTAGTAAAGTGCGGCTGATAGGGTCAGGGACTGAGAGAGCAGACGGTTAGAATAATGGACAGCCAATTTGTCATTTTTCTGTGGTCAAGTAAAAACAAAATCAAAAGGGGGATTCTTCGCTCCGGGATCGGTCACTCAACTCACAAATCCAATCCACTGAGTTCAGAGAAACCGAGTCAAGAAAAAGGGGAATTCGATAGCTTTGTGTTTGTTGATTGGAGAGCGTTTTCACACCGATCTTATTATGTGAGTGGCTGTTAGTCTTTGTGACATGATATATAATAATATTTTATTTTTCTTTTATATTTTTTTGCGTCATACTAAATAGTGCTTTTAGGGTATTAGTTAACAATTTATTTTAGAAAAGTTTTAATATCAATTTTACAGAAAATGAAAAAAACTATCAAAATATTAATTATTTTTTTTCCCATAAAAACTTTCTTTAAATAGTTTATTAACCAATGTCCTAAGAGCATTAATTAATATTTTCTTTTTTTTAAAGTAGTAATATAATATAATAATAATGATTACATACACACACCTACATTTTATACCAAGACAATAAATTTAATGAGATACTATAAATAAAGCGGCAAAGGCAAGCCAAAAGAAGATACCTTTGAGTATTGACTTGATTGAATGTCTTGTTTTCTTTATCAACTTTCAATTTTGAAAGATGCAAAACTGGATCTTGCCGTTTAGTAGTTAGTACACCCTGGTACTTCCCAGCGTCTTTGTAAATACTGTAATGAAAATATGTAATATCACTCTCTATATAAGCCTTACGAGATTTCGTTACGATATGAGAGGGGGTATAACATGCATTTGTTAAAAATGGTTATTTTTTTCCCGCTCCCTTTTCAAGTTTTATAGTTTTTAACAGCCAAGGTGAGACACAATAAATTAGTGCCCCAGCTGTAGCCTGCAACTTCTTAACATAAAAATAAAAAAAAATAAAAAAAAACCTTGTTGACCTGGCACTATGTGCTAGTTTGGTGTGTGAGT
This sequence comes from Quercus wislizeni, assembly GCA_023055345.1. Taxonomy (NCBI): domain Eukaryota; kingdom Viridiplantae; phylum Streptophyta; class Magnoliopsida; order Fagales; family Fagaceae; genus Quercus; species Quercus wislizeni. Next base: position 14,835,263 of record JALGQJ010000014.1, read on the forward strand.
AGTGAGTTACTGCTGAAGAGAGGGGTAAAAGAGAAATAAATGATAATTTGTGGCCTTGATTTTACCATTAAATTTTATAGACGCCACGTGTCGTTCATCTGTTTAAAAATAGGAGAAAACATTAGACACTAAATTGGAGAGGAGTTGGACACCCCACACCTCTTCCGCGAACCCGCGTAACAAAATCCGTTGCCACAACAAACCGACCTTTCCTCTGTCACTAAAAATCAATACTCTCTTCCTCCCACTACGCCATCGTTTCCACCCACTATATATACTCCCACTCTTTCTCTCTTTAATTTCGTCTCATTTTTTTCTGATCCAATTGGATTCCCATTCTTTCTCTCAGCACCAAAAGCCTTAGAGTTTTCGGTTAGGGGTGAGCTTTTAATCTCTCTGCTATTTCTTAATTTCCTTGCTTATTTGAACCTGGCACTACGTGCTGGATAACGTAGCACTTAATATTTTTTAATTGAATACGAATTTTGATAAATTTACCGTTAAATTACATTATCTTCGTATATTCTTCATGCTTGCAAAATTTCAAGGTGATCGAAAATCAATAGTCACGTTATTGATTAATTGTTTAAATTTAAGTTTTTGTAGTTTAAAATAATATATAAAAGATGAGTTTATAAATCGAATAATCAATAACATTTGATTGCCATGAAAATTGATATGCATGTTAAGAACATATAGAACATAAAATTCAACAATAAAATTTTCAAAATATGAATTTTATAACAAATTATTGGGTTATACTAGGAATAACTTGAACTCAACCTTATATATATATAAATATATATATGGAAAATGTTAACAAGCACCGTGGGATGCTTATTAAAATTTCCCTATATGGGTTCCACTTAATAAAAAGGACAAAAAAAATATTAAAAAAGCTGTTAAAAAGGATTAAAAAAAACTGCTAAAAATTTGTCAAAAAAGATAAAAAAAAAAATTACAGAAAATAGACAAAAAGCTAAAAAAAAAAAATTGTTAACGGGCAGCGCCGTTAACACAAGGATTGACAAATTAGAAAACAAGAACAAGAAAGAAGAAACAGTTACAGCCAAGGAATGTTGAAAGTGTTTGATCTAAAAAGTAAAAACTACTTTGTATAAAAATTAAAAAGTGTACCGTGCGGAGCAAGCCTAACGTGTGGGATGGTGGCCTCAAAATCTGCAGCGTGTGAGACAAAATAAAAGCTTTGTTTTTACTTTTTAGTGTCATTCCAGGAAGTGCAGTGCTATATAATAATAATTTTTTTGAAAAAAAAAAATAACAACAATCTTTTTGGGGTGTATTAGACAAAAAAAAAAAAAATTTCAACGATTTATTTTATTATTTAATTTATTTTTGTTATTATTTATAGATTTATTATACTTTTTAATACTATGCATGAGTTTCAAGATACTATTTCAACTAATTTTTACCTTTACGTGTAGTATTTTAAATAAAAAATTTCAATTTCAACAAATTAATCAAATTCCAAACAAATTAAAAAAAAAAAAAAACTTTTTAACCTGGCACTAGGGCTGTCCACGGGTCGAGTCAGCCCGGGTTTGGGCCCAACCCGCACTCGACCCAATTGAGTCGGGTCACTGAAAAACTGACCCGCAATCAACCGAAATATGGGTTAAACCCGCCGGGTCGGATCATCGGTTTGAACGGATCGGATCATCGGTTTGAACGGGTTGAACCTCTTATTGGGCCTTTCCCTAAATTTTGTTGGATTTAATTTTTTTGGGCCTTTTTGGGCCAAAATTGTTGGGCTTTTTAAGGAATTAATACTTTTTGAATCTTGACATATCAGATTGGCCTGTTTTTTACTAAATTTCTTTTATAATAGGCCTTCATCTCTACTTGAATTTGTCCAAAACTCCAAATTCATACTTCCTACATATTTAGTATGAATTCAAAGTAATATCTGGGTAAACTCCAAATTCATACTTCCCAGATAGAATGTAAAAGCCTAAGCATTAATCAAAAAAATAAAAACACAATACAATTTTTCCTAAGCCTTTAAGGCCTGGGCAGTACCATTTTGTTTCCACATTCATCAATCTGTCAAGGTGAAAACATACTCAGTACCTACCAACCATTCCACACATCAAATAAATTTCTTACCACCTGTTACTCATCCACACATTATAACAAATATTTTCTAAATTGCCTAAGCCTTATTAAGGCCTGGGCAGTACCATTTTGTTTCCACATTCATCAATCTGTCAAGATGAAAACATACCTAGTACCTACCAACCATTCCACACATCAAATAAATTTTCAGAACTACACAGGCTGCAAGCCCTACTAATAAAAATACTACATCTTCATAAGTATATATATAAAGCCATAGAGGCAGCAAAGAAGGCAGTTACTGCACAGGACAGTAAACCACCAAAGCAGAAGGCAATATTCCCCAGCAGTATATATAATTAGTTACAATTATGAAATACTATAAGTATTTCCAAAAAATAGCTTTCCTAAGGCAGTAAAGAACTACTCTATTATCTATAATTAACAAGTCCATAACTTATAGAAAGGAAAGCCTACACAAATGCTAAGTTTTCCTTTCTCTAAGCAAGACAAGATTTTCATGTATAATTAGAAAAGCTACACATCTATCCAAAAAAGCTTCAAAATATATCCAAAAAAACTGCCTCCTATACAAAAGGCGACCTTCCATCCTCCTACAATACAAAGGGAAAAAATATTTATCAATAATAAATAAAGACAAAGAACAAGAGCTACAGAATAACCAAAAGGGCAGTAACCAATATGAACAAAAATTATAAGGGCAGAAACATACCCAATCAGTGATCATTCATCAATATTAACTGTGGTACGAGTACCACCTTTGTTTGAACAGGAACTAGAACTTGCTGTTGTTGTTGCTTGATTTAAAACTAGAAAAGAAAAAATTAAGACAACAAATTAAATTTTGCTCAAGTATATGACACATTTAAATGATTTAATAACACTTAGTAGACAAGAAGATTGGAAGTTAAAACATATTACCTAATTCATGAAATTCATCCTCCAAGGCCTCCATCTCATCCTTTGACTTGCGAAAAGAAATTGGGACATGGGCTTGCAACCAATTTTGAGCACAAACAAGATTTTGAACCATGAGAGGGGAGAGTGAACTTCTAAATGGATCAAGTATGCGCCCTCCGGTACTAAAAGCAGATTCAGAAGCAACCGTAGAAACAGGTACAGCCAACACATCCCTAGCTATTTTGGACAGCACTAGGTACCTATCTGAATTGGCTTTCCACCACCCCAAAATCTCAAATTTCACATCCCTTCTACTCTCACAATTTTCAGCCAAATATTTTTCAATCTCATTGCTACACCCTATAGACTTCTCAACCTCTAAAAACCGCTCATATCGTGAATTAACCATCGCATATGGATCACTACAACCAACTGTATCACCTTCCTTGTGTGTCCTCTCATTCTCACTTGGTAGTACCACATTTGGTGAATCAACCCTAGAGTAATCATCATACAACCTATCCATGAATTTCCTCACCAAATCAACCATCTCATCAGCCACTTCATCCCCATAAATTTCAGAAAAAGAAAACTTCAAAAACCTCATTTTCTTCCTTGGATCAAGAACTACAGCCACATACAAAAGCTTATTAATTTTATCCCCTTTCCCCCAATACTTTTCAAATTTAGCTTCCATTTTAGTTGCCATGTTTTTCAAGAGATGATTTTGGGATTTAATTAAATGAGCAATATTCTCTTGAATCACAAACATCTCATCAAAGAAGGTATTTGAAGTCACATACAAAGAACCGGAGAACTTTTTTGTTGCATTGTAAAAAAGTTTCAAAAAACCCACAAATGTCCTACAATTTTGAAAATCAACCCCACAAGGAGATCCCAAACCACCACTATTTTCCTTATTCAAAAAGTATGAAGAATAGCTATCATCCTCAAAGTCCATTCTTAGGAACACTTTCTCAAATTTTTCAGCAGTATCTAACATGAGATAGGTAGAGTTCCACCTAGTAGGTACATCAAGACTTAGTAAACACTTTGATTCAATACCTAATCTCTCCATAATACTCCTAAAAGTTTGATTTCTATTTGGTGAGGATTTCACATACCTCACCGCTTCACGCACCCTAGCAATAGATGCATCAATTTCTTTCAAACCATCTCCCACAATCAAATTTAAGATATGTGCACAACACCTCATGTGCAAGAACTCATGTTCTAAAACAGTCCCCTTCCAATCTTTAGTTACTGTTTGTAAAAATTTAATGGTAGTACCATTAGAGGAAGCATTATCCACTGTCAAGGTGAATATGCCATCAACACCCCACTCACGCAAACACATCTCAATCTTTCTACCTATAGTCTCCCCCCTATGGTCTTCCACTTGACAAAAATTCAAAATTCTCTTATGCAAGTTCCAATCATCATCAATAAAATGACCTGTGAGGGACATATAACATAGATTTTGAATACTAGTCCATGTGTCCGTAGTAAGGCACACCCTACGACCTTTCAAGGCTTCCCTTAGTTTCTCTCTCTCAACACCATAGATGTTAATCACATCCCTAGCCACAGTTTGACGAGATGGGATATCCCTAATTTGCAACTTAGGTTGTAAGGTTGTTGAATATCTTTGAAACCCATACCCTTCAACAAACCTAAAAGGCAACTCGTCTAATATAATCATTTCAGCAAGTGCCTTCCTAGAAGCCTCAACAGTAAATGCTGTAGGTACAAGCTGAAACCCCTCCCCATTCATTTTGGGTTCAAATGCTAAGGTTTGTTGCCCTCTAGGTGAAGCTCTATTAGGGTTCTTAACACAGTTTGGTGTATGATTCAATAAATTAGTAGTACCATGACCCTTACTATTAGCACGATAAGTTTTTTGGCAATAATGACAAACAGCCTTAAATTGACCCTCACTAATTTTTATTTTTTCAAAGTGATCCCAAGCAGTAGACTTTTTCCTATTATTACCACAATCAGCAGCTATCTCACTCACTAAGGTTTTATAGCAAGGTTTAGGTGGAAGTACCTCAGCATTAGTTGGAGTGGCAATAGGTTCAGCTTGGACAGCAGGTTCAGCTTGGGCAGTGGATGTTGTTTGGGAAGGGGGGGCATCACTAGAGGGTTCCATATCCTAAAGACATCAAATTTAAGCATTAGCAAACCACAATAAAAAAAAACTAATCCTAAGAAATATCATACACAGGAGCTTTGTAGAATGAGAAATATCAGTATGCATAAGAATTGACTTCACAAGTACTGATTTCATTTAACACTCAGTGTTCTGTATCAAGGTAAATTACATGGCACTGCATGATTTCATTTAAATTACAAGTATGTATGTTTAAGAGTCAAGACAAAACTAACTGATATAACTATAAGCATTTGAAAGAAATTTTCCTTGTTCAAAACATGGAGGCCCAAAACATTTTCCCAAACCTTTTTTTAAAAACTTCAGTTGAAGTAATCTCTCATTGTCTTTAGTTTGTTCTCTTCTTTTTTTTTCTTTTTTTTAAGATTGCTTAGTTACACATACCCAATGGTTTTTGAACAAACTTCCTCAACATCACAGTGTTCTTACATGGAAAGGAGGTGCTTGAGCTCAAACTCACTGCCTATTTGTTGTAGTGTCTCACTTTTCACAAGTGTTGATGCATATGTACAATAAAAATAACGGTGCACTAATCACATTCGTCACCTCAAATATTTTTTTTACTTCAAAAGTTACAAACTTTGTTTGGTGTCTGCATTATTCATTAAATCCTCACCACTCTTTATACAATAAGGCAATCAAATAAATCTTAAAAGCATAAAAAAACAGCAATCAAATAATCTTAAAAGCATCAAAAAACAGCCATAAAATAATCTTAAAATCATCAAAAAACAATCAGAATAATCTAAACTAAATAACTAATAAAAAGTGAAAGAACAGATGAGAACCAGCGATGAGAACCAGCGCCGAGCTTGAAGGCAGAGAGGCGGCGGATGGTGCCCTTGGTGCGACGGACCAGCGAGAAGACTCCGATCCTCTGCTCAGCGGCTCCTCTGCTCAGCGGCTCCTCTGCTCAGCGGGGATACGTGTGTAGATGAGAACCAGTGAGGTTTGGTGTTTGGTGTTTGGTGTTTGGTTTGTTGGAGACTTGGAGTGAAGTCAAGTGTTTCACTTTCAAAATATAAGAGACATTTTGAATCAGCCCTTGAGACTAGAGAGCAGAGAAAAGTAAAACAAAGAGAAGAATCAGATTGATATAAAAGAGAGAGAGATGAGGGTTGAGGGCTTCTTGAGGCTGAGGGAAGGTAACCGGCCATGGCTTGGGGAAGTGGAAAACTGACTATGATTTGAGGTTTTAGCCGTTCTGAACACTGAAGAGAGATTTTGTGTGATTTTTTTTGTTTTTCTTTTGTGTATAACAGTGTAGAAGCGATTTTGTGGATCTTCAGAAGAATCAAGACCGTTAATCATGCTCAAATCGCACGGCCATGATTCATCCCAGCAGTGTAAGAGTCTTAGGCTTTGCGTGTAAGAGCCTTAGCAACAGCCAACAGGCTGTTGATTTGAAACTTTGGCTGTAAAACTTGCTTTAAGTCCCATCACTGTTCTCTCTTCAGTGTTCACGGGTTCTTGAATCCGGATCACTCTTTTTTTTTTTTTTTTTTTTTTAAATATCGGTCGGGTCGGATTATACGGTTTTTTTCTTCCTTAAACCGCTACCCGACCCGAATAATCGGGTTTTGAAAGAAACACACCCGAATCCGACTCACTACAGGTTTCGGGTTCACCCGTTGGGATTCGGGTCGGTCGGATCCGGTCAGTTTGGGCGGGTCAGAGAACCGCTGGACAGCCCTACCTGGCACTATGTACTGGACAATGTAGCACACAGCAGCCTCTATAAAACCAGTCCTTTTAACTTCAGAAATATATTGCGTCTTTTTCGTTAAAGCAACGCAGTACGGCAGAATTCAGGTGCCTGTTATAAACAAATAAATTCCATTGAGATATAGCATAACAGAATCTGAATTTGTCTTAAAAAATGCAATATATTTAAAAAAGATATGGAAAAGTGGTCAAACATTTGAACTAACGGGAGTTTGTTCTTGAAATTCAGCTTTAAATGAGTTGGACAGGTGTCAATTTTTGATGCTGACACGTCATAGTTTGGAGAGAGCTCCTCCCATTAGGATAGTAGGGAAACTTTATCCCCGGACCCCACGCCTCTTGCACGAACCCGCGTAACAAAATCAGTTGGAACAGCAAACCGACTCTCTTTTGTCACTAAAAATCAATACTCTCTCTGCTCTCTCTTCCAAGCCGACTCTCCTTTGTCACTAAAAATCAATTCTCTCTCTGCCCTCTCTTCCAAGCCGACTCTCCTTTGTCACTAAAAATCAAAGCCGACTCTCCTTTGCCACTAAAAATCAATACTCTCTCTGCCCTCTCTTCCAAGCCGACTCTCCTTTGTCACTAAAAATCAAAGCCGACTCTCCTTTGTCACTAAAAATCAATACTCTCTCAGCTCTCTTTTCCCATTTCAGTTACAAACCAAAAAACCTACATTAAAAAAAAAAAAATTACATCTATAACATTTTTACAACAAATTACATATGGTTAGTTGTTATTGGTTTAAATTTAAAACTAATACTAAGATTATTTTTTTACCTTAATAATAACAACTAGTAAAAATTTGTCACTTAAAATTTATTGTAAAAATGGTGTAAAAATATCATTTTTCAAAAAAAAGAATACCAAGCGCCTGTCACATTCTTGTTTTTCCTGTATTTGTAATCTGCTTAGCTGTTTCTTCCTCCCATTACGTCGTCGTTTCCACGCTCCCATCACCCACTATAAATATTCCCACTCTTTCGCTTTTTAATTTCGTCTCATTTTTTTCTGATCCAATTCGATTCCCATTCTCTCTCTCAGCACCAAAAGCCTCAGAGTTTTCGGTTAGGGGTGAGCTTTTAATCTCTCTGCTATTTCTTAGAATTCAGGTGCCTGTTATAACCAAATAAATTCCACTGAGATATTAGTATAACAGAATCTGAATTTGTCTTAAAAAATGCATTATATTCGTTAATTATTACTGTATTAACTCTTCTTTTTTTTTTTTGGGTTATTCATACTTATGCTACTTTTTTGCTGTAACAGAGGGAATTCTCTAGGGAATGAATAAAAGAGTGGGGTTTTTTGTGAGTATCTTGAGAATTCCTGAGATGGGTTATTGTTGGTTTAGTTGGGTTTTGGTTGTGTTGTTGGTGTTGTTGGGGGTTAATGTGAAGGGGTACCCAGTTGAGGATCTGGTTGTGAAACTGCCTGGACAGCCTAAGGTTGAGTTTAGACAGTATGCTGGGTATGTTGATGTGGATGTCAAGGCAGGAAGGATTCTGTTTTACCATTTTGTTGAGGCAGAGAGCCAACCTGACAAGAAGCCCCTAGCTCTGTGGCTCAATGGAGGTTGGTTTTGTTCTTAACTTTTTATATATTATTGTATGTTCCTGTTTAATTGTGCTTGCACTTAACTTCCTCATCATATGATGTCTGTAACTTAAGTATTTAAGGGAGATTGTTCCTTCTACTTTGTCTCTTTTCATAATCTTGAACCTTTTACTTCATTGTACTTCTGGATCTTGTGCGTACTTACTTTCCCTTCCTATGTGGAAAGTTATTCTTCTCTTTTTTAACTCTTTTCAAGTTTTCTGTTTGTTTTTCCCTATGCCAAATTAAATTTTGTTCCCTCATCTGTGTTTTTTTTTTGGTTGCCTTTTCCAAATAATTAGGTGCCCAAATTTGAGGGGTTTTTTTTAGAAAATAACAATAAGTTTCAAACAATATAATTAGTTAGCAAACGTTTCAAACTATTTTGGTTTATAACAACTCGAGTTCAGAGGAAACGATTTCTGGGTTATAAAATCGAGTATTTTTTACTCGATTTTTCTATTTTGCACTGATGTGAAGTGGGTCTGAAGAGGCCATAAATCGAGTTCATTAGACTCGTTTTCTAAGACTAGAAAACGAGTTCAATGAACTCGGTTTGCAAGAATGGAAACCGAGTTCATTGAACTCGGTTTGTAAGAATGGAAAACGAGTTCAATGAACTCGGTTTCCATTCTTGCAAACCGAGTTTATTGAACTCGTTTTCTAAGACTGCAAAACGAGTTCAATGAACTCGGTTTGCAAAAATAGAAACCGAGTTCATTGAACTCGGTTTCTTTTAAAAACTCTTCCCATGTCAACAACCATCGCAGAAGATGACGCACACCAAAGTTTAAACACCAAAGGAGGCAGAACATTGCCAACATGATCAGAATCCTTTTGGCCTGGAAATTGATTGGAAACAAATCATGCTGTCAAAACCTTAACATGCCTAGAATTTAAATCCTTTCTAGAATAAAGAAAGAATAATTTCGCACCCACCTGGAGCACCTGGGTCATGTTCAACCTCATTATCGGTAGCTGCCAGCTCCAAATGTTCAGCAGCATCTGCAACCAAAGAAACCCCAGCAATTGCGGCTTTTTCCCATTTCTTATACGCAGCTGATGAGGCAACACCTGCTAATCATCCAGTAGTGACAAGACGAAGAGAAAATTTATTGTTATAGCACTTTTTGAATGTCAAAATATGGGAATTTGCATTTTATTATTTACTGGAATATGTAAGAATCGAGTCCTAAGGACTCGGTTTCTATGCATAGAAACCGAGTCCATTGGACTCGATTTCTTTGCAGAGAAAACCGAGTCCTTTGGGCTCGTTTTCTGCGTACGTTTTTTCTTAGAAAGTCATTGAGCAGCTGTAGAAATCGAGTCCTATTTACTCGAATTGCTAAAAACCAAAATAGTTTCAAACGTTTCCTAACTAATGATATTGTTTGGGTTTTGTTGTTATTTTCTAAAAAAAACCAATTTGAGGACTCTTAAAGCATAAAAAAAGAGAAAGAGATCCTGTTTAGAATTTAGAATTCAATTCAGCTTCTTTAAGTATGACACAGTGTTCCAATTGTCTGTCAAAAAAGTGAATCAGAATATATCCTTGGCAAATGTAAAACTTGGAATTCTACGACAGGCACTTCATCTCTAATCTTTTGGTGAATACATTACATTTAAACCTTTTTAAATGTAAAATCTTTGTTTTAGATTCAGACATTTAGCAACTCAATTTTGATTGATCCTAGGGAATGAAACTCTACTAAATTACAATTTGCTGGTTCTCTCGTTAGTTTTAGAAGTGAGATGGAGAGAGTACTAATTTTGTTGTCCCATGAGCTTCCAATTGAAGAGTTATGTGCTTGATTAATAAGGATGAGAAAGGATGTAAATTTTATTAGTACTGAATAAAATTCATTCGTTTACATGGACAGGGAACTGTGAAACTATTTTTTAAGTGTGAGACTTTTATACACAATTTTGATGTAACTTTCTGTGTTCAGGTCCAGGTTGTTCCTCTACTGGGGGAGGTGCCTTTACAGAGCTGGGTCCATTTTATCCCAGAGGTGATGGTCGAAGCCTTCGAAAAAATTCAATGTCATGGAGTAGAGGTAAGTCACTTAGCATATTATGTGGAACTTTGTTTTCATTTGGCTGGATCATGAAGTATGGACTAAAGTTCCCTTTGTTTAAAATTTTTAAATTGTGATACTAATGCATCCATCAAATTGTTCCTATTCTTTCTGTTCTGTAGCATCAAATCTCCTTTTTGTTGAGTCACCTGCTGGAGTAGGATGGTCATACTCGAACACAAGTTCAGATTATACTTGTGGAGATGCCTCCACTGGTAATGAGAATAGCTCGCATGCTCGCATTCTTTTTCCTTTTAAATTGATCTAGTGTGTGCTAATTTCATAGGATTGACTGCAAGAATGAAAAAAGTATGTCATATAAAAATTCAGATTATTTTGGCTTCCCAAAAATTTGTTCCAATATAATATGTTCCAAGCTCATTCTCTTATTTTTGGCAGCTAAGGATATGCTTCTATTTATGTTGAAATGGTACGAGAAGTTTCCAGATTTCAAATCCAGAGAACTGTTTGTCACTGGAGAAAACTATGCAGGTAATTAGAGCATTCGAATCCCATTATTCTATCCTATTCTATTTTACTATATCAAAAATCTACTTTATCAATTATACTATATTATTTTACCATATTCCTAATATCCTAACTTTTATTTTACAAATTACAATACAACAAATTAAAATAATATAATTATACAATAAAATATATTTCATTCTCACACAGAGACACACGGCAACGCCTATTCCTGTTCCATAGAAACAGAGCATGCTTGCACAAACACATTTTCAAACACACATACAAACAATCACAGCAAAACCCATAACCCCATCACCCCAAATCAAACTGCACCCACAACTCAGACGAACCAACAACCACAGTAAAATCCAAATCCCCTTTTCAAACCCCCAAACCCAAACCCAAATCAAAATTTTTTTTTCCAAATCCTAAAACCCAAAAAGAAAATTAGATCCCCAAACCCACAAACAGGCAAGCAATAAAACGGGGAACTTTCATAAATCAAAGAGCAACGGAAAAATAAAAAGAAAATAAGAGAAAAGAAAAGAGGAAATAGAAAATAGAAAATAGAAAATAGAGAGGGAACCCAAGATTCTATATTTAAAATCGCACGGTAGCGTAATTCTAAATATTTCCTTTTTACAATTCCGAATGCAGTGGTTATTTTGGGCCGCTAAATTAAATCAACATAAGGCATATAGCATTTCAAAGTGAATGTTTTTAAAGTTTCATTCTACAACAAGATTATTATTATTATTATTTTAAAATTTTTGGATATTCCTATAGAATTTTTTTTCTATTAATTCGAAAATGAGAAAGGAGAGGAAAACAACAGGATTTACTACTTCAAGAGCTTTTGGTTGTCTTTTATAAAACATGGAGCACATGGACAAATTTATTGCTTTTTTCTTGAAGGGACTTGAAAGTTGTATTATATTTTCCTGAAAAATATAAGTTTTTTTATTTTTTATTATTTTTTAATAATATAATTGAACTTATCGACAGCTCTGAATGTGAGCATTTCAATTAAGATCTTTCTGTTTCCCTATTTTTGTTTCTTTCCTCCTACTGCTTCATTAGTTTCTATAAGTTCCTTACATGGTTATATGTCGTTGTGTAGGGCATTACATACCACAATTGGCTATTGCTCTACTGGACTATAATGCACACTCAACGGGTTTCAAGTTCAATATCAAAGGGGTTGCTGTAAGAAAAATGAGCATTTTAATTGATATCCCTGAATTTCTTCATAATCAAAGCTCTTCACTTTGATATATATATATATATATATATATATTTTCGAATCATGCAATTGTTGTACAATCCATCTAATCTGTTCACCTTTTTTCTCTGGTTAGATTGGGAATCCACTTCTAAGACTTGATCGGGATGTTCCAGCAACCTACGAATTCTTCTGGTCACATGGAATGATTTCTGATGAAGTTGGCCTTACCATCATGAACAAATGTGATTTTGATGATTATGTCTTCGCAAACAATCAGACGGACACTTGTAACAACGCTATAAATGAAGCAAACAACATTGTTGGCGCATATATAGACAATTACGATGTGATCCTTGATATTTGTCATCCGTCTGTAGCTGAGCAAGAGCTGAGACTTCGGAAAGTGGTATCTTTTTTTTTTTTTTTTTTTTTTTTTTTTTTTTGTTATTATTATTATTGTTATCCGTCTTAGGTTTTTGTTCTAAGTTGCTTTTTATGTTGCCCCAATGACGGTCTTCCCGACCTTCGCTTTAGGTGATACAAAGCTTGCAACCCATGATTTCTAACGAGACCCACATTTATATACTATCTATAAATGGATGGGAAGTTGCATACGTAATCCTAAAATCACAAATTTAAACTATGTTTAAATGTTTTAACTTCTGTTACTAATTTCTCATTTCTTGATATTATATTCATTTTAAGTCCGGTTTATACATATGAGTAATTGGAAAGGGCGAAATAATTTCACCATGCTTTCAATGGAGGTTAGTTTGATGTCCAACAGTCAAGTATTTGGCTAGTGCATACAAGTGCATATTTCATTAAAGAAAATGATTTTAAAGAAATTGCAAATAAATTAAAAAATAAAAAAGAAAATTGCACCCCCACTTTATTCACAGAATTTTTTTTTGAAACCATCTCATACTCTAAATGAAGATGCTACCATCTCGGAATATGCTTTTCGTACTGATAAGTATGCCTGCACTACAGCAAGCTCAAGTCCTTCCAACCTCTCTGCCTGTGTCCAATTCTCCGACGACCTGCAACACCTGGTTCGGCAGAAAGGCCTTGGCTAGTGATATTCCCTCGCTACATCGAGAGTTTCTTAAGGGTTATTCTCAGCCAGCTACTCCGAATCCAGACACCTATATCCCAGCTTCAACCAATCACAAAGCGGCACCTGCACCATCGCTGGAGTTTCCCTTCCAACGCCGGAAGCTTCTTAAGGGTTATACTCTGCCATCTGCTCCAAATCCAGACACCTATATCCCAGCTTCAACCAATCACAAAGCTACACCAGCACCCTCGCCGGAGTTTTCTTTTCTACGCCGAAAGCTTCTTAGGTGTTATACTCCGCCATCTGCTCCGAGTCCAGACACATATATTCCAGCTTCAGCGAGCACTTTAGCCAATCGCAAAACAACACCTGCACCATCGCCAAACTAAGTACTGCAAAGAATTTTGTTACCCTAGTAGAATTGATTCAGCTAATATATTTTATGGATTATATGGTAATATGAATTTGAGTTTATCTTGGACTTTCAGTTGATGGGTGTATCATGTATGTGCTTTGAGAGTACTGTGTGTGTTTGGTTAGCCGCATCACCTTTTAAAGGCCAAGCAAATCTGTTTGTCTGCCAAGAAAATATAGGGAAATTAAATTTTAGGCCAGACAGCAGCGTTAGAGTAATAAATTGATTTATTATCTTCAGTAAAGCTCATTACCCAATCTTTTCTCAGCAGACAAACAAGCCCCATGTTAACAAATCTAATAGAACAAGTACAGTTTATCATCTCTCTCAGGAAAATAGTTCAGTGCAATTTAAGTGTGATTTGAGTTAGCTATATGGAGTTGGTTGTTTCAACAGGTTGAGACGTAGAAAACAATTTAGCATTTTTTGTTTTTTTGAAACAACAAACAGATCAGCTAAAATCTAAGCGATAGATTAAAAAGCTTGTCGAGATCGACAGATCGAGGAAGCGCAGGCGGGGGATTCTTGACGATGGAGACTCGTCTGGAAGACTTTTCCAATGGGTTATTGTGAGTGCTCTTACCTCGAAGTGCTTCAGTAACCTCTCTCCATTTTCATGTTAATATATGTGCATTTTCGGTGAATCTCTCAAGAGACTCTCCAGAATTTGACACAGCCTTGAGAGGTGAAAGTTTTTTTTTTTTTTAGAATGTTGAGAGACGTGAAAGTTGATGGAAGGTATTCGAGGAGTGGCTGGCAGCCTGGCAAAACTAAGTGGGTGGGCCCATTCATTTGTTTTGATTTTTCCTTGAATTTGGACAATGGAAAGCCCAAAATAAAAAGCCCACCCAAAAAAAAAAAAAAAAAATATATATATATATATATATATATATGTTATGGGGAAACTTATCCGGATAAATTAAATCAGGACTTTATCTCAAAAATAAATAAATATATGAAATCGTGACATTTTACCTCTATTTTATGAAAAGAGAAAAATTTTACCTCTAAGGCTCCGAACAATATCTATATTTAGTAAAATTCATTAATAGAGTAACTCATTTGGTGAAAAAAAAAATATATATTTTCTTGCATTATACCCAAACGGCACTGTTACCTGCTATGAGAAGTTGCTAGCTGACGATTAATGGTGCTGTTTCTGTGAACTAAAATCAAAGCTAACGTGGGATAGTGAACTGGGACTTCATTCTCATTCGAGATTTTAGCGTTCAATTTGCACACCCTCTACAAAGTAAAAGAATTCCAAATGGGTGGATAGCAGAAAACTTGATTGTAGTGCAGGAAATTGTTCACAGCTTCAAGAGGAAAAGCCAAGGGATAGGTCAGGCGGGAGTAAAGCTATATAGACATGCAAAAGGCCTATATAAGGTTGAATGGAATTTCATATTGACAGTTTTGAAGTCCTTCGGGTTTGGGGAGAAATTTATCACCCTAATCAGACAGTGTATCACTACAGTGAGTTTCACATTGTTATTAAATGGTAGCCCATGTAGTAGAAAAGACCCTTCAAAGAGAAGAGCAGTTGGGCTCCTTGAAAGGCGTCAAAGTAACAAGAAATGAGGTGGAGGTTATGGCTGATTGTGTAGAAAAATATTGCAGATGGTCTGGCCAAACAGTGAATCTTGCAAAATCTGGCATATTCACATCAAAGAATTTTTCTAGAGCTTCACTCCAAAGCTTATCAAGAAATTGGGGCTGCTGGACAATTAATTTGGATTCTAAGAGTCCGTTTGGTAATGTTGTTCTAGTAACATTGTTTGTATTTTTTAGAAATATGTGGGTGAAAAATTATGTGGAAATACGTGTAATGTTATTTAAACACTAAAAACTATTGTTCTAGTTACGCTACCAAACAGCTCCTAAATATATGGGTAATCCTCTTTTCCTTACAAAAAGAAGATCTGAAGATTTCAATTTCCTGAAACATAAGCTTCAAGCAAAGCTAAATGGGTGCAGTAAAAAATGTATGCCATGTCTGCTTTTAGAGACCCTCATAAAATCTATGAGGAGCTTGTTGCTAAAGTAAGAAAATTTTGGTGGAAGCCTCAAGAAAATAAATCAAAATTCCTTGCTTTAAAGGCTTGGGATCACATTTGCCAACCAAAACAATGTGGTGGTCTCAGTTTTGGGAGGTTCAAAGATTTGAATACAGCCCTTCTTTCAAAAATTGGATGGCAGTTTGTGTCTTGCCCAGATAAATTATATGTTAAACTTCCTAGAGCCAAGTATGGAAGAGTGGAGGATTGGCTGAGAGAAATACATGTGAAGAATGCCTCATGGGTTTGGAGAGAGTTGTAGAGATGTTGTGAGCAAAGGATTATGTTTTATAGTGGGTCAAGGAGTAAGTTTAGATGTGTGGAAGGACTCGTGGATCCCTTGGGCTGATGGCTTTAAACCAAAACCAAAAAATAATGAAACTACACAGGGAGATATGGTTGTTGCTGAACTAACTGATTGGAACTCGGGTAGATGGGATTTAGAGTAGATTAGAGATCTGTATGATGAGGAATTAGTCATTGCAATACAAAAAATCCCAATACCTAGATCACCTTTGGCGGATAGGGTAGTTTGGGTTGGTAGAAAAACTGGGGCATTCTCTGTGAAATCAACATGCTGGCTGGACCAATCAGGAAGATTCCAACAAAATAGAGATGAAGTCTGGAAGAAATTATGGAAAGCTAAGATACATGAGGAGTGGAGAATACTGTTATGGAGAATTGCTGTGGGGGCTTTGCCAGTTAGAGCAAGACTTGGAGCTAGGCTTAACTTACTCAATTCAACATGTTGTTTTATGTGGGGAGGAGGATAAGACAGAAATTCATTTGTTCCAAACTTGTCCAGTTGCTAGAATGGTATGGTTTGGTGCTATATGGGGATTAAAATGGGAAGACTTAAAGCAGAGTCACCTGTTGATTTTGTTTCTCTTTTACTAGATCCTCCTGCTAAACTACTTGGCAATCAACTAAGTAAAGAAGAATTGTGAGGGTTGTAGTGTTTTGCAAAGTACCATGGAGATGTAGAAATGAGGTGATTTTCCGAAGAGGAAAACTAAGTGTTGAAATGATTCCCACTAAAATCCACTTGCTTTCTCAAAGCTTTATTAAAGTGAGAGACGAAGGAAAACTTAATAAGAGCATAAACAATAGAGCTGTCTAGTATTCTTCCACAGATTGGATAAAGATCAATGTGGATGCATCATAGAGAGATGGGAAAGCCACTTATGCTGAGGTAGAGAGAAATTCAAAAGTGGTGTTTAGAGGAATGGGTGGGAAAGACAGTAGCATGTTCATCTTTAGTAGCAGAAGCTCTAGCAGCAAGAAGGGCAGTGAAGTTTATGTGCTGCATAAAATGCATAAGGTGATCATTGAAGCGGTTACATGCAAAACCACAACTCTAAACTGGGAATATTCTCAGCTAATTAATGATATTAAAGCCTTGATAAAGAATATGGTGAGTTCAAAGTTTAGCTTTTTATGGGTGAATAGGCAGGGGAATATGGCTGCTCACATGCTTGCTAAGTGGGGTGAATCTCAGTCTTTTTTTGGCTTCTTAAGTCCAAGGAATCTTCCTCATTGTGTTTCTAGTTTAGTGCTCACAGAGAGACCTTAAGTAATTCTGGGTGGTTTTTTTTTATCTTTTCCTTTTTTCCTTTTTGCTTTCTGCTTTGGGTAGATAGTTTGTGTAGGTGGTTACTGGTTGTTGTTCTGTTTCTTGTTTGTTTCAATGTTAGTTTACAATTCAGCAAAAAAAAAAAAAAAAAAAAAAACCCTCCATTATTTAAACCATGTGCCAAATGCCCAAAGTTCCACTTGTTCATTTACCTTCCTTAAAATAAGCTCTCTGAAAAAAAAACACACACACACACACACACACACACAAAGGCTCTAGGGATTACCAAATGATATTGAGAGATTTGTATGTAGCATTGCAATGATGTGTGTGCCACTACCATGTGCTCCTTTTCTAAGCCATACAAGTTTACAATGCACCGATATACTATGAGCTCTTCCCAAAAGGCACAATTAATTTCATTGTCAAGATCAGCATTTTGAGATGGGTGAATACCAAGATTGTGAAATAATAATAATGCTAGAAAAATAAATGAAAAAAGATATCAACGACATATAGAACTAAAAACTTAGACCATGTTTGGCAACAATATCTTTCTCATACAAACAATTTTCACGTAGAACGTAGAACATAGAGTTGTGGTTTAAATAAACTATGAATCATTTTCTACTAAATTACTAACACGCAATCCACAGAAGCACATATAAGCTTAGATTCCAATTAAACAGGACATTGTTTGGTAATTAAAAATTAATCCCCAATGACTGTTAGAGCATTGGTAGGCTAACAAAACTTCTAAAACTCTGGAATGAAGTAGGACATTACAAGAAATTTACACAAGACAAAAATACCTTAGACCAATAAAAGATGGACAAGACTGTAATTTTGATTAATTGGAGTAAAATGACTAAATACGGTAGTAAAGTAGAAATTTAGAATTTTCATTGAATCCAATGACTCAATATAGGAGAGATTATATAAAATGCCAACATTACTGACGATTATAGTACTAACAAGTATCACAATATAATAAATTTCTATTCCTAGCATTCATTTCAATTGGAAAGTAAGAAAACTTATCACTTTGAAATAATTGGACTTCTTTTGTGTGAAAATTCACTGATTATATATATATATATATATATATTTTTTTTTTTTTAAATTAGAAACTTTATTTCACAAAAGAGGAACCAAAACTCCCAATGTAAAGAGCAGGATGGAGGAGATGGGAGGCGTTCCTCCAACATTACACTCACATGCCCAGCAAGTAGAAATAATTGGAGTTGGATCGCTTACCGGTTCAGAGACATACTTCGTTTGTACTAACTTCTCTGCTATTAGGACAAGTAGTGAAAAATTGGTACTGCAAAACTGCAACGAACAGCAAAATGGAAATTTTGGGTAAAATGAGTAAATAATTTCCAAATGAAGTATATAATAACTAATAAGTAACTTACTTTTAGAGAATAAAGTCAAAGCTACAGTTAAGGAATTATTACCAACAAAGAGGAAAGGGAAATCTCTCAATAATCTTGAACAACAACAACCAACCGTACAACAATGATAATGAAAATAATCAACACAAAATAAGCAAAAATGATTGACAGAAGCCCTGTTTGGTTCAGGGCAAGCATTTGCAATTGACAGGAGCCTGTACAAAAGATTTATAAATAAAAAGAATAATGTCACTACCAGGACTAATGAAATCAGTGGGTTGAGGAACAAAT
The DNA here is from genome assembly GCA_023055345.1 of Quercus wislizeni. NCBI lineage: Eukaryota > Viridiplantae > Streptophyta > Magnoliopsida > Fagales > Fagaceae > Quercus > Quercus wislizeni. The sequence goes on from JALGQJ010000014.1 coordinate 14,854,321, forward strand.
CAAACCAGTCCTACCAGGTCCAGTATGCTTCATCTTAATGTTCTTGTCAGCAAACTTCTATCCATAGACCGATTCTCACATCTTCCATCCCCAAATGTAATATTACCTCCCTGGATCATGAAGTTGAGAATAATCCTGTTGAATGTGCTACCGTTGTAATGGAGAGGTTTTCCAAGCTTTCCAACAACTTTGTCTCCTGAAACGATTAACAAGAAGAAAAAAAGGCACTTATAAAATGAACTTTTAAGACCATTTGTTGTGATAAGGTGACAGTCAAGACTATAGGTAATATTCAATCCAGAACCCGTAGCACTTTCCTCACAAATCTACAATAGCTTTTACAATTTGTTCAGGAAAGCAATGGGTTACGATATCTTTTATCTAAGCATCTGTTAGGTCCAAGAGGGTTATTTAAAGATCACAGTTGCTGTTTAGGTGTTTGAGTGTTTAGAGATTAGAGAAATAGGATTGAAGAAGAAACTAGACTAGGGAGATAATGGGATAATGAGATCAAACAAGGAATTATTGAAGAAGTGTGTGTGTGTGTGTGTGTGAGAGAGAGAGAGCCGAAATTGAGAGGGAATTGGGGAGAGAGTTATAGAGAATTCAAGAGAGAAAGATCCAAGAAAATGCATCCAGTGTTGTTAAAAGCGCACTTAAGCGCAAAGCGCAGAGCGCAAAGCCCTTGGGGCTTTTTCCCTTTAAATTTTTTTAAAAAAATCCTGATTTGATTTTTAGCCATTAGATCTAAATATGTTTGATATAAGCCATTGACTTAATATATAAAAACTAATAGTGTGGTGTGCTACCATACACCTAAGTCTATCTCTTTAGATATTTTTGAACTTTTAACCACAACCACACAAACAAACACTAAATCAGACACTCACAAAGAAAACATTATTTTACATTCTAGTACTTTTTAGCCTTTGCCTTCTTGGTTTTATACTTCTATTTTGATTCAACCATGTTTTGTAATCATTCCCATCAAATATTTTGGTTGCATATATTTTGTAAAGCACAAAAGAATTATATAAATGTTATATAAATTATATAAAATGTTTTATTGTAATTTATATGATTAATTGATCACCTGATTGTTGTATTGATCATTAATAATTTTTTTTAATTTATTAATTTTTTTTCTTAAATGTGCGCTTCACATCGATCAGGCGCGTGCTTGCGCTTTGCGCCTAGGCTCCAAGAGGCCTTTGCACTTAAGTGCGCTCAGCGCTTTTAACAACACTGAATGCATCACTATTTACTAGTGAGATTAGAGTTACAAGTTGGGTATTTATACAGTGACTTGCTCCAATCCTGTTGGTTGTTCATTCAGCACATGTTCCTCAACCAATAGCAATGCTGAGGAATCATACATGAAGCAAAAATCAAAAAATAGGGTCCTTCATTGTTGCTAGTGCTTGGGATCAAATTAGGCAGCATTATCCTAAAGTAGAATGGTGGAAAGTTATTTGGTTTAAGCTAAATGTTAAGTGTGGGAGCTGTGACTCGTGATAGTGCAGGTGACGTTTTTGTTGCATTGTCTGAGAGAGTTTGTGATTCCTCTTTGATTATAAGAATGTATATTACTACTCTTTCACATGTGATGCAAATCATGTCACAGGATTTAGCAGACTGGTTGTGGAATGTAAGACACAGGGCTGGTTGATGCACTTACAAATGTAGCAAGGTTCTTTTTTTGTTATAAATAATGAAGTTTTGTCAATGTCAAAGAATAGAGTCACAGGGGAACATACAATCAATCACTCACATTACATAAATCTATCAAATCACTAACTGAAAATATGGAATGATTACGCAAAACTAACATCCAATCCAATAAAGTTCTAAAGAAAAATAACTTTAAATTAGGCAAACTTCTCTCTGAATTCTCCAATGTAGCAAGCTATTTTGTTGAAGAGAAACTATTGCTAGATGATCTTGGGCAACACATGTTAAGCCTCGAATGTATTTCTTTCCAACTTGAGAGCTAGCAAAGTTTTCTCAGCAAAAGGAAGAGCCTCAAATGTTTCCTTCTTGCTCCCCATTCATTATTGAATTCAATCTCTTTACACAAAGATATCTAAAATTCATGTGCTGAAAAACTAGGACCCACTTCCTAAGAACCCAACACAACAAGTCAACAACTACCAAAAGAAAACTAGGAACCCAGTTTCCAGAATTTGACACTTTCTTGGCATGTTATAGTTAATCAAGAAATAGCTTTTGACACCTTCAAAAACAAAATCAACACATAACAGAAAATCCCAAATACTTTACAAGAAATAGCTTTATCCTAACACAAAAATCATGATAATTTTTCAATAAACGTTATGAAATACCCAGATCAAAAAATTATAAATATAAAATATGTTATGGACCTATGGTATAGATAAATTACTTGCCATCAGCAATCGCGGTTTCTGATTCCCTCTTCAAGCTCTGTTGTGGTTGGAGTGGGTGGTCCCATCTTCATGGTTGTATCGCCAAAGGACCAAACCATATGGCTGTAGTTTATGCCGCTATAGAAACACGTGCCTGACCACTTCCTGTTACAATATGATTTAATTCTCACCTCTGCTTTGTCTTTCTCTTTCCTTTGTTGCTCTTTTGTTGCTGCAAAATTAGCTTTATCTAGGTAGCTACACCTTTATGTAGGGGTGTCAATTTGGGTTAGCGTGTCGGGTTCGTGTCGTGTCGAGGTAGGGGTATTCGACTAAATGGCTCAACCCTAACCCGACCCATTTAATAATCGTGTCATGATCCTTCAACCTTAACCCGACCTGTTAATAAGGCGGGTTGACCTGACCCAACCCATTTAACATGCTTAATAAACGAGTCGTGTTGGGTTGACACAAATGTAACACAACCCATTTCAACCTGCATAATATTAAATATAACATCTATCTAGAAATAATTTTTTTTATCCTAAAAAACAGTGCATATACTTCAAGTTTTCAACCCACATTCAAAATAATATAGTTCAACAAAAATATAACATTCATCTAGAAATAAGTTTTTTACACTCCAAAAGAAGTGTATACACTTCAACCCAAATTCAAAATAACAAAGTTTAACAAAAATAAAATAACATAGTTCAACAAAAATATAATATTCTTGAAACTCGCCAAATGTTAAGTATTAATATTAAAAGAATTTGAGCAAACAGTAGACTAATCCTGATTATGACCACGATTATCATCCATAGATTCTTTGTTGATGTCCAAATTCATAACATCTTCCACAAGCTCATCCAATTTCATTTGTGTAAGTTCTATGCCAAAAAAACAAAAAGTATTAGTAGTTCTAGGGTGTGTAAAATTTCAATTTCCAATTATATCCCTTGTAAATTTTTGTAATTACTCATTTTTCTTTTTAAATTTAAAATATATGTTAGATATAAAAGGTATTTGATAAATCTAAAATAAAATAAATATTTATTTGTTATACGAGTTATGTTAAGTGGGTCATTTCGGGTTGACACAAATAAATTGGCGTGTCAAACGTGTCTATTGCGGGTTACGCGGGTTAACTCGTTTATGACCCATTTCTTATGGTGTCGCTTTCGTGTTGACCCGTTTATGACCCAAACCCATTAAGGCCCAACCCTAACCCGAAAAAACCCGTGTCGGGTTCGTGTTGTGTTCGCGGGTTGGGTCGAACATTGACACCCCTACCTTTATGTTTCAGTAAGGAGAATCTACCTGAGGTTATCCTCTCTGCTTGTATGGTAGACTCCTCCAATGTAGTTTCTTCTATTTAGTATTTATGTTGAATGATATTGATGCTTAGGAAAAAAAAAGAAGATATAATTTAATTTTTTTTTAAAGAGACGAGTGTATTTACTCCTCGTCGAATATCTGATTATTCTCTAAAGTGTACATACAGTAAGTTATTACATGGAGAATTTCATTAGGTGGCCTCAAGATGCTAGTAATAAATTTTGAATCTAAAATCTCAAACTTTATTATTTAATTTTTAACATTGAAACTACACAATCCCTTTAAAATGTAGCATATTTCTATAGAACCCAGGATATATTATGGTGACTTTTAAAATGTAGCGTATTTCTATAGAACTCAAGGATAAATTAAGTTGACTCTTGGAATATGTTAAACATATAAGGTTTTATGTGTAATTTTGTATGTTGGTTAATTGATGATTTCTCTGTTTGAATTGAAAAAGATCCTTATTTCATTGGACAAGCTCTTTTTCATAATGTAATTTCTTCTTCTAGTTTTTAACGAAGTTTCTAGTATTTCCATAAATAAAGAAAACAATGGGGTCTTTAAGTAAAATTGTTAAGTGTAATATGGAAGGAATATAAGGGCTAAGTGGTAAAACAACAAATAAGTTCTCTTTTTCAGTTCTTGAAGCACCTCGTTCTCTTTCCATCAAGAATAGAACACCATACCAATGAAGGTCAAATTCGGTTTCAATGGGTTGTAAAGGTAAGAAAATAGAACTTTATTTCTTTGGTAGTAGACCTAGTGGTATTGTTTTTACTGTGGCTGCATGGGAAATTTTGGTGAGTTTAAGATTCGGTTAACTGAATTTTTATCTGGGCTTTGGTTGCGTTGAAAGTAACAATTTTGAGATTTAGGATTTTGATTTTGTACAGGTATGAATTTGGGGAATGAAGGGCTGACTTTTTTAGAGTATTTTGATGATTTTTCTGTTTTGATGTTTGTTGTTGGAATGGTTTTGTCATGCTTTAATTTGGGGGGTTTTCCTAATTTGTTGTTATATGCGTTTGCCAAAAATTCTAGTGCCTGAATTGAAGGCTTTGAGGTTGGTGTTTGACATGTCTAGTATTTGCATATTGAATTTCGTGTTCAAATAAGCCCATTTCACCATACTTTGTGAATTTACAGGAAAACTATTTAATATTGTCAACAGAAAAATTTGTATGCATGTGATAGTTAAAAATCTGTCGTAAATTCTATAGATTGAATTGGGAAGCCTGAGATTATTAGAATGAAAGCTAAGACATGTAGCTTTATTTTGAATCAAGTTTCAATGCATGTGGTTTAATATTAAGATCATAATGATTTTTATATTATGATCTTAAATCTTTCAGGAAAGATTTGAGTTTACTAAATTACGTGAGTTTTAATAAATTCTGTAGAAGTTATTTTGAGCTGGAATATTCAGAATACGTTTTAGACATGTAAGATTACATCCTTGTAAAATTTCAAGTTATTTTTATAACTCTAAGTGGGTCAAATTCATTTCATAAGAGGGCTGATCTGCAGACAATCAGCTAAACGGTAACTTTAAAATATTGGAGCTTTATTGAATTTATTCTTTAATTAGGTTTGTTGGATTGAGTTGTATTTTGGGATGAGTATTTATTGGCATGTATTCTTCTTGGTTGAATTTTATTGTGCCTTGATCTTGTCATTTATTACACAAAGGAAAGGCATAAGCCTTACTACCCCTGTTTATGATAGTTTTTGATTTCATGGATGATGTATTGATGTGTGCCATTGCTTTGTTAAATGCTTGTTCTTTGAAGTAGTGCATTAAAAGGTTTGATGTATGTAATTTGTATTTGGGAACCTCCTTGAGTTGGGATAGGGATCCTTTGTACCTTGTGAGTGCTTGAGGGTGGAAGTTTTATGTTCGATTTCTCTTGGATCAATGAACTAAGAATATTAATCCTGGGTTTAGGTGTTGCAAGTACCTAGGTTTGAGCTCCTTCAAGTTAGGTTCTCGTCTCTGCTACTGTGAGGTAAGGGAATTTTATTTTATATTTTTTAAAATAATTGGAATGTTTTGACACTATTTGAAAAGCTTATATTTTATTAAAATCTTTTAACAAGAACATTATCTGCATAGTTATGTTTTATGCAATTAAACTAGTGAAGATGTGATGTTATATTTAAACTTTATAAAAAATGATGGGTTCGAGAAGCAAGATTTGTTTTTATGGTTTTATAGTCAAGTCATATGGTATGTTTTGAATTTCTCCGGTAGGAGTATCCATACTGGCTTTCCATGGAATGTGGCTTAGGCTAAATTGTGAGACAAATAAAGTAGCTTGTCCTTGTTTCGTCCTAACCAAATTGGGTGGATGTCGATCATCCCCACTATCGATAAAAGAATCATAACAAGGCCTTGTAAAAAACCATGAGGGGTGCACGAGGTGTTATGCAAACCCCTAAAAGGATGAGGGGCCAAGGCCAGCTATGATTGATGATATGAGCATGTATGATGTATGTACCCAGGAATGCCCTACATGGTGGGGATTGTTGGATGCCTGGCAAAAGAGGGCTAGATGCCTCACACTTTACAAGCTGACCAGAAAAATAGACTAAAGTAATTTTGTTTCATGATATGATAAAGTAAATTATTAATATTTAATTACCAATAATTATGTTTTAAAGAGATGAGGAAACAAGTTATATGATGTTAAATCATGGAAGTATGATTAAGATGTTATGTTCATGAAGTTAAGAAGTTTTCAAGAACAAAGTTTTCTCATTAGTTGTTAAAAAGATTCTCATAAGACACTTTAAAGTTGTTCTAAGGAAATATGTTTTCTTGATGAAATGAGATGTATTTTTCTGAGGAAAGCATTTTCTTTATGTGCCGAGGTATATTTTTAAAGAAAGTATGCAAGTTATTTTCCAAAGCTATGTAAAGATTTGTTTATAAAGTTCATGAAAAATTATTTGTGCATGTTCCAAGAATTTTATCTTGAAGAATATCCACGTATTAGGAAATGTCTTGGTTTACATGCATTTGTGCATTCTTTCTAAAATCTCATACCACCTAACCCCCTTACTGGATTTTTCAGCTCACCCCCTTTTTAAAAACCTTCCAGTGAGCAGGTTTTATGCAATGGGAGAGCAACAAGAGCCTTAGTTGAGTTTTGTAGGAACTGAGCTTTATTTTGTTAGTTATCACTTTCTACTCTAGTATTTTTAAGCTTATTTCTGTAAAAAGATTGTATTTTTAAATCAATAGTTGGAAGTTAGAAGTTTTGACATAATCAAAAATTTTATTATGTGACCTTGAGATATATCTATAAGGAAAAGGTTTTTATGCAATTTGGGCTGCGGGAATTTTTATGCAACCCACTACAAGTATGTGGTGGTCAAAAAAACCATTCATGTGTACTTATAGTCACATGACACGTCACGTGTCATTTTAACGAGTCATGTGACTTAAATATACATGTGGATGGGTTTTTTAACCACCATGGTTGCATAAAAACCTTGCTCTATTTATAATTGATGGTTCTTGTTATGACTTGGAGAAAAATATTGTATGTTCTTTTTATTAAGTAGCAAAAAGAAATAATTTTTTCACTGGTTTAGTTTGGTCTGTGTTAATATCAAGTTTAGACTTGTTATTAACATGTCGGTCATGGTTGCAATTCTGGAATTCAAGTTTGGGTCATGACACTAATAGGATTTGGTATATTCTTGTACTTTGTACTTCTTTTCTACCATAGTGAATTCTACTGCCAAAAGGGTTTTTCTGTCAAGATATTCTCTTCGTAACCATATTGTTGTGTCTCAGTTTTCTGCTTCTATTTCTATCCTACAATATGGTTGTGCACTTTATTCACTGAATTGGAACTTAATTGGCAATGTAATCAAGTTGGTGTAACATCGAGTAACACCAATCAATTGGGAAATTTAGGATATACACATCATGGTTGCTTAAAGATTGCGTTATCATTTCTTGGCCATGGAAGATTACGAAGCAAAACCTGCCAAATCTTTTGTCAGGTTTTTCTTTTTGTTGGCATATTCTGTGTCAAAATATTCTTGTAATTATCATTCAAATACTTTGTATTTTGGTTTTAGTAGGTTGATTTGTAATTTTGTTGAAGTTCAAGTACTGAAAATTGAAGTTTCTGCAAGGAGAACTTCGATTGAGTGAGATTGGATCTTGGTCCCTCGAGTTTGGAACATATCTGGCATTTTAAATTCAGTTGTAGACATTTTCGCCTAACTTTTGGTTGATTGAAATGGTCAGAACAGCCGAGAAATCAGGTACGAACTTCTATATTGTTTCAGCAATTATAGGTCTCATTTCCTATGAAATTAAACCATAATTAACATCTACAAGTTGAAAAAAACCTAGCAAATTGTGAGAGCCAAACACTTGGCCTTTCTCTCTACTTTCTCCCTCTCACCATAGTCAAATACTTGAGAGGAGATCAATTCCTTCTCACCCATCACTACCTTTGTACCTTTGTGTAATGAGGGTTGTTTGAAGCTTGGGAATCATTGGAGCCACTACATATTCAACCAAGGAGACTTAGAGATTGCAATTGGAGCTCAATTGTGGATCTGACAACTAGATTAAAGAAAAGACTTGGTAAGGTTAGTTGATAGTAGGAGCTTGGATGACATGAGTATATAGATAGCACTAGGCTTGGAGGGTTTTGTTCGTCTCTTGTACTGCAATTATTCATTAGAGTAGACCATTTTGGTAATTGTGCCGCAGAGAGTTTTTTCTACCCGTTTTTTGGGTTTTCCTCATCAATAACACATCTAGTGGTATTTTTGCCTCTTTGGTATTGTGAATTTAATTTTTGTGGTTTTTACATTTCATAGCCTCTAATATTTTTATACATGTAATTGTTGGTATCCATATCAATTGGTTAATCACGTAAACTTGGTGTTAATCGATAAATTAGCCTTAATTGATTAAGTCATAATTAAAATTTGGGGTCTAAATCAATACCTTGGGCCCCAACCACCAATATCACTTAACCTAACTAATTAAATGAGTCATATGCATTGCATATGACAAAATATTTCATATTTCTATTGGTGGTGGGAATCAAACTTTGTCCTTAGGTAATATGTCATCTTTCAAGTGTGTTTAATCAACTAATGAATTACGATTTTAGGATAATAGAAGCTCGTGTATCTTTCCTTTCCCTTTGGGTTGCATTTATAGGTTAGCTTATTACTTATTTTTCCTACTTTTTTCGAGTCTCATGTGAGTCATCTGCTTATTTTATTTAACTTTTGCTTATTTTTCTAACTATTTTCAGGTTTCATATGAGTTGCCTAGGTTTTTTTTATTTAACATTTACTTTTTATTTACAATACTTTCAATATAATGTTTTTAGCAAAAAGCTAGATAAGTTGTTCTCAAATAAACACTTCATGTTTGTTTAATGTGTAATAAGTCTTTGAGAATTTTCTATAAAAATAAAATAAAAAATATTTTGAAATCCAATGATTTTTGTTTCTGAAGGTTGAATTTCCTTTTGACATCATAAGAAATAGCCGCCCTCAGAATCCAAGTATTACTCGATCTTTCTTGGAAGAAATTCCTTCCTTGGGATTTGGGAACACATTCTCAAGTATGAATTCTACCTTACTGAATTTCCTCTCACAATTTGAACATTTTCTGCGAATCACATGAAAGAAAATATTTCGTAACTAAAGACCCAAGAAAATGTTTAAAAAGTGTTCTAGCTATGTTACTCTTTTGTGATGAAGACAGTACAGGCTGTCTTTGACGAGTATTTCATTTGGTTTGCTGAATCAACTAGAAACGTTACAATGAGTCAATAACCAGGGGAAATCGATCCAGTGTTTCTCATAAAAATACTAAAAAAATGCTAATTATTTCAAAATTTTAAGTTTTTAAAATATATTAATTTCTTAAAGCTCATAAGTTTTTAAGACATGATGGATATAATCATTTAGGAGTAATTATATTCTCACATGGAGATGAGATTTTTAATTTTTTTTCTATTAAAAAAATTGTTTCTTAAAAAAAAAAAAGAAAAAAAAAGAGAGTTTAAATTAGATCTCAAGGTAAAAAACACATTAGTGGTCATGTCCTTTGAGAAATAATTGATGGAGCATTGAATCATTGACTAATCTCTCTCTCTCTCTCTCTCTCTCTCTATCTATCTATCTCTCGGATTAAATAGAGGTTGTCCCAATCAATATTGGGCCAACCTCTTGGAATTTCCAAAAAGGAGCAACCTCCCTTTGTGGGACAGTTAGAATGACGGAGAGAGAGAGAGAGATTATTCAGAGGTTTTACGCACTGTCAAGCTTAGAGTTTAGACTTTATTTGAGCCCTTAAAAGAGTGGGAGAGCCTGCAGAGAGAGAGAGAGAGTAGTAGGAGAAAAAAGAATCAGCAGAGAATGAATCCAAGATAAAAGGATAAACCCAAACTCACATTAGCCTTACAAAAAGACACATGTATGATCCATCCATACAACACATTAATTGAGCTGATTAACAAAACTCTTATATATATCATCTGCCAGTGCCTAATTCCCTTACCTCACTCTGAATTATATAGGCTAGGGGATGGAGGAGTTGCCCAGAGGACTCTTCTGTGGTGTGCCTAGCAATGGAGCAGTAGTGTTGTTGTGACTCAACCTTGTTGGAGCTGGGGTAAGGGTGTTTGGATTGGGTGGAGGGACATAAGAAGCCTTATGCAGCATAGAGGGAATAACTCAGTGGCTGGCTCCACTTGTATGTGAGGGCCTCTCTGGCCAAAAAATTTTCTTTTATACATAGCAAAAAAAAAAAAAAAAAATATATATATATATATATATATATAAAATTAGTTTAAATTAATCTGTTAAGCGACCACCTAACTTGAAAAAAATGTATGTATATACTTACAAAAAAAATATCATATACTATATTAACTTATTTTGACTATCCTAATAAAAATGTTGTTTAATGTTAAACATGACACCTGAGAATCACAAGAATTTGAATTCAATAAAAATAATAGTAATTCTATATTTACAACATTTTCACAATAAATCTTATATGGTAAGCTATTACTAATTCTAATTTGGGCTCAATATTGACATGTTTCACCCACCACTAACAGCTTATTATATAAGATTTGTTATGAAATTGTTGTCGTCACTTTATTATTCTCATATTAGCATGCTCAATTTCCACTTTATCTCTTATTATTATTATTATTATTATTATTATTATTATTTTTTAATTTCTCTTTGCTAGTACCAAAAAAAAATTATAATATTTCATGTATTTATGTGTGTGTTTTGTGACATTGATATATTCAAATCGTCTTTTTATTAAATTTTGTATAATTTAAGTTTTTTAGTGATTACCTTAAAAAAATTCTTAGAGCTGCCACTAGAATAAGGGTCCCTAGATTGGGGGCAGTTGGTGGCACTGAACAGATGGCGGCACTGAACATGAGGAGCAGCCCAGTCCATTCCGTCAGCCGAAGATGAGACATGAGGAGTGTTGACGCCAGTGGTGGAGGATTCTTCATTGGATTTTGTTGATCTTCTTCATGAAGGATCCTCCTAGCTAGCCTCATAAGCAGGCATGCTCATCATCAGGAAAAGCACCACCGTGGCTGTGAGAAACATATTTCTAATGTGAAGCATTTTTGGAAGCAAAAATGGGTTAGAAATCTTTCAATGAAGAATAAGAGGGAGATGGTGCGGCCTTTTGGAAATGCTAGTGTGATATATTGGAGTGGAAAAGGCTAGAGCTTTATATATAGTGACTAGTGTTGGCAGGCACGTGCTAGCACTTAAGTAAAAGAATTAAGATAAAATTTATATTTTAAGAAGTATTAAGCTATATACATAAAAAAAATGTATGTCATACAAAATTAATTTTATTAGTATAAGAATTTTTCGTATAAAATTATGTGTTTTTATTTAAAATTGTGTGAAAAGATAAAAATACAAAAACTCAATCCAAGAAAACTGTATGTGAAATGAAAAATTTTGATTCAACAAAGTTGACTAAATCAAAAAAACTTTTTTAGAAACACAATAGAATGGTACAATACTTTCATAATATCTTTATAGTTTTGTTATATATATATATATGTGTGTGTGTGTGTGTGTGTCTTATAACAAAATGAGATGACAACAATAAGATGTCTTAACATTTTCACTAGAGAAATGTTATGTTCATAATATTTTTACAACAAATCATGCTCAGTAGGTTGTTACGGTTTGTTATTGGTGGGCAAAAAAGTAATTTCATTGGTATTTTTAAATTAGAACCAATAACAATTTACCACATATGATTTTATTATGAAAGTTTTGTGAAAAATATTGTGGATTTATCATTTCTTTTTTCATAATTCCTTTATTTTTAGTTACAGTTTGTTCTAGTATGAATTTATATTTTGACTTATAAGAAATTAATATCTCATAAATTGTGAAAATATTGTGACAATTTATTGTATTACTAATTTATTGCATATAGGAAAAAGTTCAACAGACATGTTACCCAAAAAAAAAGGTGGGGGGGGGGGGGGGGGGGGGTGCAATACAGCATGAGTTGAATAAACCAAACACTATAGCTATAAAGATTGTGAGTTGAATAAATCAAACACCGTAACTATAAGGATCGGCTCTTTTTATATATAGTCTAGTAAATGCTGCACGAAAAAGGCACATGTTGCCCTTAAGTAAAAAAAATTTAGATATAATTTTTTTTGTTGAAGTAGTATCAAATCATGTACTTAAATTTAAAATAGTTATTTAACATATGACTATCTATATAGTATAATAATTTCTTAGAACCAATTTATTAAAGACAGTATCTACTCACAAAATGAAAGTGGATTTATTTATTATGTAAGGGTATATTGGAAAAGAAAAGTGATAGTATTTGTGTTTCTATTTTCTATTTTGATATATCGGGTTTGTTTGTTTGTTTAATATGGGGTGTGGTACTTCTGTAAGATAGTTGTCATGTCAGTTTGTTCGTTGCTTTAGTTTTATATAATAAAATTTTTTCCTCTTTATGCAAAAAAAAGAGGAAAGGATTTGAACTCACTCACTTACTTGCTCGGCAAGCCTTTTGTGGCTCTCTCTCTCTCTATCTCGTGCTTTGTAAAGTTCTCTCCTGTTCTAGAGAGAGAGAGAGAGAGAAAAAGCCATAGAAGACTTGCCGAGCAAGTAAGTGAGTGAGTTCAAATCATCTCCTCTTTTTTTGCATAAAAAGGAAATGATTTTATTATATAAAATCAAAGTAACGTACAAATTAACATGACAATTATAGCGCATTGGCACACTTTTTATAAAGCGAAATAAAGGGAGGGTTGCGCAGCTTTATTATTATTATTATTATTATTATTATTTTGACTAAAGGGCGTTGGCCTTTTAATAAATAAATGCTTCTAGAATCTAGAAAGGTCGGTTGAAAATAAAATATACTCCAAATTTGTACACGTACAAACTTTTCACAATCCTAAATTTGGGAAGATTCCTGAAAATAGAATGCCACCAACCGCCAACAGCTTTCTCAACAATAAAAACTGCCAACAGAGTTTCAAGCTACATTATAGTGCAATGGTGGGGCCCTCAGTCAATTTGTCCCAACTCCCAACAAAGTTCCAAGCTACTTTATCTCCTTTTCAAAATCATTTGTTTGAAAATCACCGATTGGATGTGTTGTTCGAGGGTGCACACTATATGAGTTTTGAACACGTATTCAAACTACACCGGGTCCAAGAATAGTCAATAAACTAGACTTAAACTATACGTCCATATATCATTTTTGTATTATTAATTTCTTTATATCTTGTTCGTTTAGATCTAATTTAGATTTATAGTCCATGCTTTGGCAGTGGAATTTGGAAATTTCTTGGAAGGTTTGTTGTTTACAGAAAAGTTCTGATGCCACAAATTAGTGCATAATTTTGTGCATGATTCTTTCATGTGGCGAGTTGTGCATAAATTTGTGTACTAATTTGTGGTACCATAATTTTTCTTGTTTACAAATGCCCCCAACATGTATCTTTATTTATGGAATAGCCAAACTTGCTTTTTCTTAATAATTAATCCAATCACTTTATTAGGAATTTTCCTAAAACTCTATATTGAATTATAGCCATTAAAAACACTTAATAATAATAATAATAATAATAATAACAACAAAAGCTAATAAGTAATACATTTTTAATAATGATTATATCTAAAATATAGTTTATTTACAAAAAAACCAGAATTGAGTTTTTTTTTTTTTTTTTCAAACAAAGCTTATAATTTTATTTGGAATTTAATAAAAGTCTATATTAAATTCATTATTTCAAATTAGTACTTATTTTTTAATTAAAATTTTATATTATTTACTATATATATATATATATATATATATATATATATATATATATATTCTTGGTGCATAACCCCGAAACGACACATAGATACACATTGGTACCGAAAATATTCCATTCTAGTAGCCAATCCAATGTGGCCTTCGAAATGGGATTCAAAACATTGGGATTAATTCCAATGTTTATGCTCTAAACCTACATAAATAAAAAATTTATGTATGAATTAATTCCAACAGAATGTAAAATATTTATATTTTTATATTTTAAAATTATACTTACTTTTACACAAATATTTAGATTTAATTAAAATATCTATTATTAAAGAAACACCAGAAAGTACGGGCACGACGTACCTATATCCGATAAACTAAAAACTCTTCACATATTATTAGGGCTGTAAATTAACCAAATTGTTCATAAATAGCTCAAACTTGACTCGATAAAAAAACCTTTTTCATATTTGTTTACTTATAAATGAGTCAAGTTTTAGCCTCAATTTTAACCTTGTTTAATAAACATGTTGGGAACTCGGAGGTTCCTAATGGGGATGTATAGGTATTGCAGCCTCAAGATAATTGGCTAGTTAATTTAACATGTTCTCTATGAATTAAGTTATTTGTAAATGAGTTACATGTGCTCAATTCCTAACTAACTTATCTTTATCTCAACTAACTAACTAACTAAAGGAAATACAACAACTATTTGAAGATTAAAAGGCATATGACATAATGTGGGGTTTCTATCATTTCCCTTCCCTTCAAAACACCTTACCCATAAGGTGTTGTTGTGGTTGTCATCTTCATCAAAGGAAATCTTCTGATGGATCAATATTTTAGTGACATTTTGTTCACCATATTCATGCACTTCTCTTTAACAAGAGGTCCCATGTACATGAAGGTTCCTTCTTCGTAGATCTTCAACCTTTGCCCAAATTCTTGAGCCTTTAATGGTTATTCAATTTCCAAGGTCTCATTGGTTCTTTGGACCTTAGAATGTTCTTGGATTCTCAAGACCTCACTTAATCCTAGAACCATTAGAATTGTTGGCGCTTGCATCTTTGATTCTTCAATCACCGATTCTTGGGTTGCCGATTCTTCTATCGTGGACTCTTGAGTGGAAGCCTCCATTGGTGTATCAAGAATTGGTTCTTGGTCCCTTGACCTGAAATCTGCAGGCTCTTGCATTTTTTATTCTTGGGTGGTAGTGTCCAATATTGATGCATCAAGAATTGATGCTCGAAACCGATCTTGTGGGGTGCATATAAAATGCACCAAACTGGGAGTTTATTGATATCTTGTTAGATGTATTGAGTTTTAAGTAAAAACTGATATGACAATCTCTTATTAGATAGTGTAAAACATGAGTTTTACATGTCATCCTTACCAAATTCAAACTCATGATAATAATGATAATCATATTGAGAAATGCTATTGTCACACATTTTCATAATAAACCCTAATTGGTATGTTGTTACTAGCTGTTAGTAGTTAAGAAAAAGTAATTTCAGTCATGAGTTCAAATTAGAACTAATAACAATTTACTGTTTAAAATTTGTCGTGAAAATATCGTGAATATAGGAATCCAATCTAAATTAGATTTTGGGTGTCTAATACGGCTTCTTTGCTCTACTTCGACCAAATCAATTAATTTCAAAAAAATTTTAGATCGAACGGCAAATATTCAAAGGAAAAAAAAAGAAAAAAAAATCTATATAAATAATTACCAAAAATATGATCAATAAATTGCTGAACACAATTAATTGGGGTTTCCTCTATCCAAAAGACATCTGTATCAATAACTCTAGCATACTTGGCTAAGGAAAAATCCTAGCGTCTAAAACAGCCAACAGAGTTTTGTAGGTGGGCCACATATGACGTATGCATAGCCTCGGCTGTGTGGAATAGAGAGCAAAAAAATTTTATGCCATAAACTACACAATTTTGTCTACAACTCGTCCATGTGGGGGAGTCGTGGTTAGTGGAAGAGTGACCCATCATCACCCCTTCACCAACCACACCTTGCCACATAAGTAAATTGCGAGTAAAATTGTGTACTAGTTAGTGACACCAAAACTTTTTAGAGAGAGCTTTGAAGACCTGCTTAAAAATAAAGTAGGTCCTTCAAATTGATGTAAAACAATTGACCAATTAATTAGTCCAAAAGCACCGAAACCAAAACATGAATCTTGAAGAAACGTGTACGGCCTAAAATCCTTTATTTATGAGAGCAACAAAGATGGCGGAGTACTGGAGTTGCCACATGACCCTAAGCTCATAGGTATAATTGCTAGTATTTGGTAAATTAATGTAACTGTAATTAATTAATTATGAGATGGATAGAAATCTATTTTCTTAACTTTACTAAGAGTTACCACCGGGCCTGCTGGCCCAAGTGGTACTTAGTCATCCTAGTGACTTTCACCTCTGGGGTTCTAGCCCCAGCATAAACACTTACCCAGCCAAAAAAAAAAAAAAACCTTTACGAAGAGTTGTATTTATTCCATCTTATGGTGAAATGAGGTCCATCTAAAAAATTATTGATAATGTTAATTTATTTAGAAAAATCAACCTAGTCGTTCTAAAATCTTTGTCTATCTTTCTTGTCATCTCTTCGAATGTGTCTAAGTTATTTTGTCAGTTTAGTATTTTAGTATTTTACGCTCTTTACCCTTTTGTGCTCCCACATAGGGTGGACTAGCTACTAGATATGATGCATCCTACCACATCCTCCAAGCCTAACAAAATGATTAATATGCAATCAAAAGTAATTTTCTAAAGATCAACTAATGTCATGCACTTCCTCAAAAAAAAAAAAAAAAACTAATGTCATGCACACATTAAAAAAAAAAAAAAAAAAAAAAAAAAAAAACACTAATGTCATGCACTTCTGGAAGTGAAAACCACGAAATCTTTTAACTTGACTTTAGTGGCACCGCCGTACCACTAAAGTCAAAAGATTTGAATTCTCAGCTTTCTAGGTACGGCAGTGCCACTAAAGTTAGATTTAAAAAAACTATCTAAATCACTAAAGTTAGATTTGATTCTAGCTGTGTAGGTTTGAATTCCCAATGGTTTCCAATTATTTGGCCAGTACGTGTTCTTATCCATTAAAAATAAAAATAAAATTTCCATAACTTTATCTACTAGCAAGCACTAAGTACTTAATTACTACTGCAAGCAAACTCAAGATCAAATAAGTAGAATATTTTAAGTATATATAGATGCTGCATGCCATAAAATTTCACTATGTTGGACTATTTTTTGAGGTGCACCTTGATTACAGCAAAAAACCTCTTCCAATTCTTCACGCATTTTTTTTCCCTACAGTCTCGTAATGAAGTACAAATTCTGTCAAACTCATTGTTTTGGAGGTCATGTTGTGAAAAACATCATTAGTGCTTTCACTTCTTGATGAAAGCACTATGTTGGACTATTTTTTGAGGTGCACCTTGATTACAGCAAAAAACCTCTTCCAATTCTTCACGCATTTTTTTTCCCTATAGTCTCATAATGAAGTACAAATTCTGTCAAACTCATTGTTTTAGAGGTCATGTTGTGAAAAACATTATTAGCGCTTTCACTTCTTGATGAAGCTTTCATTCTGACAGAAAAAATATTTAGGCTAAAAATTGAACACCACTTCTCACGAATTTCATACAAAGATTTAAGCCATTTGTCACCTACCAAATTATAATCTCTTATAAAGCCTTCCCAACAAGAATTGAATTCTCCTCACACCCATAAAGAATTTTATTGAACCAGCTCTTAAATACAGGAGGTCCATAATGGCTTCGTAATTGTATTGCAGCATTTTTTGAAATGTGCCATAAGCATAGCTTGACACTAATCTGTAAAAATCATCTTTGGCTTTTGATTACCCATTGATTCTATAAATGTCTCAAACAACCAAGTAAATGAAACAATTGTCTTGTCTAACAAAAAAGCACAGCTAAACAATACATTATTCCAATGATTTTTGATATCTACAAGAGGGGCACATATCATATTATACATGTTAGTCCGATATGTAGTGTCAAAATGTTGGATTGTGTGGCCAAATAACCCACAATATGTACGTGTGTAATTTTCAAAAGAAATTACCTTACACAATATTGTATATAAGATGATTATTATTAATAAAATTGTTTAAATAATGGAATTGCATGTTTTGGCCATGATTGGCTATGTGGGGTTTGACATGGTCAAATATGCTGTTTAGATTTCTTAGGGATAATAAGTTGTGAGTAAGGGCAGTGAGGTGGATAAGAGATTTGATTTTAACGTTTAAATAAATGTTAGAGACTTTAACGTTCATGTCCTAATTTGTAGGAACTAAAATGAATGTTGGCAACTTTTGTGGGTCTTTAAATATCTCACTTGAGATCTCTAAATAGGATAACCACCCAAAAATCTTGAGAGTTAAAAAACCTATTGCAACCCAAACACTATTTCACTCTTATCTTTCCATACGAATATATGTTTCAGATATTTACTATCTTGATGTTTTAGTTGAATAAGAGTTCTATTTCAATTTTGCTTCACAAAACACACTGTTGGAGCATTTTAATATTAAATAATTAAAATGAATAAATGCTATAACATAAATGTAAAGATATGGGAGTGAATATGGAAGATGAAGAGTTAGTGAAAATGATTAATCCCACATTAAAAAGGAGAGAGACTATTTTATTCTTTTTAATTGTGGTGATTAATGGGCTAAAATGTATTGTCTCAGATATTGGGCTAGATACGTGCGCAAGGGGGAGGTGAAGAGTGGAGGCAATTAATCTTATAACACCCACTACATCAGAATAATGGACCTAATTAAATCAAAATAAATTGGGTAGTAATTTCATGAGGCCCATTGAGCCTATAAATAGACTCATTCAGACCCAATCCAAGTTACAGCAATTCACAAAACACATAAAGAAAAAAATAGAGAGATTCTTGGTAAGGAAGGGTGTTCTTTCTGGTGGAGCTTTGGGCTTGAACACTTTGTGCAGAGGTTGTTCTAGCCATACAACACTTGTTGGGCTGTTGTATCCTGGGGGAGACGAGTCAGAGAAGGTCTGCACCGGTTACAAAGTTTAGCCAACCAAGGGCTTGAATCTCCTTAAAGAGAGCGAGTGTCGCGCCTCAGTCCAAATTGTGTTGTGTAATTCCTTTCTTTATACTAATAATATTCAGAAGTATTATTCAGTTTCTCGTTGTGTTATTTCCATTATTATTGTGATTGCACCAACAATTTTAAGGAGATTCATTCATGGAGCCTACACAAGAGAAACCAAATGAGCCAGTTGGAGATCTCAACAAGCCCTTTCGCTTTAAGGGAGCCCACTTCAAGAGGTGGAAATGAAAAGTCCTCTTCTACTTGAGTCTTCTCAAAGTCTCCTACTTCCTCACTGACAAGAATCCATCAAAAGTTCCTACCGATGAGATGAGTGAGGAAGAATATAGTCTCCATCAAGAAAAATTAGATAAGTATACAAAAGATGAATATAATTGTCGTTCTTATCTTTTGAATTGTCTTGCGGATCATTTCTATGATTATTATGATACAACTTACAATTCTGCTAAGAAAATTTGGAAAGCTTTACAAAACAAGTATGATACCGAGGAGGCTGGTGCAAAGAAGTATGCTGCTAGCAGATTTTTCCGTTATCAAATGGTGGATGGAAAATTGGTGGTGGATCAAGCACAAGACTTCCA
This sequence comes from Quercus wislizeni, assembly GCA_023055345.1. Taxonomy (NCBI): domain Eukaryota; kingdom Viridiplantae; phylum Streptophyta; class Magnoliopsida; order Fagales; family Fagaceae; genus Quercus; species Quercus wislizeni. Next base: position 14,874,103 of record JALGQJ010000014.1, read on the forward strand.
AATGATTGTAGCAGAATTGAGATCCGAAGGCATAAAGATTGGAGACAATTTAGTGGTAGCTGGCATAATTGATAAACTACCACAATCTTGGAGGGAGTTCCAAAAGACTTTGCGGCACAAACAAAAGGAGACATCATTGGAGACTTTGATCACACGCATCCGTGTGGAGGAGGAGGCTAGAGGACAAGATGCACTCATGACACAAGAGAGCAATGGTAATTCCACCACAAAGGTAAACCTTATTTCATCCAATAATAATATGCCCAAAAATCATTTTCCTAGAAATGTTCAATTGAAGCCTAAAAAAAGAGCCTTTAAAAATAATAATAGACCTCAAGGAAGGGGAAACCCAAATAAAAATTACAATAAGAACCAAGGACCCCCTTCACAAGATCAATTTAATAGATCATGTTTTGTCTGTGGCAAGAGTGGGCATATTGCTCGATTTTGCAAATTTCGGAAACGTGAATCTGTCCCGCAGGCTAACGTAACCGAAGAGCCTTTAGTGGCTATGATTACAGACATCAATATGGTGCAATATGTTGAAGGGTGGTGGGCAGATTCTGGTGCTAATAGGCACGTCTGCTATGACAAAAATTGGTTCAAATTGTACACTCCTTTTGAAGAAGAAAAAACTGTTATGCTTGGTGACTCTAGCAAAACCAAGGTTCTTGGGAGTGGTGAGGTTGAATTGAAATTCACTTCTGGACGTGTGCTAACATTGAAAGATGTACTTTACACTCCGTCCATGAGGAAGAATTTGATGTCAAGTTTTTTGCTTAACAAGGCTGGCTTCAAGCAAACTATGGAATCTGATAATTATGTAATCACTAAAAAGGGGTTATTTGTGGGCAAGGGTTATGCTTGTGATGGAATGTTTAAATTGAATGTTGAGAATAATAAAGCATCTACCAGTTCAGTTTATATGCTTTCTTCTATTAATTTTTGGCATGCTCGTTTGTGTCATATAAATAGTAGATATGTGGGAATCATGAGTAGTTTAGGATTAATTCCAAGACTGTTAAAAAATTTTGAAAAATGTGAAACTTGTAGTCAAGCTAAGATTACAAAAAGGCCTCATAAAAATGTTGTAAGAAATACCGAATTGCTTGAGTTAATTCACTCCGATTTATGTGAATTTGAGGGAATTTTAACTCGTGGAGGAAATAGATATATTATCACTTTTATTGATGATTTCTCAAAATATACAACTGTTTATTTGTTGAAAAATAAAAGTGATGCTTTTGAAAAATTTCAAGGTTTTTTAAAAGAAGTTGAAAATCAATTCGGTAGAAAAATAAAAAGAATAAGAAGTGATAGAGGCCGTGAGTATGAATCAAGTGCATTCAACTCATTTGTTCAGTCTTTGGGAATTATCCATGAAACTACTGCACCATATTCACCTGCTTCTAATGGTGTGGCTGAAAGAAAAAATAGAACTTTAATTGAGTTAACGAATGCCATGTTAATTGAATCTGGTGCACCTTTACACTTTTGGGGTGAAGCTATTTTAACTGCATGTCATGTTTTGAATAGGGTGCCACATAAAAAGTCACACACCACACCTTTTGAGATGTGGAAAGGACACAAGCCAAATTTGGGATATTTGAGAGTATGGGGTTGTCTTGCTTATGTAAGGCTTACTGACCCTAAAATGCCTAAATTAGGTATAAGAGCTACTACCTGTGCTTTTCTTGGTTATGCGATTAATAGTGCAGCCTATAGATTTTTTGATCTTGAAAACAAAATAATTTTTGAATCAAGTGATGCAATTTTTCATGAAGAAAAATTTCCTTTTAAGTTGAAAAATAGTGGGGGTGAAGGAAATATTTTGTCACAACCTAGTTCTTCTACTTCACATTTACAAAATCAAGAAAATTTTGAAATGGAACCTAGAAGGAGTAAAAGAGCTAGAGTTGAAAAGGATTTTGGTCCTGATTATTATGTTTTTAACATTGAGGAAAATCCCAAAAATTTAAAAGAGGCTTTAACATCACCTGATGCTATATTTTGGAAAGAGGCTGTAAATGATGAGATAGAATCTCTAATTTCTAATAGAACTTGGAAATTAGTAGATCTTCCACCGGGTTGTAAGACCATAGGTTGTAAATGGGTCCTTAGAAAAAAGTTGAAAACGGATGGATCAATAGATAAGTTTAAAGCTAGACTTGTTGCAAATGGCTTTAAACAAAAAGCTGATCTTGATTTATTTGATACTTTTTCTCCGGTAACAAGAATTACATCTATTAGATTGTTAATTGCTATTGCTGCAATTTTTGATTTGAAAATTCATCAAATGGATGTAAAAACTGCTTTTCTAAATGGGGACCTAGAGGAAGAGATTTATATGGATCAACCCGAAGGCTTTGTAGAGCCTGGACAAGAAAGCAAGGTATGTAAGCTAACTAAATCCCTATATGGCTTAAAACAAGCACCTAAGCAGTGGCATGAAAAGTTTGATTCCTGCATGATTGAGAATGGTTATAAATCAAATGAATGTGATAAATGTATTTATTCTAAATCATGGAATAATTTACATGTTATTATTAGCCTCTATGTAGATGATATGTTGATTTTTGGCTCAAATATGCATGTTATAAATGAGACAAAAAATATGCTTAAAAGCCATTTTGACATGAAAGATCTTGGTGAGGCTAATTTTATTTTGGGCATGAAAATTACAAAAGCATGTGATGGAATATATCTTGATCAATCACATTATGTTGAGAAAATATTGAGAAAATATAATTTTCATGATCACAAAAGTGTAGCTACTCCTTTTGATTCTAGTGTTCATTTATTTCCTGTGAATAATGATGATGAGATTTTTAATCAAAAGGATTATGCTAGTATCATTGGTAGTTTGCGTTATGCTACTGATTGTACTAGGCCTGACATTGCATATGCAGTAGGAGTGCTTAGCAGATTTACTAGCAAGCCTAGTAAAGATCATTGGCTAGCTATTGAGCGAGTTATGAGATATTTAATTGGTACCAAAAACTATGGCTTATTTTATAAAAAGTACCTTGCTGTGATTGAAGGTTTTAGTGATGCCGATTGGAATACTTTGTCAGGTGATTCTCTCTCTACCATTGGTTATATTTTTACCTTAGGTAGTGGTGCTATTTGTTGGAAATCTAAAAAGCAAACAATAATTGCTAATTCAAGAATGGAAGCTGAATTAATAGTATTAGCTTCAGCTAGTGAAGAGGCAAATTGACTTAGAGATTTGTTATATGAAATTCCACTTTGGAAAAAGCCAATTCCACCTATATTAATTCATTGTGATAGCACTGCCGCAATTGGTAGAGTTAAAAACCGTTACTATAACGGTAAATCCAGACCTATAAGAAGAAAGCACAGTACCGTGCGATCTTAGTTGAGTGGTGGCATCATAAATGTGGATTATATTAAATCTAATGATAATCTTGCAGATCCATTTACCAAGGCCTTGGCAAAAGATAGAGTCTGGAATACATCGAGGGGGATGGGACTAAAGTCCATAGAATCATGAGCCATGTATGAGGATACCCAACCTAAGGACCAGAGATCCTGAGAATTGGGTTCAATGGGAAAAACGAATCATACGATGGTCGTAAGAAATGCACAATTTATTTTTAATTATTTATTTTGTAAATAATTTTAATTGTTCATCCCTATGATGTAAGTGCATTTATCCTGTAATGTGGAGAGGATGAGTTAAAAAACTCTTAATGAAATTTGTAGCTCGTATGAGTGGGGTGTCAGAATTACAGGAGCACCCTTGACAAAATTTCACCTATGTGAGTGTGGGGGTGGGGCCGCTCCCTATGAGATTTGGACTAAGTCTCAAATACACTCATGAAACTGGGATCAGCACACGGTCGTAAAGTGCTAAGCTATAAAAGCTCATGTCAACACTTGGGTTATTATGTGTAAGCAGTGATACTTAATTTCCCTAAAACAGTCCTAGTTCAAGTCGGAGACCACTACGACTCTGGAGTTGAGATCGCTGTTTTACTAAGTGAAGGTTCAATGCAGAGCACACCTTCATGATGCATAGTGACCCGTCTTTACCTGGTAATCTCTCTTTAACTAAAAGTCTTAATATTAAAATGAGTGGGGGATTGTTGGAGCATTTTAATATTAAATAATTAAAATGAATAAATGCTATAACATAAATGTAAAGATATGGGAGTGAATATGGAAGATGAAGAGTTAGTGAAAATGATTAATCCCACATTGAAAAGGAGAGAGACTATTTTATTCTTTTTAATTGTGGTGATTAATGGGCTAAAATGTATTGTCTCAGATATTGGGCTAGATACGTGCGCAAGGGGGAGGTGAAGAGTGGAGGTATCAAAATTGGAAATGAATCAGCCTCTTGGATCCTCCTACTTGACAGCCCATTCAGAGAAATTACCATATCCGTTGGTGAGTAAATGGCCCGAATTAATACTCCATTTTTATTATGGAAAATGAAGAGCCATTAACCCACTTAATGGACTTTCCGTTTGGGCCTATTCATTCTTCAGAAACTCCTTATCTCACCATTAATTATGTAACTCCAGCCCATCAGATTAATATCCAACAATTAATCTTATAACACCCACTACATCAGAATAATGGACCTAATTAAATCAAAATAAATTGGGTAGTAATTTCGTGAGGCCCATTGAGCCTATAAATAGACTCATTCAGACCCAATCCAAGTTACAGCAATTCACAAAACACATAAAGAAAAAAATAGAGAGATTCTTGGCAAGGAAGGGTGTTCTTTCTGGTGGAGCTTTGGGCTTGAACACTTTGTGCAGAGGTTGTTCTAGCCATACAACACTTGTTGGACTGTTGTATCCTGGGGGAGACGAGTCAAAGAAGGTCTGCACCGGTTACAAAGTTTAGCCAACCAAGGGCTTGAATCTCCTTAAAGAGAGCGAGTGCCGCGCCTCAGTCCAAATTGTGTTGTGTAATTCCTTTCTTTATACTAATAATATTCAGAAGTATTATTCAGTTTCTCATTGTGTTATTTCCATTATTATTGTGATTGCACCAACACACACTACATCACCAAAAGAGTCCTAATCAATCCATGACCTACCATCCCTCAAAAAAAAAGTTAGTCATTCGATTTTCTTAGTCCACCTGAATTTCATAGAAAAACAATGGGTCTTCAGCTTGCCTTTTTTTTTAAATGATTAACCAAGCTTTGTGCATCACATGCCTCAACTGTTTTTAATTTCTCTTTATTCACCAAATTATAACAATCCTATCTTGTGAAACCAATATTTGCAAACCCCCCATTTTCTTCAGCTAGATAAGAATATGCATTAATTGTTTTTATATAAGCTTCTTTAAAAGTTTTTATGACACCCAAATATGCATCTGTTAATTTTTGGTTTGACCTCAAAAATTGCCGTTGTTCAGCTTTGGCAAGCTCATGATCATTATGTTCAGAATCGAACGAGGTCCCCTTCCATTCACCATTTTCAATTGTAAACTTAATCCTAGCTTTACAAACCGTTTTGGTCTCTAATCTGTTTACCTTTTTAATCTCACAAGGATTCTTGTCTCGTGGAAATTTTTCTTTTGAATACACATACTCTCATTGACGTACACCATTCTTTGAGTATATTATTTTATTTTTCCTTATACTAAACAAGGGAGTCAATACCGTACCGGAGGCTGTACCGGTTTGGCCAGCAGTACGATATATTTCGGATACCGATCAATACTAGTGTATCGTTTCGGATTTACCGCTATTTTTTATATTTATAAATAAATAAATAAATAAATATATATATATATATATATATATATGTGTGTATATATATTATAATAAATGTAAAAGTTTACCATAAAATATTTCCTCAATTCAGAATTAATTATTCATGGTTTTAAACTTTAATATCAATTAAAAGGAAAAAAAAACACAATATAAAAAATAAAAAGTTTAAAAGTTACCATTGCATACTAAGAAAACAAATAATACTAATAAATTAATGCAAATAAGTTACCATTTTGCCCTAACAAAAATTCAAAAATTACTAAACTTAAAAAATAATAATAATAATAATAATAATAAACTTTTTTTCTGTACCGCCGGTACGCCCGGTATCGGCCGATATTGCCCAAAATTGACCAGTACGGCCAGTACATGACCGGTACGGCAAGTATTTTTTCTGGTACGAAACAAGGGGGTTAACCGTACTGGTTTACTTGCCGGTACGGTCGGTACTGACCGTACCATCCGGTACAGTACGTTATTAACTCCCCTGATACTAAACCCCGTTTGCATGACATATTTATTATATAACTTATAAGCTTTCTCTTCACTGTTCAGAACCATTCTAAGTAAATTTTCACTTTGACCTTCATGATTTATTGTAGAACTGTTTCTCATGCTAGTTTTTGTAGTGTCATCTTCTTTATTTTCAATAGCAACTGCATGTTAAATATTTCACAAATATGAACATACTTATAAAAAAAAATTGAATATAAGAAATAAAAACAACTAACTATTTACATTTTTTTCACATCAAGATATTATTATAATAAAATCGTATAACCTTGAAATAACTACTAGATCTTATCAACATCTCCAAAAAAATATTAGATGTGATGTCTAGCTTGCGCCATCTACAAACATAACATCATTTTGATTTGTAGCGTTTGACTAGATATGAGGTTGTTAGATAAGGCGTGTATGATCCTATCAAGAAAAATAAAGAGACTTTATATCCCTACGTTGTACAAATTGTACAAGATGAATTTTAACCCAAAAAATATAAGCAATAGCACCGGAAAATCAAATGGTGGCAGACAAAGGAAGAGCATATCTAGTCAAATGCTACAAATCAAAACTAGAATGTAAATTAAAACGAAGGCATTTGAAGTGTCCAGTACAGTAAGAAAGCTACAAAGGCAGTGTATGATCCTATACATGTAAATTAGAACTGAAATGACAGCACTAAGAGAAAAAGCATACCTTCATCAGCCATTGACAAAAGCGTACCTCTATCAGCCATTTGAGTGTCCATTGGTGCAAAGCATTTGAAGGATGCATGCTCAAGTAAACACTGTTAATAAAGGGGAGGAGAAACTTGGACGGTAGAGACATTTGCTCATTTTCTATTGAGTAAATGATGCGGCATTTTTTCTACAAGAGAATATCTCGTTTTGTGTAAAGATAAGGGTTAGGCTAGAGAATATCTACTGATGTGACTCGTTTGAGGTTTGAATTTCAATGAATAGTATCTAAAAAATATGCTATAGTAATACTATACTTTATTAGTAGAAAATAATGAATGAGTATATGGTGCTACTGAAAGTTAAAAATTGATTTTCAATTTCATTTTTTGAATTAGAGAACTTGTTGAACTTTCAACTTCTTACTTTTTTTTTTTTTTTTTTTTTTACCTCTCAAACTTTTAAATCTCACAATTACGCCGTACAATTATTGTAGAAATCCAAATTTAAATGGGAGGCCAATGAGAGATTGAAAATTTAAAATATTATGACCCTTGTCATGTTTTCAGTGATTCTTGCTATTTTTAGGCTTTTGATTTTGTGAATCAAGTAGGGTCTTAAATTCTAAATGTATATCAATTTGTATTTTTTTTAGAAGTATTTTTTAATATCAATCTGTGAGAATATGCTAGGTGAAGCACTTATTTTCCATTTTTACCACGCAACCTTAACCCGATAGTCATTCCAAGTGAAGGGGTAAGGATTGTGGTTCAAGTATCCAAGAGGGAGACTCACACATATATATAAACTTAGATTAGACTATAGTGAAATTTCTATCTTGTGTGTATATATATATATATATATATATTTTTTTTTTTTAAGATGATAAATTAGATTTTATTTTTCTTTTTACATTAAATGAAAAGCATTTTGCTTCCAAATACTCACTTGCAAAAAGTAGAAATTTTTATTTCTAACACTTTTATTTTCGGTACCTAAAGTATTGTGACTATAATCGGTGCTGAGTAGAACTGTAGGCAGAGCAAACAAATTGAAGATGTTTTCATTAAAATGTCTTATATTTTCTCAATTCTCAGCATAGAAAAAGGTTGCCATAGAAATTCACATTAAACCAAGCATGACCAATTGATGGACGAGTTGTTCGTTTGGCAGGGCTTAAATTAAGATTAAAAAGAATTCCCATAAAAAAAAAAAAAAAGATTAAAAAGAATTCAATTGAATATGAGATCACCGAGATGTCATAACTCATAACTCATAATGAGTTTTTTAACGAGTTGCGTTCAATCTGTTGGTGGGTCTTCTTTTTTTTTTTTTTTGGTGTGTTTGTGGTTTTTTTTTTTTTTTTCTTTTTTCTATGTTTAACAAACATGCAAGATTCTCTATTTCTCAATGGTGTAGCAGTAGAACCAAATAAGTCAAATACTGAAAGTCGTGAAAGGTGTCATCACTTGCTCGCACATTAATGTACCTTGGTAACATTTTATAAAGGAGAGGATGTTTTTTTAAGTTGAAAATCAATTTGTCTCCAAATACTAATTCTCTAAAATAGTAATTTCGAATATAACTGGTGATTAGTAGATGAATGGTAGATACTAGTTAACATTAAAATGTTTTAGACTTTCTCAATTCTCAGCAGTCTTTCTTTTTCTTTTTTTTTTGAGAACGAATTCTCAGCATAGTCTGATAAAATAAAATAAAATAAATATCAGCATAGAAAATGGTTATAGAATTTGGTATCAAACCAAATATGACCGATTGATAGACTACTTTGCTGTTAATTTGGTAGGGCCGCTTAAAAAGTTGGAATAATATTGCATAAAATGCCGGTGAACTCGATAATTTCTCTAGGCGATGGCTGGATTGAATTTCTCTTATTGTGTTCGACCACTCAAAGTTAAAACTGTCCATGTGTATCCATCTACACAAAATACCCTTCTAGAGGATGCTAGATAATATGGTCCATGTGTGTGATATATTGATAAGTGCCGGGAAGTAAGGGATAGGTAAGAGTGTGTATCGATAAAAAGAAGGCGCGTAGTAGTTGAGTGGATAAAATGGCACATGGAGCTTGAAAACGGAAAAGTTGGTAAAAAGAATATTATAGATTGCGGCCCGTTCTGTCTGTACAGATACTGATTCAGCAAACGACCACCATCTAGCAGTGCCCTCCCCCAGTTAAAAGCTATTTACTGCACCTTTCTATGACCGACCAACTCTCTCACTATATAAGAACAACAACCATCCAAGCACCCCCACTTTCTTCACAGAAGAATTTTCTGAAACCATCCCTTCCTCTAAATTAAGATGCTACCATCTTGGAATATGCTTTTCGTACTGCTTTTTCTGATAAGCATGCATTCACTACATGAGGCTGAGGCTACCAATATGATGAAGAAAAACCAGGTCTTTGGTCCACTGCAGCCTCAAGTCCCACCAATCGCACCGCCTGTACCCAATTCTCCGAAGACCGGCGACACCTGGTTCGGCAAAAAGGCCTTGGCTAGTGATATTCCTTTGCTACGCCGGAAGCTTCTTAAGGGTCATACTCAGCCATCTGCTCCGAATCCAGACACCTATATCCCAGCTTCAACAAGCTCTTTAGCCAATCACAAAGCTGCACCTGCACAATCGCCGGAGTTTCCTTTCCGAGGCCGGAAGCTTCTTAAGGGTTATACATAACCAGCCATCTGCTCCGAATCCAGACACCTATATCCCAGCTTCAACAAGCTCTTTAGCCAATCACAAAGCTGCACTTGCACCATCTCCAGGCTCAGGGTTATCCTATCTTTTCTTTATTACCATAATATAGCAGTATTCAAAAAAGAAGAAGCATTAGCTGACATATATGTAACTGTTTTGGTTCAACTGATGTGTTGTACGGATCATACAGGTATGTCATGATAATATGAACTGGGGTTTATCTTGAACTGTGGGGTTTACATGTGTATGTGTGTTTGGTTAGCTGCATCACCTTTCAATGATCAAAGGCTCAGTTTTCTTAAGCGATACAATTTGATATTACGGAATTCCAAGTTTTGATTCTATTTCTCTTATCTACCTCATAGCAAATCTGTCTGATTGCCGAGAAAATAGAGTAATATAAAGGAAAGTTAAATTCTAGGCCAGACCGCAGCGTTAAGAGTACTAAATTGATTTCCCAATCTTTTCTGAGCAGTCAAACAAGCCCCATATTAACAAATCTAAATCTAATAGAACAAGCACAGCCAATCATATTTCTCAGAAAAATAGTTCAGTGCAATTTAAGTGTGATTTGAGTTTAAGTTGGCTGAGATGTAGAGCAGTTTTGTATTTTGTATTTTGTATTTTTGGGAACAACAAACACACCCTAAACTAAAATCTAAACTACAGCTTCGAGAATCTTGTCGAGGTCCGCGACCATGCATGGTCGCCGGCGGGGACGATACGTCTCAAAGGCTCTTCCGATGGGTTATTGTGATCTACTTCGAAGTGCTTCAGTATTAGGAACCAGCTCTCCATTTTCATGTTAATATGTATTCAGTAAATCTCTCAAGAAACTTACTCCAGAAGTTGACACCGCCTTAGTGTTTTTTTTTTTTTTTCTGAGAAAACCTTTAGTTAGAGAGGTGACATTTGGTGGTATTAATTGGAGAGATTATCGCAAACTAGTTTAATTTCTCCAGAATTTGATCACAACAGACCGTAGTGGAATGGTACGTGGTCCCCATTCATTTGCTTTTGAATTTTGACAACCTCGTGGACTAGCCCACCCAAAATATATATATATATATATCCTGACAAATTAAATCGTGACATTTTAATTTGAACTCTTTTTTTAATTAAAAGGTAGAAACACTTTAACGCTGATTAAACAGTATCTATACGACTATATATTTACTAAAAATCATTAATTGTTTTTTTTTTTTTTTTAAACGTTAATAGAGTAGCTCATTTGGTAGGAGAAAGTAGTTGTCTTTTCTCAATATTAGAGTACAAAGCACAAGAAGATAACAACAAAAAAAGAAAAAAGAAAAAAGAAATTAAACATAAATAATAAATAGTGACAATATTTTTTAAAATATATAAACAGGGTGTTTAGAATATCATGATTTATAAAGTCTTGGGTTTAAAATGACAATTAAAAAGTTATGTTTTAGTTTGTAACATGAGATAACCTTTGGGGTTTCTTTTAGGGATTTCCCCAAAATTTTATTTTGATCCATGACTTAAATATAAGGCTTAATTATTATTTTTGGTTCTTAATATTTGTTCCATGTGTCAAAATTTTCTTCTAATATTTTAAATGTGTCGATTTAATAATTAACACTTTGATATTATGTAAAACTATTATCACTTCGACAATGAACTGGGTCTCACTCTCACACTTCATTTTCATTAGAGATTTATCACTTACGTATTATTTAAACCAAACGTATTATTTAAACCAACGTTCCACTTGTTCATTTACCTCTCTCTCTCTCTCTCTCTCTCTCTCTCTCTCTCTCTCTCACACACACACCACACAGGCTCTAGGGATTACCACATGATGTGGAGAAATTTGAATGTAGCATTGCAATGATGTGGGTGTCACTACCATGTGCTCCTTTTTTCAGCTATATATACAAGTTTAATGCACCAATAACTCTTCTTACAAGGCAACAATTAATTTCATTGTCATTATCAGCATTTTGAGTTAGGTGAATACAAAGATTTTTCCCAATCTATCACCCATTTAAACAATTAATAATAATAATAATAATGCTAGAAAAATAATTGCTAAAAGTAATCAACTATTAATAGAACTAAAAATTTGACAGCAATATCTTTCTCATCCAAACAATTTTCATTTAGAACATAGAGTTGTGGCTAGCTTAAATAAACTATGAATCATGTTCTACTGAATTACTAACAAGCAATCCATAGAAGCACATATAAGCTTACATTCCAATTGAACAGGACATCATTTGGTAATTATAAATTATCTGTTAGAGTGGTAGGCTAACAAAGCTTCTAAAACTCTGGAATGAAGTAGGAAACTATAAGAAATTTACACAAGATAAAAATACCTTAGATTAACGAAAAAAAAAGAAGGATAAGACTGTTATTTTGATTAAATGAAGTAAAATGACTACATCTACATACAGTAGTAAAGTAGAAGTTTAGCTTCTACCACCAAAAAGAAGAAGAAAAAAGGTTGAAGTTTAGCTTTTCATTGAATTCGGTGACTCAACAAGTGCTACCTACTAGGCTACTACTACCTACTAACAAGTATCACGATATAATAAAATTTCTATCCTAGCATTCATTTCATTTGAAAAGTAAGAAAAGTTATCACTTATAAATAATTGGACTTATTTTTTGTGAAAATTCACTGATTATTTCATATAGTCTTTTTTATTTTTTTAATTAGAGACTTTCTTTCACAGAAGAGGAACATAGTCCATCTCCATCCAAAACTCCCAATGCAGAGAGCGGGATGGAAGAGATGGGAGGTGCTCCTCCAACATTCCACTCACATGCCCAGCAAGTAGAAACAATTGGAGTTGGATCACTTACCAGTTCAGAGATATACTTCATTTGTACTAACTTTTCTGCTATAACGGCAGCAAGTGAAAAATTGGGAGTGCAAAACTGCAATGAACAGCAAAATGGAAAATAAATTTTGGGGTAAAATGAGTAAATAATTTCCAAATGAAGTATGTAATAAGTAACTTAATTTGAGAAAATAAAGTGAAATCTACAGTTAAGGAATTGTTACCAACAAAGAATAAAGGCCAATCTCTCAATAATTTTGAACAAAACAACAGCCATCCATATTGCAATGACAATGAAATAATCGGCACAAAATATGCAAAAAAGATTGACAACAGTCCTGTTTGTTTCAGGGCAAGCATTTGCAATTGACAGAAGCCCTGTACAAATGATTAATAATAAAAAATTAATTAAAAAATAAATTTAAAAAAAAAAAAAAAAACAAAAACAAAACAATGTTACTACCAAGACTACTGAAATCAGTGGGTTGAGGGGAACAAATCAAACTAGTCCTACAATTGCTTCTACAATTTGTTCAGGAAAGAAGGGATGCAAAGGGGCGTATATAGATAACTTTTATCTAAGCATCTGTTAGGGCCAAGGGGGTTATTGTAAATATCACACTCGTTGTTTAGGTGTTTGAATGTTTAGAGATTAGAGAAATAGGATTGAAGAAGAAACTAGAGTAGAGTTTAATTGTGAGATAATGGGAGAATGAGATAAAACAAGGAATTATTTAATAAGTAAGAGTGAGAGAACTGAGATTGAGAAGGAACTGGGGAGAGAATTATAGAGAATTCAAGAGCAAAAGGTCCAAGCAAATGAATCACAATTCACTAATGAGATTAGAGTTACAAGTTGAGTATTTATACAGGGACTTGCTCCAAATCCTGATGGTCGTTCATTTAGCACATGTTCCTCAACCAATAGCAATGCTGAGGAATCATATATGAAGCAGAAATAAATAATAATAAAAAATTGGCTTAAGCTTGGGCATTAAAATATTGAGTTCTTCCATAGAGTCTATTAGATGTTTGCTGAATGTAGACGGTGTCAAGCTGGAAGACCTTGAAGCAATTAAAGAGCTGGTTGTGTCTTATTACAAAAAACTATTGGGCCAACTTCCCTCTCAGCTCTATAATTCAGATATTTCAAGGATCACTAATTTTTTTACCCATACAATTTTCTTGCAGGCAAAAGGAACTGCTGCAGGATGGGGTAACTGCTTATGAAATCAGGGATACCATCTTCTCAGTGAAGGATGACAAAGCCTCTGGTCTATATGGGTTTTCTGCACTTCTATAAAAGATCCTAGCCCATTGTTAAGTAGGATGTCACTATGTTTGAACTGGGATAATTTAATGAATATAAAAGATAGTTAGTCAATTCAAGATGACCAATCTCTTGAACTTAAGAAAGGAAATAGACATGTTTGGTTAATTTTCTATTTGATTCTCATTAATGCATTTAACGTACACAAATAGCCAAGGATGAGATAACCTTATCAACAAATCCTAAAACATGGGAACTAATCCTATCCTAAAACATAGGAATCAATTTGAATACAGCAAATAACAATACTAATCTACTACTACCTCATTCAGATAAAGATCTATCACTAAGTCTAAATTTAAATACTTCAAACTCAAATAACAATTTATCTTGAATATCATCTCGGATCATAACACACTAATGCTGTATTATCCTTCTTCAACAGAGGGAGGCTGCTCAGAGAGGTTAATTAAAGTTCAACCATCACTACTTTGGTGCCTATCGTTCCAAATCCTTCAAAAATGGGGACTTTAGGCCTATATCTTGCTGCAACCTTATATAAAAGTGCACTACTAAGATTCTTGCAAATAGACTTAGACCATGCCTTGCTAATATGATTAGAAATAACTAGACAACATCCATTTCTAATAGGTGCACTGCAGAAAACATTATTCTTGCTCAGGAATTGGTGAAAAACTATCACAGGCAGGGGGGGTATTCCAAGATGCCTTACAAAGGTGAATCTCATGAAGGCATATGAATATATGATTCCATCCATTTGGACTCCGCATTGTTTAGCTGCCAATGGAGTACCTGAGAAGTTTGTGGCGTAAGTTAAAGAATTCATCTCATCTCCCTCATTCTCAATAATTGAAGTCTAGTTTCTTTAACAGGGGTAAGGGTCTTACTATTTTCCTTTGGAGAGGTATTGATGGTCTTGTACAGGGTGAAAAAGCGCTTGGGATGCTGTTTGTTGTCCTAAAAAGGAAAGTGGTCATGTCCTTAAAAGGGTGGAGGAATGGGATAAGGCAGCCACTATGAAATTCATATGGCTTCTCTTCACCCAAGCTGAATCCTTAAGAGTTGTATAAGTCAAGTAGCAGATTCTTAAGGGCCAATGCTTCTGGTGTGTTAGGAGCTTCCATGACTGCTCTTGGGGGTGGGGTGGAGGAAAATTTAAAGCTCAGGACCTATTTAGGCCTCTAGGACAAGTTTGGTCATAGAGTGGTCTATGAAGCTGCCAGCACTGTGAATGCCAAATTAGCTAGTGTCATGAATGGAAGAAAATAAAACTGGGGTCCTGTTAGGTCAAAAAACCTGGTTGCTATCCCACACAAGTTGCCTATGATCAAATTTGGGGATAATGATAAGGCTTGGTGGATTCCTTCTAGAATAGGGTCTTTCATTGTTGCTAGTGCTTGGAATTAAATTAGCCAGGATATCCTAAAGTAGAATGGTGGAAAGTTATTTGGTTTCCTAAAGCTATACCAAGACTTGCTTTCATCTCATGGTTGGCAATGAAGGACAGGCTGAATACCAGAGAAAGATTGAAAAAATGGGGTATTGGCAGGGACATGCCATGTGTACTTTACAGGGCAGCTGTGAAGAATAGAAACCATCTATTCTCCAAGTGTTCCTTTTCCAAAGGGTCATGGAGGAAAATTACATTCATGTGTTTTCAGGAATCCATTGCCGATGATTGGTATTCCAAATGTTGCTTCCTTGAGATAAGATTGTGGTAAACTAGGACTCAGTGCAGCAACCCTTCATCACTGCACCCATACAAATGCTGTTATATTCCAAGGATTGGTTAGATCTGAGGAACATATGGGGAAGAAGTCAAAAAACAGGTTAGACCTCAAATTGAGGGTAGAAAAACCTATGCTGGTTCCAGAGTTAATAGGGAAACAAGCTATAGATGGGGATTTGTAGAAGCTAGCCTCAAGCCCCAAGCGCCTACAAGATAAAGAATGCGCTGAGTATCTGCTATGGTTTAGCTGGTTGCAGGAATGTTGTTATGGAAATTTGCTGTGGTCTCCTTGGCTTATTATATTTTGTTGTATCTCTGGTAGACGGATTTTTGGCCTGAGTAAGCTGGATTTATATTCTTTGCAGGCTGTTGCTGTGTAAATAGGCTTTTGTTGTATTTCCTTAGCTTCTGGTTTATTTAGTTTAGGTGTTTCTATGTGTAGTTGGTGTTGCCTCCATGGTGAGGGTGGTGTTAGTTTCTGGTTTTTGGCTTTGGCTTTGGCCTCGGTGTTGGTTTTGTAATCATTTATGCATGTTGCTGCTGGTTTCCCAGAATTTTGGCAATAAAAATTACTTGATAATTGGCAAAAAAAAAAAAAAACTGTAAAATGAGCTCTAAAATTGATCTAATTGATCCATGCATGTGCTACTTTTTTTTTTTTTAATGAATCTTGTGCTACTTGTTACTAACTCTGACTTATTGACCTTGATATATGAATTAACCCTAATCTGAGCTTCCCATTCAAGTTACAATTCCTAACATGTGCATTTAACTATCAAGAATCAGTTATAGGACAATGGAAACAAAAGAAGGCAAGACATATCGGCACTTTGGTCCGGGAATTAAGTGTCGTTTGAAGGCCTTAAAGTGCCGTTCAACACTTGACCTTCTGTACCAACGGGTCAATCAAGTTCAGAACCTCCCAGTTTTGCCTATTTTTGAGTTCCTCTGTTTCTCAAGTCGGCAAGAAGGTGGATTCCAGTTTGTGTTCTTTTCAGTTTCCATCCCTATTATGACTTTTGAAAGTGCTTCAAATGAGAATATGAGAAAATGATTCTGGAATATGATTGGTCTCTAAAGGTGCCCCTTAAGATCCAAAATTTTGCCTGGTACGCTAGTTTGGGAATCCTTCAAACAAGGACCAAGGCTTTCAAAAATTGGGAGTCTCCTTGTCTTGAGAACTTCCTCACAGTTGGGTGGAAACTATGGAATCGTAGGAATGAAGTTTGTATGGGGGCTGCTATGTCATTGCCTAACATCACAGCTTCTAGTGCTGTCTAGTTAGCCATGTCATCCATTGAACAGAACTAGCAGGAGATTCACTTCAATCCAGATCTAGTTAAGTAGTAACCTCCTGATACAAGCTGTTTTAAGCTATATGTTGCTGGTTTGAGCTTCAAAAATGTGACTGGAGGTGTGGGAGCCGTGATTTGTGATAGTGCAGGTGAAGTGTTTGCTGCTTTGTCTGGGAGAGTTTGTGATTTCTAGACTCCTAGTTGATTAAAAAATTGTGTATTACTACTCTTTCATGTGTGATGTAATGGAGCCGTGTCACAGGATTTAGTTGAGTGATTGTGGAATGTGAAGACACTGGGCAGATTAATACACTTACAAATGTAGCAAGCTTTTTCTTTGTTTGATAAATAATGAAGTTTTATTAATGTCAAAGAATAGAGTCACCCAAGTATAGGAGCATACAACTGGGGACCATACAATCAATCACTCAGATTACATAAATGTATCAAATCACTAACCAAACATATGGAATGATTACGCAAAACTAACATCCAATCCAATAAAGTTCTAAAGAAAAATAATTTTAAATCAAGCAAACTTATCTCTGAATCCTCAAATGTGTTTCTTTCCAAGTTGTGCAGAAAATAAATATAACTATGCAACTCATGAGCTACCAAAGTTTTCTCATCAGCAAAAGGAAGAGCCTCAGATGTGGCTTGAGGATTTTCCTCCCTTCTTGCTCACAACTCCTTATTAAATTCACTCTCTTTACACAATGTTATCTAACATTCATGTGCTTAAAAACTAGGACTCACTTCCTAAATACCCAACACAACAAGTCAACAACTACCCCAAAAAAAAACTAGGAACCCAATTTCCAGAATTTGACACTTTCTTGGCTTTTGACACCTTCAAAAACAAAATTAACACAGAACTGAATATCCCAAATACTTCACAAGAAACAGTTTGATGCGAACACAAAAACTATGATAATTTTTCAATAAACGTTATGAAATACCCAGATCGGAAAATTAAACATTTACATTTATTGGGAAAATTATAAAAAATAAAATATGTTTATGGTAGAGAAAATTATTTACCAGCAGTGGCGGTATCTGATTTGATTTCCTCTTCAAGCTCTGTTGTGGTTGGAGTGGGTGGGTCCCATCGTCACCTTCGCTTCCGGAAAAACTCTCCATCTGTGAAACCATGGTTCTTGGTGGTATCGCCAAAGGACCAAACCATACGCGTTTTGGAGAGAAGTTTCACGGAGATTTTCATTTCGAACAAATGGGCGCGCTTGTTACAACTTGCAACTTAACTATAGAAACACGTGCGAGCTCTGCAATGAGCCAATGACCAATTAAACGTCACAGACTCAGCCATGAGTTAAAAAAATCTTTGGTTATAATTTTTTTTTTTTTTTTTTTTTTTGGAGTTAAAGGAATCTTTTAAAAGATAGACTTGAGTTATAATTTTGAAACTCCGTAGGGCTGTTTGGTATGATGTTTTAAGTAACAGTTTTCAGAGTTTAAATAACATTGCATGTATTTTTACATACTTTTTCACCTATATGTATTTTCAAAAAATACAAACAACGTTACTAGAACAATATTATCAAACTCTTTATCATTAAACCAAAACACTAATCGGTTTTTGGTGTAGGTGGGAATTGAATCTCAGATCTCTTATCTAACCATTAGAGACTTTATCAGTTGAACTAATTAGAACCCATGGTCCATAATCTCTTTAAATTGCAGCTTTCCCAAATTTTATTTATTTTATCATTTGAGAGTTTGGAAGGGTTTTTTTTTTAAAAATTTTAAATTCCACATAATTGCTATTGCTTTTTAAATAAATTTGATAGTTACGATGGCAATGGAAGATTTGAATTATGGACTTCTCCGTTGAAAATACTAGAGAATATCAATTGAAGTACAAAACTTTTAACATTATCATTTTGATATTAGAAATAAGTATTTAAAAAATTTTGATTTAAGGACCAAAATTAAAAATGAAAATTTTAACTTTCATTCTTTCAATATCAACACTTGAAAGACAATTACATAGACATATTTGTTGAAAAAATAGAAAGTATTAATTCAACCGCAAGGTTCTTGACACTAATTTATTATAAATTGCTAAAGCTTCATTGAATCATCAACTCTCCAAAGAGAATATTATAGCAAAATTTACTATAAATTGTTAAAGCTATCATCAACTCTCCAAAGAGAATAGTATAGCAAAATTTATAGTAATTTTTGTATTTTGCTTTAGGAGAAACCCTCACAAAGATTTATAATTAAAAAAAAAAAAAAAAAACTTTACTTAGGTTAGGTTGGTCTGATTCAGCTTAGTATAACATTATTTTCACTTTTTAATTAAGATTTCAAAAATTTGACCAAACAAACACAATTGTGATTTGTGATTAAGAGTATTTTTTTAACAATCCAATAGTTGGAGGATAGAGATTTGAACCTTCCCCTTGAATATATTAGGAAATGTAAGTTGAACTACACAAAACTTTTGATATATAGAAAATAGTTTATTATGACAAAAAAGTTAGAAATATTCCTAATAATTAAATTTTATTAATGGATTATAATCAACTCAATTGGTAAAGTTTCTTGTCAAACAAGTGAGTTTCTAATAATTTATTAATTTGGTTGTTTGTATTGAAAATGAAATGGTTAGAACTCTAGTGCATTTGATTATCTAGTTCTCAAATATAAGGTTAACTACAGTTTTGCTTAATTGGAGACGTTTTTTTTTTTGTGTGGATAAAATGCAAAACCCACCCTCTATGTTTCGCCAAAATTCATTACAATCCCCTAACTTTACTTTCGTTCATTTCAGTCATCTAATTTTCAAGTTTATTTAATAACCATTGTCTTATATACACACCCATGATAAGTATAGTTTTTGCCAATATTAAAAAAAAAAAAGAAAAAAAAGAAAAAAGAGTGCAACAGGTACATAAAGAAAATTTGATTACTACAACACCAAGCCTAAGTAACCCTATTGAGAAAATCCATTTTCCTTTAGGAAAAATGATATTGATGGTTCATTTGGTACTGCATCTGTAGCCACTTGAACTGGACCTCCTTTTGATTCACAAGTGCTGCAAACATGATCCTACCCTCTTGGTTTCCCATGAAGAAGCAGGTGCTGAACAGATGAAGGTGATCATCCGATTGCATCCTAGGAAGACTCAACACCATGTCCAAAATTGCTTGAACCTCAGTAGCTGTTGTGGAAGCAAATGGTGTACGAGTACTTACACTTTTACTTTCAACAATAACATCTAAGATGTTCTTCAAAGAGTCGGACATCTCTTGCACAACTGAATGCTTTTTTCTTGGTTTCTTGCAAATTCCCCTGAAAAGGTAGACACCACTTGCCAAGCCTTTCCCCTTATTCACTGCCGGTCTTACCTTCGATGATGATGGGCCTTCAACCTCCATTGGGTCAACATTCGCAGAGGGTTGACATTGGGGGTCAACAAATTCTTTGCTATTAGTGGAGTCCCCAGACCATTCGATGCATTCCTTTGCTATTTCACCACTCATGCAGAATGCATTTTTCCCCGTTGCAACCGTGCCTTCAAACATGATTTCCATGGACTGAACATTTGGTAAAGATTTCTTTTTAAAGGTTAATGCCTTGGGACATGCCTCCTTGCGGATAACCAGTAGTTAGAATATAATATAGTTGTAGACAG
The DNA here is from genome assembly GCA_023055345.1 of Quercus wislizeni. Taxonomy (NCBI): domain Eukaryota; kingdom Viridiplantae; phylum Streptophyta; class Magnoliopsida; order Fagales; family Fagaceae; genus Quercus; species Quercus wislizeni. Next base: position 14,894,559 of record JALGQJ010000014.1, read on the forward strand.
TTGAGTTTTTCACAATTATGTAAAGTGAACTAACTTGAAGATTTTGGGTCCACCACTCATCACTGGCCTTAAGCTTCCCAGTTACAGAATCATAACCCAACCTAGTCTCATGCTTAAGACACTCCTTCCAAGCCTTCCATTGTTTTCCCAAATGATCCCATTTGTTTTTAAACTGTGTGTGAGTCACCACTTTTCCCATTTCACCCAACTACTCAATCACTGCATCAGCCCCTTTCCCTTCTAAAAAATCCTACATTCCTCTTGCCGTCTAGAACTTGAGTAGCACACAAATCACAAAAAGCTTTTAGTTCCGCTGGTTCTTTCCACCCAGTTCTCATTTCATTACCACTGTCCTTCGATTTCCCCTTACCAATTTTTTCTACAACATCCTTCTATACTCATTAAGACATTTCAACAAATAGTTCGTATGCATATCATAATCGGTTACGCGTTCCCACATGAAAATGCAAAGTAAACTCACATAGTCCAAATACAACATAGGCAGGAAGAGAAACACACAAAATTACACGAACGAGAGAGAAACCCACATACTAGTGTCATGGAAAACACAAAAACCACACACAAACGTTGAACACAAAACCACCGATTGAAGCCTCATAGAAAATAATATAACCACACACCAACAGATCAAAGAGTATGAGAAGTTAGACACAACTTACTCGTGAATGCAGAGACCCACAGTGGTGGCAACGACATCCCAAGCGGAGAGAAGGTGAGCTCGAACAAAGGAAGAACAGAGGGGATTAGGTTCGTTTGTTCCGTGTAATGGGTTTGCAATTACCGTGTTTCCTTTGTTTTGATAATTTATTGGTTGGTGGGTAGGTGCAATTCATTGAAGAGGAAGAGGACGGAGCATTGAAGACATCTTTGCCACAGCAGTTGAGAGAAAGAAGAAACCTGAGAATGCAAAAATTAGTCATTGGCCTAAATACACCATTTTGTGTTTCCTCTGCTTCGTGGGTTAGATGAGTGAATAGTACACAGTGAGAAGGTTGTAGTAATGCATTTCCTTTCGAGGTTGTGTCCATGAACAGTACACGCACACGCATATCATTAATGAAACAATGCGTTCAAGCTTTCATCCATGCGTTTCGATTGGAACTTTTATGTGTTTATTTCGTGGGCACTGTAGCCGTGGGTCCTACAGTGAGTAAAACGCAAACACTGAAACGCTGCCCAGAAACGCAATCCAAATGCTACCTTAATTAAGACTTTTTTTATAAACTTTTGTTATATGTTGTGGTTAATTTTCTAATTTAAAAAAAAAAAAAAAATCGATTAATGATTGAAAAGTATTTTCCTAATTATTATTATTATTTTTTAAAATTTTTAACAAAAGTTGATGGAAAACCTTAATTGAATAAATCTAATACTTAGAGCACTAAAATAAACGAAAGCAAAGTTAGAGGATTGAAATAAATTCCGAAGAAACTTAAAATGTGGGTTTTGCATTTTATCTTTTTCATTTCCTTTTATACCTCCATTCATGATAATTGATCAAATATGAATAAATAAATGATATATAATTTTCTTTTCTAATCTTCGCTCATATCTATTAAGTTTGATAACCATCTCTTGTTGTAACTCCATTGATTGTCGCTGTGGGTTTGGGTTTGGGTTCAATGTTGATGTTTTTGTTTTTGTTTTTCTAATTGGTGGATGCTGTTGTGGTTTTGGGCTTGTGATTTTGGTGGTCATGGTTGTGGGTGATGGTGATGGTGGTAGTGATTGTTATGGGTGTGGCTGGTGGTGGCTGGTGGCAGTGGGTGTGGGTGTGATTTGCTGGGTTGAGATGGAAGAGTGTGAGTTTGTTGGATAGATAGGTGGGTATGGGTGGCTAGTGTTTTTTTCCGATGGTGGTGGATATGGGTTTGCTGGATTGAGATGGTCTGTGTGAGTTTGCTAGGTTGAGCGAGACAGAGAGGAAGAGAGAGAAAGAAATATATATTGAAGAATAAAGAAATAATTAAAAAAATATGTTTAAATGAAGTGGTAAAAAATATAGAATTTTTGATGTTAGGTGTATTGTAAAATGAGTTTTTAAAATTGATAAAGTGGCTTTTTGAGATGCTAAATACTAAAATTTTTACAATCTTTGATGAGAATACTCTAAAGAAGTCGGCATTGAATATAGTGATCAATGATGAGAAATTGGATTAAAGACGTGGGCAGCGGTAAGCGGTTTAATCTTTCACTTATTAGTCTAAAATGAAAAGAAAGGAAGAAGAGAATTGCATTAGATTATTATTATTATTATTAAAAACTCTATAGTTATAATGAGAATGGGGAGATTTGAAGTTTCGAACCCTAAACGGTGAAAACACGAAAAGTTATCCGTTGAACTATTCTTGATGGTACAATATTAGATCATTAGGGTCTCTGTCTTTTAAATTTTTGCCCTTAATTTTAATACAAAGGTACAAAGATAAGTATCTTTTCCTCTAAAACAAAAGGTAATGAACAATCTTAGTCCTGTTATCATCATACGGTTGAAATAACTAGTGTTAAATTTATCTGGCCACAATTCAATAATTTGGTTTCCACCAGGTTCATAGTGATCGACTTGCACTTTGTTATAGACACCTAGTAGATTTAGTTTGTAGAAGTTCATTGATCTTGATATATATATATATATATATATATTTTTTTTTTTTTTTGAGAAATAATTACAACATACTGCTAACCCCGCAGCTCGAACCCTTTTCCCCCTAAACCCTCAAGCACTTTGTATATGGGGAGGTGCCAATTCAGTTACAAGGCCTTTGACATTGATCTTGATATATAGTTCCAAGAACGATATCGTTTTCTTCTTCAAAAAAGGAAAAATAAATTGATAAATAAGTATTAGTTCTTTAAAAAATTTCCATTGGTTTTCTTTCATTCCTTTTTATATTTATATATTTATTAAATAATATTTCATTAAATTTTGATATTATACATTTTTTTTCATATATATATATATATACTCTCTGAGATGCAGAACTACAGATTAATTTTATATTCAAGTTTAGCTAACATAAATGTAACTAGAAGAAAATAAATTTCAAAGAAAAGGAAAATAGAACCTAGTTGATCAAAAACACACTTAGAGCTTTACTAAATAATAAAATTAGTTTACGCTCCAAACCTACATAAATAAAAATTTATGTATGAATTAATTCCAATAGAATGTAAAATAATTATATATTTATATTTTGAAACTATACTTACTTTTACGCATATATTTAGATTTAATTAAAATATACTTACTTTTACACATATATTTAGATTTAATTAAAATATCTATTATTAAAAAAAACACCAGAAGGTACGAGCACCTATATCAAAGAAACGAAGAACTCTTCACACATATTACTAGGGCAGTAAATTAACCAAAATTCTCATAAATAGCTCGGGCTTGACTCGATAAAAAACTTGTTCATATTTGTTTGTTTATAAATGAGTAAAGTTTTAGCCTCAATTTTAAACTTGTTTAATAAACGTGTTGGGAACCGGTGGTTCCTAAAGGGGATGGATAGGAATTGTAAAGGAATTGATGGGTATTGTAGGGAAAACGATTTAATTCGAGGTAATCACCCTCCATAGAGAAATATTGAGAGAGAAATAGGAAAATGCATTAAGCAATCGATTGATTTATTCTTCAATGATATCTTATGTTAAATTACAATTATGTATTTATAGGAGACTAAGTCTAATCTCATTGGTCCACGTAGCTCAAGATAATTGGTTGGTTAATTCAACATGTACTCTATGAATTTAGTTATAAATTAATTCCTAACTAAATTATCTTTATCTCAGCTAACTAACTAACTAAAGGGAATACAACAACTATTAGGAGATTACAAGGTATATGACAAGTGTGATGTATAATACAAATACTTATGTTTTACAAAAGATATAAAGTTGGGATAGTTTAAAAATATAGATGGAGAACCTTCCAAATTTCCTTGTAAAGTATATATTGGATAAAATTTATCAATAAATTATTTATTCAGCAACTTTACAAAAAAGGGCTACACCTTTGCAAAAGAAGAATAAGCCAAAATGTATTGGTCATTTCATACTTGGAGGGGGTAACAATAGGTGTTGGTCATTCCTTTTATGAAAACCCCAAAAAGGAAAAAATGAGAGATACTTACTATAAGAATAGATATTATGCATATGGTTTTATTTTAACAAAGTTCTATTAGTTTATAGAGTACAAAATTTTATTAACAATAAATCTATTGAAATCTGCAATTCTTAAAACAAAATAAAAAAAATTGTCCACGCCTTATACAAATCAAAACTATTTTCCTGTTTTTGAACATTACATAATGCCAAACTCTCATTTTTATGTACAAAACAATCTCAAATAAATAATTAACATTTAAGTGTTCACCACAAAAATGTTCAGCATGCCCATATTGAACCCCAGATACTTACGTAGTTGAGAGGATAATATGGCACATGGAGCCGAAAACGGAAATATTTGGTGAAGAATATGATTGAATGATATTGTTCCTAGTACAATTAAGTTAGGGGAACCTTTAGAAGACTCAGCAATCAGCATGTCATAAATATAGTTGGAGCCCATTCTGTCTGTACAGATAATGACAATTCATTTAAGAAGCAAAGACCCTTCTCATTCATACATTTGCCCGTATAGCCCATTGGGTTCCTATTTCTGCCATTCCTCTTTCTTTCCATGGGCTTGCTGGCCATATTGGCCTACTGGGCTCATTATTTCTTTCCCTGGGCTTTCTCGGTCCACTTACTTCATTTTTACCTCTTATTCTTCCTTTAGGCCTGCTGGTTGTCATTCTTGACATGTTGACTCATTGGGCTTGCTACATCTTTCTTTGGGGTTCCTCAACCGACTTACTTCATCTTTACCTCTTATTCTTTCCATGGGCGTGCTAGTTGTCATTCCTGCCATGTTGACCCACTGGGTTTACTAACTTGCTTTTACCATTCATATTTTCATTTTCCTTCCACTTCCCTTATTGTTGGACTTCTTTTGTTATTGGGCCTTTTGTCTAAAGTGGGCATCAACACACATATAAGCTTATAAATGAGCCTATACTTGAATTGTTTTGTATCGAGCCCTATAGCTCACGAGCTTGTTCATGAACAAATTTTTTTGCTTGAGCTCGGGTTGTTTATTAAACGAGCCTAAAACTACGGCTCAAGTTTGGCTTATTTATAAATAAACAAACATGAATGAGCTTTTTATCGAGCCTATCCCGAGTTGTTCATGATCGGCTTTATTCATTTACAGTCCTATTGTTGTATCAATTATTCCGATGTTGCATTATCTGTTGTGTTTGCTGAGATACCCAGTATGTTGTAGCACTCCCTACTTTGTCTGCATGTTGGGAACGCTTGTCTTGCGCACAAACTAGCTTGTGACATAGTTTCATTGGGATAATAGGTCAGTCCTGACTCTCTAACCCACCATTCAACGGGCTTAAGTACAACAGAATGGGCCCTGACCCATTAACACAAAAAGAACCCCACAATAAGTCATATTTTTATAATAATCAAATATAGTTTTTCTTTAACTCATTTTTTCTAATACTACAAAATATTAGAAAACACAAAAAAACTATCTTCACATAACGTTTTTCATCGAAACAAACCGAACGAAAGTCGGTAATATATGCAATTCATGGAAAGATTTAATAAAATGTGATTTTTTTTTTTTTAATAATAAAGATAGAAATTTTATTATCAAGATAGTAGCATAACTGTAACACGAGTACAAAGAGTGACCATTATAAAGTAAAGTCTCTGGCCATATTGCCCAACAGCTGTACAAAACAAATGCATGAAAACTACAATATTGGCCAACGTATGGGCCGTCAAATTTTGCTCTGAGAGAGATGGGGGCCATTTTAAAATGGAAACATGATACTACCATTAATAATTAATTTCATGAGCCTATGATTAATAAAAACTTTAGGCACTGTATCTACCGTGTCAGTTGAATAAACTAAAAGCAATGCACAATAAGTGTTGTAACATATTCTCAAAACATTTATTTTTAGTTGTGGTTGGTCACAGTCTCATATTTTATTATTTTATTTCGACTTGTAAGAAATTGACATGTCAATAATTGTGAAAATATTGTTATATTTTGTTGTGTCAATATAACAATATATATATACCAGCTTATATAAATATTTAAAGAAAAAAAAAAAAAAAAACAAACACAAACCGATTACTGGGAAAAAAAAAAAATTAGGCACTGTAGCTACAATGCCAGTTAACTAAACCAAAAGCACTGTAGCTACCGTGCATATGCACATTCGCGATAAAGCAAAAGCACTACATAATAAGTATTGTAACATTTTCTCAAAAAATTTATTTTTAATTGTAGTTGGTCACATTCTCATATTTTATTATTTTATTATTTTATTTCGACTTATAAGAAATTGACACGTCAATAATTATGAAAATATTATAAAATTTGTTGTGTCAGTATAACGATATATATATATATATATATATACCAGCTTACATAAATATTTAAAAGAAAAGAAAAACAAACTGATTATTAAAAAAAAAGAAACTTTAGGCACTGTAGCTATAGTGACGGTCAATAATTCTGAAAATATTATGAAATTTGTTGCGTCAGTATAACAATATATATACCAGCTTACATAAATATTAAAAAAAAAAAAAAAAAAACTAGAAGGACTGCAATTCCAGTGTCGGTTAACTAAACCAAAAGTACTGTATATAAAGAAGAAAGAAAAGACAAAAAAACAAAAAGCACCAAAAAAAAAAGATTTACAAAATCAAAGCACAGTACAAACAAACTGAGTGTATAGTACCGAAATACTGAAGCGGCATAACTGCTTTTTATATAAAGAGAAATAAAAGGAGGGTTGCGCAGCTTTATTAAAAAAAAAAAAAAATTGACTAAAGGGCGTTGGCCTTTTAATAAATAAATGCATCTAGAATCTAGAAAAGTCGGCTGAAAATAAAATTACTCCAAATGTGTACACGTACAAAATTTTCACTATCCTAAATTTGGGAAGATTCCTGAAAACGGAATGCCACCAACTTCCAACAAAGTTCCAAGCTACTTTATGAGTGCAGCGGTGGGGCCGCTAGTCAAAGTCAAAAGATTTGAATTCTCAACTTTCTAGGTAAGGCAGTGCTTTAAAGATAGATATAAAAAGATTCACACTAACAAGTTTACTACTTTACGACACTCGTTAATAATTCATTTTAAAAAAATTTTGACATCATTTTTATAGAAAATAAAAAAATTATTAAAATATTAATTTTTTTCTTATAAATCTTTTTTTAACTGAATTCTTAACCAATATCTTAAAGACCCTCATTAACATTTCCCATTTAAAGAAACTATCTAATTCACTAAAGTTAGATTTAAGTCTAGCTGTGTAGGTTTGAATTCCCAATAGTACATTTTTCCTGTACTTATTACCGTAGGAAGAAAGAACCATGTTGAAAGTAGATGTACAAACACACAAGCTCGAATCACAAAAGCCTTTCCTTTGGTTTCCAATTATTTGGCCAGTAAGAGCATTCACAGTAGTGGAACTAAAAAGTTATAATGCTATTTTAGCTCCACTAATATACCAAAAATACCTTGCAGCAGTGGAGGTAAAGTAAAATTTTTTTGCTGATTTGTTACAGTGCACATCTGTCTATAGATGTGCACTGTAGCACTCATCTAAAAAAAAAAAAGATTTTTTATTCCATTCTCTTATTAAAATAATACAAACATATATTATTCTTTTATTTCTTTTAATCCAAGACCTGCCGTGCTCCTGCCCTCTGAAGCCTCTTTCTTTTTTTTTCATCATCTCATCAAGCTCTCTCATCTCTCATCAAGCTCCTCATCCCTCCGATCTCTCTCATCAGCCCTCATCTCTCATCAAGCTTTCATCTCCCCTCAACACCAAAGCCAAAGCCGTCGCCAGCCCCAGCCCCAGCCGTCGCCGTCGCCAGCCATAGCCCCAGCCGTTGCCAGCCCACGCCGTCACCGTCGCCAGCCCCAGCCACAACTCTCACCTCTCTGCTTCACCGCTGCCGACCCACCCACGCCCTTGACCCACTCCGTCGAAGCAAGCCGCTGACCCATCTTGAAGTCTCTGCTCCAACCTTGCCGTCCCAGCCCACGCCCGTCGCCGTCGCCAGCCCACTTCAAGTCAGTGCTCTCTCTTCATTTCTAGTTAATTTTTTAATTGTTGTTTTGGATTAATTTTTCTGGGTTTGGTGTTAATTTTGTGGTGGAAAATGTTGTTGTACCTATGTTGTTTTGGGCAAAATTAAAAAAAACATTTGTATTGGAATAACATCTAAATGGTTTTTTTTTTTTTTTTTGGCTGTGTACGTGATTTTTAATTTGGCAATATGTGAGTTTTTTGCTGTTTTTGCTGGGTATAACATCTGAATGGAGGAATGAATTGGAAATTTTCTGTATGCAAGGAATTGTTGTATGGTTTTCTTGTAAAAGAAATTTTTGTGGTCTCTGCAATTTGTGCTGGGAAAGTTTGCATGATAAATGTCTGGGAAATTTTTTGTGGTCTCTGTATTGGGAACTTTTTATTTTGTATGTTGAGAAGCATGAGTCATGGGAACTTGTGTGAGTGTGTGTGAGTTTTATTGTAATTTGGTTTGAGTTATGTATGTGAGTAAATCTATAGACTAAATTGTTCTTGCTATAATATGTGTTCTATTTTATATGTGTTCTATTTTATAAGTTTTCTTAAAAAGTTCATCCATTTCATAGTTCACATTCTTCCAAGATTGCTTTCGGATAATTGAGATGATAATAGACTATCATGATAATTGAGAAATTTTTTTAGTAATAAAAAAAAATGTATAAATATAATTTGGGTTTAAAAAAAGGCGGTGGCGGTAAAAGAGGCAGCGGTAAAAGAGGCGGCGGCGGTGGCAGTAGTGATGGCAGCGGCGGTAGTGGTGGCGGTGGCAGTTGCAAGTGGTTGTGATTGTTGTTTATTGTAGTAGATATATTATTTTATTGTAGTGGATATATTAGTTTATTGTAATGTTTATATTATTTTATTGTGTTAAAAGCTAAAATAGCTCCACTGCTGCAACATGTATGTAGGTAAAATAGATAAAGTAACTTTTGGTGGAGCTAAAAAACTAAATTTTTAACTCCACTGCTGTGAATGCTCTAAGTGTTCTTATTCATTAAAAATAAAAATAAAATTTCCATAACTTTATCTACTAGCAAGTACTAAGTACTTAATTTTTTTTTTTTTTGCTGAAAAGTACTGAGTACTTAATTACTACTGCAAGCAAACTCAAGTTCAAATAAGTAGAATAAATTGCAAGTATATATGGATGCTGCATGCCATAAAATTTCACTATATTGGGAGGTGCACCTTGATTACAGCAAAAAACCTCTTCCAATTCTTCACGCATTTTTTTTCCCTACAGTCTCATAATGAAGTACAAATTCTGTCAAACTCATTGTTTTAGAGGTCATGTTGTGATAAACATTATTAGTGCTTTCACTTCTTGATGAAGCTTTCATTTTGACAGAAAAAATATTTAGGCTAAAAATTGGACACCACTTTTCACGAATTTCATACAAAGATTTAAGCCATTTGTCACCTGCCAAATTATAATCTCTTATCAAGCCTTCCCAACAAGAATTGAATTCTCCTCACACCCATAAAGAATTTTATTGAACCGGCTCTTAAATACAGGATGTCCATAATGGCTTCGTAATTGTATTGCAGCGTTTTTTGAAATGTGCCATAAGCATAAGCGATGGCTCTCTCAGGAAGCACTAGTTTTATGCATTGATCATAGCTTGACACTGATCTGTAAAAATCATCTTTGGCTTTTGATTACCCATTGATTCTATAAATGTCTCAAACAATCAAGTAAATGAAACAGTTGTCTCGTCTAACAAAAAGGCACAGCCAAACAATACATTATTCCAATGATTATTGATACCTACAAGAAGGGCACATATCATATTATACCTGTTAGTCTAATACATAGTGTCAAAAGACACTATATCACCAAAAGAGTCGTAATCAATCCATGACCTATACCATCCCTCCAAAAAAAAAGTTAGTCATTCGATTTTCTTTGTCCACCTAAATTTCATAGAAAAACAATATTGGGTCTTCAACTTGCCTTTTTAAAAAATGATTAACCGAGCGTTGTGAATCACGTGCCTCAACTGTTTTTAATTTCTCTTTATTCACCAAATTATAACAATCCCGTCTTGTGAAACCAATATTTGCAAACCCCCCATTTTCTTCAGCTAGATAAGAATATGCATTAATTGTTTTTATGTAAGCTTTTTTAAAAGTTTTTATGACACCCAAATTTGCATATGTTATTTTTTGGTTTGACCTCAAAAATTGCCGTTGTTCAGCTTTGGCAAGCTCATGATTATGTTCTGAATCGAACAAGGTCACCTTATTCCATTCACCATTTTCAATTGTAAACTTAATCCTAGCTTTACAACCCGTTCTGGTCTCTAATCTGTTTACCTTTTTAATCTCACAAGGATTCTTTTCTCGTGGAAATCCTTCTTTTGAATACACATATTCTCTACACCATTCTTTGAGTATATTATTTTAATTTTCCTTATACTAAACTCGATTTGCATGACATATTTATTATATAACTTATAAGCTTCCTCTTCACTGTTCAGAACCATTCCAAGTAAATTTTCACTTTGACCTTCATGATTTACTAGAACTGTCTCTCATGCTAGTTTTTGTGGTGTCATCTTCTTTATTTTCAATAGCAACTGCATGTTAAATATTTCACAAACATGAACATACTTATAAAAAAAACTGAATATAAGAAATAAAAACAACTAACTATTTACATTTTTCACATCAAGATATTATTTTAATAAAATCGTATAACCTTGAAATAACTACTAGATCTTATCAACATCTCCAAAAAAAATATTAGATGTGATATCTAGCTTGCGCCATCTACAAACATAACATCATTTTGATTTGTTGCATTTGACTAGATATGAGGTTGTTAAATAAGGCGTGTATGATCCTATGTAAATTAAATCTCTAGGCTCTAGTCTCAACCAAACAAGAAAACTAAAGAGACTATATATCCCTAGGCTGTACAAATTGTACAAGATGAATTTTAACCCAAAAAATATAAGCAATAGCACCGGACAATCAAATGGTGGCAGACAAAGGAAGAGCATATCTAGTCAAATGCTACAAATCAAAACTAGAATGTAAATTAAAACGAAGGCATTAATTTGAAGTGTCCAGTGCAGTAAGAAAGCTACAAAGGCAGTGTATGATCCTATGTAAATTAAAACTGAAATGACAGCACTAAGAGAAAAAGCATACCTTCATCAGCCATTGACAAATGCCCCCCACCGCCCCCCCCCCCCCCCCCCCCCACCCAAAAAAAAAAAAAAAAAGAAGCTAGTATATATATATATATATATATATATGTTGAAATTTTAAATTTTAGTCCTAATAGCCCCCAATTAAATTATTAAAAAAATAAAAAAAAAACTGGTATTCATATGTAATTTAAAAAATTAAGATTTGCCCTTAAGTATATACATTTTTGGATCTCCTCTGAAATAGCATCAAGTTTCATTTTGATAAATGTGTTGAAATGTTTAAGAAACACTTATTTTATATGTAGTATTTTGTTGAATATGAAATAAATGTTAGTTTTTATTTTTATAAAAAAATTTTGTTTTAAGCTTTGGCCCCCCTCATATTCGAATCCTAGTTCCGTCCTTGTCCACTGGTGCAAAGCATTTGAAGGATGCATGCTCTAGTAAAAAATGTTAACAAAGGGGAGGAAAAACTTGGACGATAGAGATATTTGCTCATTTTCTATTGAGTAAACGATGCGGCATTTTTTCTACAAGAGAATATCTCGTTTTGTGTAAAGATAAGGGTTAGGCTAGCCGTGACCATTGGACTGCTCCCCTTTCTGGCTTCTTCAAGGTTAACGTGGACGGTGCTACTGGTGCAGGGGCGGTAACTCTTGCATTGGAGTTGTCATAAGGGACTCTTCAGGCTTTCCCATTGGTGCTCTCAGCTTGGTCCTCCCTTCTAGCTTCCCCGCTGAAACTACAAAAGCATATACTCTGCTTCATGGTGTCCTCTTTGCCTCTGAGATGCAGGTCCACCAGGCCCTATTTGAGTCTGACGCTCTATCCATCATCCTCTTAACCTTTGAGGTTTCTGGCAACGACTTTGGCCACATTCTTGAGGACATTCGGGTCGCGTCCAGCACCTTCAGGCATTGTTCCTTCCATCACTTGAAAAGGGACGGTAACAGAGATGCTCACACTCTGGCAATAGAAGCTAAATGTTTGGGCCAGTCAAAGATTTGGAAAGGAATCTCCCCTCCATGTATTCAGGATATTCTTAGAAATGATCTATTGTAATCTCTGGCTACATGCCTCTGTTGTATTTCTTTCTTTTTGGAATGTTATCTCTTCCAAGTTTCCCATAAAAAAAAAAAAAAAAAAAGGCTAGCCGAAGCTGGCAAGTTTTACTGATGTGACTCGTTTGAGGTTTAAATTTCAATGCATAGTATCTAGAAAATATGCTATAGTAATACTATACTTTATTAGTAGGAAATAATGAATGAGTATATGGTGCTACTCGAAGTTAAAAATTGATTTTCAATTTCATTTTTTGAATCAGAGAACTTGTTGAACTTTCAACCTCTTACCCTTTGTTTTTTTAACCTCTCAAACTTTTAAATCTCACAATTGCGCCGTACAATTATTGTAGAAATCCAAATTTAAATGGGAGGCCAATGAGAGATTGAAAATTTAAAATATTGTGACCCTTGTCATGTTTTCACTTTTCAGTGATTCTTGTTATTTTTAGGATTTTGATTTTGTGAATCAAGTAGGGTCTTAAATTCTAAATGTATATCAATTTACATTTTTTTTAGGAGTATTTTTTAATATCAATATGTGAGAATATGCTAGGTGAAGCACTTATTTTCCATTTTTACCACGCACTCTTGACACGATAGTTGCTCCAAGTGAGGAGCAACGGCTGGGATTCAAGTGTTCAAGATGGAGATTTACACATATATATATATATATACATTTAGATTAAACTAGAGTAAAATTTTTATCTTTTATATATATATATATATATATTCTAAGATGGTAAATTAGATTTTATTTTTCTTTTTACATTAAATGAAAAGCAATTTTGCTTCCAAATACTAGCAAAAAGTAGAAATTTTTATTTCAACACTTTTATTTTCGGTACCTAAAGTGCATCGGATTGTGACTATAGTCTATAATCAGTGCTGAGTAGAACTGTAGGTAGAGCAAACAAATTGAAGATGTTTTCATTAAAATGTCTTATAGTTTCTCAATTCTCAGCATAGAAAAAGGTTGCCATAGAAATTCACATTAAACCAAACATGACCAATTGATGGACGAGTTGTTCGTTTGGTAGGGCTTAAATTAAGATTAAAAAGAATTCAATAGAATATGAGATCACCGAGATGTCATAACTCAAAACTCATAATGGAGTTTTTTAACGAGTTGCGTTCAATCTGTTGGTGGATCTTTTTTTGTGTTTGTGTTTTTTTTTTTTTTTTAATGTTTAACAAACATGCAAGATTCTCTTTTTCTCAATGGTGTAGCAGTAGAACCAAATGAGTCAAATACTGAAAGTCGTGAAAGGTGTCATCACTTGCTCGCACATTAATGTACCTTGGTAACATTTTATAAAGGAGAGGATGTTTTTTATGGTGAAAACCAATTTTGCCTCCAAATACTAATTCTCTAAAATAGTAATTTTGAATGTAACGGGTGATTAGTAGATGAATGGTGGATACTACTAGTTAACATTAGAGTGTTTTAGATTTTCTCAATTCTCAGCATAGTCTGATAAAATAAAATAAATATCAGCATAGAAAATGGTTATAGAATTTGGTATCAAACCAAACATGATCGATTGATAGACTACTTTGCTTGTTAATTTGGTAGGGCCGCTTAAAGAGTTGGAATAATATTGCATAAAATGCCGGTGAACTCGATAATTTCTCTAGGCGATGGTTGGATTGAATTTCTCTTATTGTGTTCGACCACTCAAAGTTAAAACTGTCCATGTGTGTCCATCTATACAATACACTCTTCTAGAGGATGCTAGAAAATATGGTCCATGTGTGTGATGATTAATGAAGTTAGCAAGTTACGTAGTTGAGTGGATAATATGGCACATAGAGCTTGAAAACGGAGAAGTTGGTAAAAAGAATATATGGTTGAATCAATCTGTTCTAGTCAATTAAAGTGCTAAAGTGGAATTTCTTTAGCAAAGACTTTTGAAAACTCAGCAATCAGCAATCTACATGAAAATATAGTTGGTGGTCCATTCAGCAAAATCAAAATGGATTGGGATACCGCCGTGAAATTCACCCAATTCCCTCACAATTTTTATTTATTTATTAATTTTTATTTTTTCATTTTTTATATTTAAAGGTTGAGATTTAAAGTTGTAAAATGCAACTTTAAATCTCAACCTTCCATATTAATTCATTCTAAAAAAAAAAAAAAAAAAAAAAAAAAAAAAAACCTTCCATATTAATTGCATCAGGTGGTACATCCGATATAGATTGTGGCCCGTTCTGTCTGTACACATGTAAACGACCACGATCTAGCAGTGCCCTCCCCCAGATAAAAGCTATTTACTGCACCTTTCTATGACCGACCAACTCTCTCCCTATATAAGAATAACAACCATCAAAGCACCCCCACTTTCTTCACAGAAGAATTTTCTGAAACCATCTCTTCCTCTAAATTAAAATGCTACCATCTTGGAATATGCATTTCGTACTGCTTTTTCTGATAAGCATGCATTCACTACATGAGGCTGAGGCTACCATTATGATGAAGAAAAATCAGGTCTTAGGTCCACTGCAGCCTCAAGTCCCTCCAATCTCTCTGCCTGTGACCGATTCTCCGAAGACCGGCGACACCTGGTTGGGCAAAAAGGCCTTGGCTAGTGATTTTCCTTTGCTACGCCGAGAGCTTCTTAAGGGTTCTTCTCACCCATCTGCTCCCAATCCAGACACCTATATCCCAGCTTCAACAAGCTCTTCAACCAATCACAAAGTGGCACCTGCACCATCGCCGGAGTTTCCTTTCCGACGCCGGAAACTTCTTAAGGGTTACACTCCGCCATCTGCTCCGAATCCAGGCACCTATATCCCAGCTTCAACAAGCTCTTCAACCAATCACAAAGCAGCACCTGCACCATCGCCGGAGTTTCCTTTCCGACGCCGGAAACTTCTTAAGGGTTACACTCATCCATCTGCTCCGAATCCAGACACCTATATACCAGCTTCAACAAGCTCTTCAACCAATCACAAAGCGGCACCTGCACCATCGCTGGAGTTTCCTTTCCGACGCCGGAAACTTCTTAAGGGTTATGCTCCGCCATCTGCTCCGAATCCAGGCACCTATATCCCACCTTCAACAAGCTCTTTAGCCAATCACAAGGCTACACCTGCACTATCCCCAGGCACAGTACTGTAAGAGAGTCCTCCGCCTCATGCTATGACCTAGCCCACATAAATATCTCTATATTCCCTATCTTTTCTTTATTACCATAATATAGCAGTATTCAAAAAAGAAAAAGCATTAGCAGACATATATGTAACTGTTTTGGTTCAACTGATGTTTTGTATGGATCATATATTTATGTCATGATAATATGAACTGGGTTTATATGTGTATGTGTTTTGCGTGTGTGTTTGGTTAGCTGCATCACCTTTCAAAGATCAAAGGCTTAGTCTTCTTAAGTTATAAAATTTGATTCTTTTTCTCTTACCTACTTCATAGCAAATCTGTTTGACAGCCGAGAAAATAGAGGGAAATAAAGGAAAGTTAAAGTCTAGGCCAGACCACAGCGTTAATTGGAGTACTAAATTGATTTCCAAATCTTTTCTAAGCAGTCAAACAAGCCCCATATTAACAAATCTAAATCTAATAGAACAAGCACAGCCAATCATATTTCTCAGAAAAATAGTTCAGTGCAATTTAAGTGTGATTTGAGTTGAAGTTGGATGAGATGTAGAGCAGTTTTGTATTTTGTATTTTTGGGAACAACAAACACACCCTAAAGTAAAATCTAAACGACAGCTTAGAGAAGCTTGGCGAGGTCGGCGACCATGCAGGGTCGCCGGCGGGGACGATGCGTCTCAAAGGCTTTTCCGATGGGCTATCGTGATCTACTTTGAAGTGCTTCAGTATTAGTAACCAGCTCTCTCCATTTTCATGTTAATATGTATTCGGTGAATCTCTCAA
This sequence comes from Quercus wislizeni, assembly GCA_023055345.1. Lineage (NCBI taxonomy): Eukaryota > Viridiplantae > Streptophyta > Magnoliopsida > Fagales > Fagaceae > Quercus > Quercus wislizeni. The sequence continues at coordinate 14,910,877 of JALGQJ010000014.1, forward strand.
GAAACTTACTCAGAATTGGACACCGACATAGAGTTAAGAGAGGTGAAAGATGATGGTATTGTAGATAATATTAGAGATCGTAAACTTTAATTTCTCCAGAATTTGATCACCAGTTGCAGTGACAGAACGCAGTCGAATGGTGGTCCCCATTGGAGATAAAAGGAACTTTCTTTTTAATTTTAAAAAAATAAAATAAAATAAAAAACAAAATTTGGGCATATGGCGAAATTTTAGGATGTCGACTTGTAAAATTTTAGGTGGCCAAGTCCCAAGGGATTACCACATGATGTTGAGAAATTTGAATGTAGCATTGCAATGATGTGGGTGTCACATATATATGTGACATATAATCCCTTGTACTCAAAACTTGTACATGCACCATACAATATTTTAATTCATGAAACGATTAAATCTTCATTAAATATGTGTTCATCTGTCAACCTTTTGTAAGATGTTCAATAAGCTTTTCCAATACCAAAATACCATATATATGACTCACATGCATGAGTGGAGCAAAGCTAGTCCTCTAAACCAAATATTAACAATATCCATATCTTATGATAATATTCTTTTTATAGACAAAGATCCTCAGTTCAAACAAATTTTATAGATAACTTTTTTAAATACTAAAATACCATCTTTAATTCACATGAAGGGATTTTTTTTTTTTTTAAAACATTTACTAAAAATTTAAATTGCCATAAATTGTTTTTAAGAAAATGATAAAATATTTTTAATAACCTTTAACAAATTATATCTGTTAGAACAATGACAACACAAGAGGGTACCAACTAGCAAGTATACACATGTTTATTGAAAACCTCTGGACCAAATATTAACATTGCAACCTAACATGTGAAACCAACATTACCAGACGGAATAAAAAAACTGCATTAATTAGAAAATGAAATTGAATGAGGCTGATGCAATTGAAACTTGAAACTGAACAAAACCAAAATTGTAAGCAGCTAAGCCAAGCCAAGCCAAGCCACACGCCCAGCTAGTAGAGAGGAGGAAAAGCTAGTCGCACGGCGGTCTCGAATTATCTTTGGTTGGTATGGACAGATCCAAAAGCGACGTTAGAAGCTGGCCTCGGAAGTCAAGTGAGAAACGGATTACGGGATTAGGTAAATAGGGTATTCTAAACTGTGACATTTATTTTTATTGCAATGATGTTTTATTTTTATTTTTTTAAAATTAAAAAGAAAGCTCCTTTTAGGTGGGGGCCAAGTCCCAAGGGATTATATGTCACATATATATGTGACAGCCACATCATTGCAATGCTACATTCAAATTTCTCAACATCATGTGGTAATCCCTTGGGACTTGGCCACCTAAAATTTTACAAGTCGACATCCTAAAATTTCGCCATATGCCCAAATTTTGTTTTATTTTTATTTTTTAAAAAAATTAAAAAGAAAGCTCCTTTTATTGATTTAATTTTTTAAATATATTTTGTCGCCAAATACGGTCTGGACACAGTTAAAAAGCAACAAAAAAGTGGACCCAAAAAGAAAAAAATTAAAAAAGAAAAGGTTCACAGCGTTTTTTCCGCCCAACAAATCTAGAGAGATAAACAACAATAACGTTGAGAAATCCAAAATCCAAAGTTGAATTCATTTTATTTTAGATAGAGTAGATTTTTGTTTTTATTCTTGTGGACATAATTTATTAATTTATGATGACTTATCACTTATTACCATTCAAGAAAGCAAGGTTGTATTTCGAATTGCATAATACATGTGAGTTTCAATACACACAAGTAATGGATGCGTGTTTCAATATACAAAGGTAATGGTTATCTACCCAGGCCAGTGAACACATAACAAGTAACATCACATTGACAACCTCGTGGACAAGCTCAGCCACCAAAAAAAAAATTATCCTGACAAATTAAATCGTGACTTTTTAATTTGAACTCTTTTTTTAATTAAAAGATAGAAAAACTTTAACTCTGATTAAAGACTATCTATACGACTATATATTTAATTAAAATCATTAATTGTTTTTTTTTTTTAAACGTTAATAGAGTAGCTCATTTGGTTGGAGAAAGTAGTTGTCTTTTCTCAAGATTAGAGTACAAAGCACAAGAAGATAACAACAACAACAACAACAACAAAAAAATTAAACATAAATAATAAATAGTGACAATATTTTTTAATATATATAAATATGGTGTTTAGAATATCATGATTTATAAAGTCTAAGGTTTAAAATGACAATTAATTTATGGTTTAATTTGTAACATGAGATAACCTTTGGGGTTTCTTTTAGGGATTTCCCCAAAATTTTATTTTGATCCATGACTCAAATATAAGGCTTAATTATTATTTTTGATTCTTAATATTTGTTCCATGTGTCAAAATTTTCTTTTAATATTTTAAATTTGTCGATTTAATAATTAACACTTTGATATTATGTCGATTCAATGTGACAAGAGTATCGGCTGAGAGAGAGAGAGAGAGAGAGAGAGAGAGAAGCATGCAGGAGTTTAAGATATATGGGGCCACAGAGCTGACAATTTTCCCATAGTTAGGTGCTTCTGTTTCTGTGAACAAAATCAAAGCTAACGTGGGACAGTGAACTAGGTCTCACTCTCACACTTAATTTTTATTCGAGATTTATCACTTAGTATTATTTAAACCAACGTTCCACTTGTTCATTTGCCTTTCCTTCACATTTCTGACTCTCCCTCTCTCTCTCTCTCTCACACACACACACACCACACAGAGGCTCTAGGGATTACCCCATGATGTTGAGAAATTTGAATGTAGCATTGCAATGATGTAGGTGCCACTACCATGCGCTCCTTTTTTCGGCCATATATATAAGTTTAAATTGTTTAATGCACCAATATACTATACTCTTCCTGTACGGCAACAATTGATTTCATTGTAATTATCAGCATTTTGAGTTGGGTGAATACAAAGATTTTTCCCAATCTATCACCCATTTAAACAACTAATAATAATAATGCTAGAAAAATAATTGCTAAAAGTAATCAACGATTAATAGAACTAAAAATTTGACAGCAATATCTTTCTCATCCAAACAATTTTCATTTTGAATATAGAGTTGTGGCTTAAATAAACTATGAATCATTTTCTACTGATTTTTTTTTTTTTTTTTTTAATAATCATGTTCTACTGAATTACTAACAAGCGATCCATAAAAGCACATATAATCTTACATTCCAGTTGAACAGGACATCATTTGGTAATTAAAAATTATCCCTTATGACTGTTAAGAGTGGTTGGCTAACAAAGCTTCTAAAACTTTGGAATGAAGTAGGAAACTATAAGAAATTTACACAAGATAAAAATACCTTAGATTAATATATATAAAAAAAAGGATAAGACTGTACAATAGTAAAGTAGAAGTTTAGCTTCTACCACCCAAAAAAAAAAAAAAAAATGTAGAAGTTTAGCTTTTCTTTGAATTCAGTGACTCAACATAGGAGAAATTACAAAAACTGCCAACATTACTTACGATTATAGTACTACCTACTAACAAGTATCACAATATAATAAAAATACCATTCCTAGCATTCATTTCATTTGAAAAGTAAAAAAAGTTATCGCTTATAAATAATTGAACTTATTTTTTGTGAAAATTCACTGCTTATTTCAGTCTTTTTAATTTTTTTTAATTAGAGACTTTCTTTCATAGAAGAGAAACATAGTCCAATTGGCGTTGGATCACTTACCAGTTCAGAGATATAATTCATTTGTACTAACTTCTCTGCTATAACGACAGCAAGTGAAAAATTGGAAGTGCAAAACTGCAACGAACAGCAAAATGGGAAATAAATTTTGGGTAAAATGAGTAAATAATTTGCAAACGAAGTATGTAATAAAGAATTGTTAAGGAATTGTTACCAACAAAGAATAAAGGCCAATGTCTCAATAATCTTGAACAAAACAACAGCTATCCGTATTGCGATGACAATGAAAATAATCGGCACAAAATAAGCAAAAAAGATTGACAGCAGGCCTGTTTGTTTCAGGGCAAGCATTTGCAATTGACAGAAGCCCTGTACAAAAGATTAATAAAAAAAAATTAATTAAAAAAAAAAAAAAAAACAATGTTACTACCAGGACTACTGAAATCAGTGGGTCGAGCGGAACAAATCAAACTAGTCCTACAATTGCTTTTACAATTTGTTCAGGAAAGAAGGGATGCAATGGGGCGTATATAGATAACCTTTATCTAAGCATCTGTTAGGTCCAAGGGGGTTATTGTAAATATCACACTTGTTTAGGTGTTTGAATGTTTAGAGATTAGAGAAATAGGATTGAAGAAGAAACTAGACTAGAGTTTAATTGTGAGATAATGGGAGAATGAGATAAAGCAAGGAATTATTTAATAAGTGAGAGTGAGAGAATTGAGATTGAGAAGGAACTGGGGAGAGAATTATAGAGAATTCAAGAGAGAAAGATCCAAGCAAATGCATCACTATTCACTAATGAGATTAGAGTTACAAGTTGAGTATTTATATAGGGACTTGCTCCAATCCTGATGGTTGTTCATTTAGCACATGTTCCTTAACCAATAGCAATGCGGAGGAATATGAAGCAGAAATAAATAATAATAAAAACTTGGCTTAAACTTGGGGATCAAAATATTGGGTTCTTCCATAGAGTCCATTAGATGTTTGCTGAATGTAGACAGTGCCAAGCTGAAAGACTTGAAGCAATTAAAGAGCTGGTTGTGTCCAATTACAAAAAACTCTGGGGCCAACTTCCCTCTCAGCTCTATAATTCAGATATTGCAAGTGTCACTAATTTTTTTACCCATACAATTTTCTTGCAGGCAAAAGGAACTGCTGCGGGATGGGGGAAATGCTGCTTATGAAATCAGGGATACCATCTTCTCAATGAAGGATGACAAAGCCTCTGGTCTATATGGGTTTTCTGCACTTCTATAAAAGATCCTGGCCCATTGTTAAGGAGGATGTCACTATGTTGTGAACTAGGATAATTTAATGAATATAAAAGATAGTTAGTCAATTCAAGATAACCAATCTCTTGAACTTAAGAGAGGAAATAGACATGTTTGGTTAATTTTCTGCTTGATTCTCATTAATGCATTTAACGTACACAAATAGCCAAGGATGAGATAACCTCATCAACAAAACATGGAAATTAATCCTATCCTAAAACATAGGAATCAATTTGAATACAAGCAAATAACAATACTAATCTACTAATACCTTATTCAGATAAAGATCCGTCACTAAGTCTAAATTTAAATACTTCAAATTCAAATAACAATTTATCCTGAATATCATCTCGGGTCATAACACACTAATGCTGTATTATCCTTCTTCAACACAGGGAGGTTGCCCAAAGAGGTTAATTCAAGTTCAACCATCACTACTTTGGTGCCTAACGTTCCAAATCCTTCAAAAATGAGGACTTTAGGCCTACATCTTGCTGCAACCTTATATACAAGTGCACTGCTAAGATTCTTGCAAATAGACTTAGACCATGTCTTGCTAATATGATTAGAAATAACCAGACAACATTCATTCCTAATAGGTGCACTGCAGAAAACATTATTCTTGCTCAGGAATTGGTGAAAAACTATCACAAGCTGGGTGGTATTCCAAGATGCCTTACAAAGGTGAGTCTCATGAACGCATATGAATATACGATTCCATCCATTTGGACTCTGCATTGTTTAGCTGCCATTGGAGTACCTGAGAAGTTTGTGGCATAAGTTAAAGAATTCATCTCATCTCCCTCATTCTCAATAGCAATTAATTGAAGTCTAGTGGGTTTCTTTAACAGGGGTACGGGTCTTGCTATTCTCCTTTGGAGAGGTACTGATGGTCTTGTACAGGATGAAAAAGCGGCTTGGGATGCTGTTTGTTGTCCTAAAAAGGAAAGTGGTCATGTCCTTAAAAGGGTGGAGGAATGGGATAAGGCAGGCATTATGAAATTCATATGGCTTCTCTTCACCCAAGCTGAATCTTTAAGAGTTGCACAAGTCAAGTTGCAGATTCTTAAGGGCCAAAGCTTCTGGTGTGTTACGAGCTTCCATGACTGCTCTTGGGGGTGGGGTGGAGGAAAATTTTAAAGCTCAGGACCTATTTAGGCCTCTCTAGGACAAGTTTGGTCATACAGTGGTCTATGAAGCTGCCAGCAATGTGAATGCCAAATTAGCTAGTGTCATGAATGGTAGAAAATTAAACTGGGGTCCTGTTAGGTCAAAAAACCTGGTTACTATCCTACACAAGTTGCCTATGATCAAATTTGGGGATAATGACAAGGCTTGGTGGATTCCTTCCAGAATAGGGTCCTTCATTGTTGCTTTTGCTTGGGATTAGCAGGATTATCCTAAAGTAGAATGGTGGAAAGTTATTTGGTTTCCTAATGCTATACCAAGACTTGCTTTCATCTCATGATTGGCAACAAAGGACAGGCTGAAGACCAGAGAAAGATTGAAAAAATGGGGTATTGGCAGGGACATGCCATGTGTCCTTTACAGGGCAGCTGTGGAGAATAGAAACCATCTATCCTCCAAGTGTTCCTTTTCCAAAAGGTAATGGAGGAAAATTAAATTCATGTGTTGTCAGGAATCCATTGCTGATGATTAGGATTCCAAATGTTGCTTCCTTGAGATAAGATTGCGGTAAACTAGGACTCAGTGCAGCAACCCTTCATCGCTGCACCCATTCAAATGCTGTTATATTCCAAGGATTGGTTAGATCTGAGGAACATATGGGGAAGAAGTCAAAAAACAGGTTAGACCTCGAATTGAGGGTGGAAAAACCTATGCTGATTCTAGAGTTAATAGGGAAACAAGCTATAGATGGGGATTTGCAGAAGCTAGCCTCAAGCATCAAGCCCCTACAAGATAATGAATGTGCTGAGTATCCGCTATGGTCTAGCTAGTTGCAGGAATGTTGTTACAGATATTTGCTGTGGTCTCCTTGGCTTATTATATTTTGTTGTCTCTCTGGTAGACAAATTGTTGGCCTGAGTAAGCTGGATTTATATTCTTTGCAGGCTGTTACTGCGTAAACAGGCTTTTGTTGTATTTCCTTAGCTGCTAATTTGTTTAGTTTTGGTGTTTCTATGTGTAGTTGGTGCTGCCTCCATGGTGAGGGTGTTGTTAGTTTCAAGTTTTTGGCCTTGGCCTGTATGTTGGTTTTGTAATCCTTTTTGTATGTTGATGCTGGTTTCCCAGAATGTTGGCAATAAAAATTACTTGATAATCGGCAAAAAAAAACCTGTAAAATGAGCTCTAAAATTGATCTAATTGATCCATGCATGTGCTCCTTTTTTTTTTTTTTTTTTTTTTAATGAATCTTGTGCTACTTGTTACTGACTCTAACTTTGACTTATTGGCCTTGATACATGAATTAACCCTAATCTGAGCTTCCCATTCAAGTTAAAAATTCCTAACATGTGCATTTAACTATCAAGAAGCAATTATAGGACAGTGGAAAAAAAAGATGGCAAGACATATTGGCACTTTGGTCCAGGAATTAAGTGTCGTTTGAAGGCCTTAAAGTGCCGTTCAACACTTGACCTTCTGTACCAAAGGGTCAATCAAGGTCAGAACCTCCCAGTTTTGCCTATTTTTGAGTTCCTCTGTTTCTCAAGTCAGCAAGAAGGTGGATTCCAGTTTGAGATCTTTTCTGTTTCCATCCCTATTATGACTTTTGAAAGTGTTTCAAATGATAAAATGACAAAATGATTCTGGAATATGATTGGTCTCTAGAGGTGCCTCTTAAGATCCAAAATTTTGCTTGGTTTGCTAGTTTGGGAATCCTTCAAAAAAGGACCAAGGCTTTCAAAAATTGGGAGTCTCCTTGTCTTGAGAACTTCCTCACAGTTGGGTGGAAACTATGGAATCGTAGGAATGAAGTTTGTATGGGGGCTACTATGTCATTGCCTAACATCACAGCTTCTAGTGCTGTCTGGTTAGCCATGTCATCCATTGAACAGAACTAGCAGGAGATTCACTTCAATCCAGATCTAGTTAAGTAGTAACCTCCTGATACAAGCTGTTTTAAGCTATATGCTGCTGGTTTGAACTTCAGAGATGTGACTGAAGGTGTGGGAGCTGTGATTTGTGATAGTGCAGGTGAAGTGTTTGCTGCATTGTCTGGGAGAGTTTGTGATTCCTAGACTCCTAGTTAATTAAAAAAATTTGTATTACTACTCTTTCATGTGTGATGTAATGGAGCCGTGTCACAGGATTTAGTTGAGTGATTGTGGAATGTGGAGACATCGGGCAGATCAATGCACTTACAAATGTAATGTAGCAAGCTTTTTCTTTGTTTGATAAATAATGAAGTTTTATTAATGTCAAAGAATAGAGTCACCCAAGTATAGAAGGAGCATACAACTGGGGACCATACAATCAATCACTTAGATTACATAAATCTATCAAATCACTAACCAAACATATGGAATGATTACGCAAAACTAACATCCAATCCAATAAAGTTCTAAAGAAAAATAATTTTAAATCAAGCAAACTTCTCTCTGAATCCTCAAATGTAGCAAGCTATTTTGCTAAAGAGAGACTATTGCTAGGTGATATTGGGCAACACATGTTAAGCCTTGAATGTTTTTCTTTCCAAGTTGTGCAGAAAATAAATATAACTATGCAACTCAAGAGCTAGCAAAGTTTTCTCATCAGCAAAAGGAAGAGCCTCAGATGTGGCTTGAGGATTTTCCTCCCTTCTTGCTCACAACTCCTTATTAAATTCAATCTCTTTACACAATGTTATCTAACATTCATGTGCTTAAAAACTAGGACTCACTTCCTAAATACCCAACACAACAAGTCAACAACTACCCAAAAAAAAACCTAGGAACCCAATTTTCAGAATTTGACACTTTCTTGGCTTTTGACACCTTCAAAAACAAAATTAACACAGAACTGAATATCCCAAATACTTCACAAGAAACAGTTTGATGCGAACACAAAAACTATGATAATTTTTCAATAAACGTTATGAAATACCCAGATCGGAAAATTAAACATTTACATTTATTGGGAAAATTATAAAAATAGAATTTGTTAATGGTATAGAAAATTATTTACCAGCAGTGGCGGTGTTTGATTTGATTTTCTCTTCAAGCTCTGTTGTGGTTGGAGTGGGTGGGTCCCATCGTCACCTTCGCTTCCGGAAAAACTCTCCATCTGTGAAACCATAGTTCTTGGTGGTATCGCCAAAGAACCAAACCATACGCGTTTTGGAGAGAACTTTCACGGAGATTTTCATTTCAAACAAATGGGCGCGCTTGTTACAACTTTACTATAGAAACATGTGCCAGCTCTGCAATGAGCCAATGACCAAATTAAACGTCACAGACTCAGCCATGAGTTAAAAAAATCTTTACTTATTAATTTTTTTTTTTGGAGTTAAAAAAATCTTTACTTATAAATTTTTTCTTTTTGAGTTAAAAGAATCTTTTAAAAGATATACTTGAGTTATAATTTTGGAACTATATATAGGGCTGTTTGGTAAGGTGTTTTAAGTAACAGTTTTCAGTATTTAAACAACATTGCACATATTTTTATACATTTTTTTACCTGCATATATTTTTTCAAAAAATACAAACAATGTTACTAGAACAACATTACCAAACGGCCCATAATCTTTTTTTTTTTTTTAGAGAATTTCAATCTATATTATTCGCTCTTAATGATAACTCTTTATCATTAGACCAAGACACTAATCGGTTTTTGAGATTGAATCTTAGATCTCTTATCTAACTATCAGAAACTTTATCAGTTGAGCTAACTGGAATCCACAGCTCATAATCTCTTTAAATTGCAGCTTTCCCAAATTTTATTTATTTTATCATTTGAGAGTTTGGAAGGGTGTTTTTTTTTTTTTTTTTTAAATTCCACATAATTACTATTGCTTTTTAAATAAATTTGATAGTTACGATGGCAATGGAAGATTTGAATTATGGACTTCTCCGTTGAAAATACTAGAGAGTATCAATTGAACTACAAATTTTTTGACATTATCATTTTGATATTAGAAATAAGTATTTAAAAAATTATAAACACTCCAAAGAGAATATTATAGCAAAATTTACTATAAATTGTTAAAGCTATCATCAACTCTCCAAAGAGAATAGTATAGCAAAATTTATAGTAATTTTTGTATTTTGCTTTAGGAGAAACCCTCATAAAGATTTATAATTAAAAAAAAATAAAAAACTTTACTTAGTAACGGTTGGTCTGATTCAGCTTAGTATAACATTATTTTCACTTTTTAATTAAGATTTCAAAAATGTGACCAAACAAACACAATTGTGATTTGTGATTAAGAGCATTTTTTTTAACAATTCAATAGTTGGAGGATAGAGATTTGAACCTTCCCCTTGAATATATTAGGAAATGTAAGTTGAACTACACAAAACTTTGATATATAGAAAATAGTTTATTATGACGAAAAAGTTAGAAATATTCCTAATAATTAAATTCTATTAATGGATTATAATCAACTCAATTGGTAAAGTTTCTTGTCAAACAAGTGAGTTTATAATAGTTTATTAATTTGGTTGTTCGTATTGAAAAGGAAATGGTTAGAACTCTAGTGCATTTGATTATCTAGTTCTCAAATATAAGGTTAACTACAATTTTGCTTAGTTGGAGACATTTCTTCTTTTTTTCTTCTTTTTTTATTTATTTATTTATTTGGATAAAATGCAAAACTCACCCTCTATGTTTTGCCAAAATTCATTTCAACCCTCTAACTTTACTTTCGTTCATTTCAGTCATCTAATTTTCAAGTTTATTTAGTAATCATTGTCTTACATACACACCCATGGTAAGCATAGTTTTTGCCAATAAAAAAAATTTTAAAAAAAAAAGTGTGCAATAGATACATAAAGAAAATCTGATTACTACAACACCAAGCCTAAGTGACCCTATCGAGACAATCCCCTTTCCTTCAGGAAAAATGATATTGAGGGTTCATTTGGTACTGCATCTGTAGCCACTTGAACTGGACCTCCTTTTTATTCACAAGTGCTGCAAACATGATCCTACCCTCTTGGTTTCCCATGAAGAAGCAGGTGCTGAATAGATGAAGGTGATCACCCGATTGCACCCTAGGAAGACTCAACACCATGTCCAGAATTGCTTGAACCTCAGTAGCTACTGTGGAAGCAAATGGTGTACAAGTACTTACACTTTTACTTTCAACAATAACATCTAAGATGTTCTTCAAAGAGTTAGACATCTCTTGCACAACTGAACGCTTTTTTCTTGATTTCTTGCAAATTCCCCTGAAAAGTTAGACACCACTTGCCAAGCCTTTCCCCTTATTCACTGCCGGTCTTACCCTCGACGATGATGGGCCTTCAACCTCCATTAGGTCAACATTCGCAGAGGGTTGACATTGGGGGTCAACAAATTCTTTGCTATTAGCGGAGTCCCCAGACCCTTTGATGCATTCCTTTGGTATTTCACCACTCGTGCAGAATGCATTTTTCCCCGTTGCAACTGTGCCTTCAAACATGATTTCCATGAACTGAACATTTGGCAAAGGTTTTTTTTTAAAGGTTAATGCCTTGGGACATGCCTACTTGTGGATAACTAGTAGTTAGAATACAATATAGTTGTATACAGTTGAGTTTTTCATAATTATGTAAAATGAACTAACCTGAAGCTTTTGGGTCCACCACTCATCACTGGCCTCAAGCTTCCCAGTTACAGAATCATAACCCAACCTAGTATCATGCTCAAAACAGTCCTTCCAAGCCTTTCATTGTTTTCTCAGATGATCCAATTTATTTTTAAACTGCGTGTGAGTCACCACTTTTTCCATTTCACCCAACTAGTCAATCACTGCATCAACCCCTTTCCCTTCTAAAAAATTCTACATTCTTCTTGCCGTCTAGGACTTGAGCAACACACAAATCACAAAAAACTTTTAGTTCCGCTGGTTCTTTCCACCCAATTTTCACTTCATTACCGCTGTCCTTCAATTTCCCCATACCAATTTTTTCTACAACATCCTTCTATACTCATTGAGACATTTCAACAAATAGTTCGTATGCATATCATAATCGGTTAAGCATTCCCACATGAAAAATGCAAAGTAAACTCACATAGTCCAAATACAACATAGATAGGAAGAGAAACACACAAAATTACATGAAGGAGAGAGAAATCCACATACAAGTGTCATGGAAAACACAAAAACCACACACAAACGTTGAACACAAAACCACCGATTGAAGCCTCATAGAAAATAATATAACCACACACCAACAGATCAGAAAGTATGAGAAGTTAGCCACAACTTACCCGTGAATGCAGAGAGCCACAGTGGTGGCAACGACGTCCCAAGCGGAGAGAAGGTGAGCTCAAGCGAAGGAAGAACAGAGGGGATCAGGTTCGTTTATTTCGCGTAATGGGTTTGCAATTACCGTGTTTCCTCTGTTTTGATAGTTTGTTAGTTGGTGGGTAGGTGCAATTCGTTGAAGAGGAGGAGGACGGAGCATTGAAGCGCATTGAAGATATCTCTGCGACGACAGTTGAGAGAAAGAAGAAACTTGAGAATGTAAAAATTAGTCGTTGGCCTGAACACACCGTTTTGTGTTTCCTCTACTTCGTGGGTTAGATGAGTGAATAGTACACAGTACACAGTGAGAAGGTTGTAGCAACGCATTTCCTTTCAAGGTTGTGTCCATGAATAGTACATGCACATGCACATGCACAGTGTTATTGAAACAGTGTGTTTAAGCTTTCATCCATGCGTTTCAATTGGAACTTTTACGCATTTATTTTGTGGGCACTGTAGCCGTGGGTCCCATATTGAGCCTTAATTAAGACTTTTTTTATAAACTTTTGTTATATGTTGTGGTTAATTTTCTAATTTTTTAAATTAAAAAAAAATCAATTAATGATTGAACGTATTTTCCAGATTATTATTTTTTTCAAAAAGTTTTAACAAAATTTGATGGAAAACCTTAATTGAATAAATCTAAAACTTAGAGCACTAAAATAAATGAAAGCAAAGTTAGAGGATTGAAATAAATTCTGAAGAAACTTAAAATGTGGGTTTTGCATTTTAGCCTTTTCATTTCCTTTTATACCTCCATTCATGATAATTGATCAAATATGAATAAATAAATGATATCTAATTTTCTTTTCTAATCTTCGCTCATATCTATTAAGTTTGATAAACATCTCTTCTTGTAACTCCATTGATCGTCGCTATGGGTTTGGGTTTGGGTTCAATGTTGGTTTCCTCCATGTTGTTGTTTTTGTTTGATTGTTATTTAGTGTTGTCATGCATATATTTGATGTTTTTGTTTTTGTTTTTCTAATTGGTGGATGCTGTTGTGGTTTTGGGCCTGTGATTTTGGTGGTTGTGGTTGTGGGTGATGGTGATGGTGGTAGTGATTGTTGTGGATGTGGCTGGTGGTGGCTGGTGGTAGTGGGTGTAGGTGCGGGTGTGGGTGTGATTTGCTGGGTTGAGATGGAAGAGTGTGAGTTTGTTGGATAGATAGGTGGGTATGGGTGGCTGGTGTTTTTTTCCGATGGTGGTGGACATGGGTTTGCTGGGTTGAGACGGTCTGTGTGAGTTTGCTAGGTTGGGAGAGATAGAGAGGAAGAGAGAGAAAGAAATATATATTGAAGAATAAAGAAATAATTAAAAAATATATTTAAATAAAGTGGTAAAAAATATAAAACCTTTGATATTAGGTGTATTGTAAAATGAGTTATTAAAATTGATAAAGTAGCTTTTTGAGATGCTAAATGCTAAAATTTTTACAATCTTTGATGAGAATGCTCTAAAGAAATCGGCATTGAATATAGTGATCGATGATGAGAAATTGGATTAAAGACGTGGGCAGCAGTAAGCGGTTTAATCTTTCACTTGTTAGCCCAAAATGAAAAGAAAGGAAGTAGAAAATTGCATTAGATTATTATTATTATTATTATTATTATTATTAAAAACTCTATAGTTATAATGAGAATGGAGAGATTTGAAGTTTCGAACCCTAAACAGTGCAAACACGAAAAGTTATACGTTGAACTATTCTTGATGGTACAATATTAGATCATTAGGGTGTCTGTCTTTTAAATTTTTGCCCTTAATTTTAATACAAAGGTACAAAGATAAGTATCTTTTCCTCCAAAACAAAAGGTAATGAACAATCTTAGTCCTGTTATCATCACACGGTTGAAATAACTAGTTTTAAATTTATCTGGCCACAGTTCAATAATTTGGTTTCCACAGTTCATAGTGATCAACTTGCACTTTGTTATAGACATCTAGTCCATTTAGTTTGTAGAAGTTCATTGATCTTGATATATAGTTCCAAGAACGATGTCGTTTTCTTCTTCAAAAGAGGAAAAATAAATTGATAAATGAGTATTAGTTCTTTAAAAAAATTCCATTGGTTTTCTTTCATTCCTTGTTATGTTCTAAAACTTGAAGTAGTAATAATATTGTAATATTAAGATCATATATGACAAGCTCGGCTCAATTTATTTTGGGCCTAAAGATACAATTTAAGTGGGATTTATTTTATATTTATATATTTATTAAATAATATTTCATTAAATTTTGATATTATACATTTTTTTTTCATATATATATATATATATCTATATATATATATATATATATATATATATACTCTTCGAGATGCAGAACTACAGATTAATTTTATATTCAAGTTTAGCTAACATAAATGTAACTAGAAGAAAATAAATTTCAAAGAAAAGGAAAAAAAAAATTAGTTTACGCTCTAAACCTACATAAATAAAAATTTATGTATGAATTAATTCCAATAGAATTTAAAATAATTATATATTTATATTTTGAAACTATACTTACTTTTACACATATATTTAGATTTAATTAAAATATCTATTATTAAAAAAACACCAGAAGGTACGAGCACCTATATCAAAGAAACAAAGAACTCTTCACACATATTACTAGGGCCATAAATTAACCAAAATTTTCATAAATAGCTCGGGCTTGACTTGATAAAAAACTTGTTCATGTTTGTTTATTTATAAATGAGTCAAGTTTTAGGCTCAATTTTAAACTTGTTTAATAAATGTGTTGGGAACCTAGTGGATGAAATTTATCAATAAATTATTAATTCAACAACTTTACAAAAATAGGCTACACCTTTGCAAAAGAAGAATAAGCCAAAATGTATTGGTCATTTCATACTTTGAGGGGGTAACAATAGGTGTTGGTCATTCCTTTTATGAAAACCCCAAAAAGGTAAAAATGAGAGATACTTACTGTAAGAATAGATATCATGCATATGGTTTTATTTTAACAAAGTTCTATTAGTTTATAGAGTACAAAATTTTATTAACAATAAATCTATTGAAATATGCAATTCTTAAAACAAAATAAAAAAAATTGTCCATGCCTTATCCAAATCAAAACTATTTTCCTGTTTTTGAACATTACATAATGCTAGACTCTCATTTTTATGTACAAAACAATCTCAAATAAATAATAAACATTTAAGTTTTCACCACAAAAATGTTCAACATGCCCATATTGAACCCCAGATACTTACGTAGTTGAGAGGATAATACGGCACATGGAGCTGAAAACGGAAATATTTGGTGAAAAGAATATGATTGAATGATATTGTTCCTAGTACAATTAAGTTAAGGGGAGCTTTAGAAGACTCAGCAATCAGCACGTCATAAATATAGTTGGATCCATTCTGTCTGTACAGATAATGACAATTCATTTAAGAAGCAAAGACCCTTCTCATTCATACATTTGAATTTCATGTAACCAATAAGCTGGATGAGTTTCAAAGGCACTTGCTATGGGAAAGAGAATTGGGGACACCGAAAACTTTTACTGATTGGATTGGAGTGGTTAGCTCTCCGAGTAAAAAAGGTGGCTTGGAAGTTTGGTTCTTTCTACTCGTACTGAGTAATGTTTGTCTTTTGGGCTTGCATTACCTTTTTCGTCCCTCCGTGGAATGGGCATTGTCCAAACGAAGGCCTTTGCCCGTATAGTCCATTGGGTTCCTATTTCTACCATTCCTCTTTCTTTCCATGGGCTTGCTGGCCATATTGGCCCACTGGGCTCATTATTTCTTTCCTTGGGCTTTCTCGGCCCACTTACTTTATTTTTACCTCTTATTCTTCTTGTGGGCCTGTTGGCTGTCATTCTTGCCATGTTGATCCATTGGGCTTGCTACCTCTTTCCTTGGGCTTCCTCGGCCAACTTACTTCATCTTTACCTCTTATTCTTTCCATGGGCTTGCTAGCTGTCATTCCGGCCATGTTAGCCCATTGGGTTTACTAACTTGCTTTTACCATTCATATTTTCTTTTTCCTTCCACTTCCCTTATTGTTGGGCTTCTTTTGTCATTGGGCCTTTCATCTAAAGTGGGCATCAACACACATATAAACTTATAAATGAGCCTATGCTTGAATTGTTTTGTATTGAGCCTAATAGCTCACGAGCTTGTTCGTGAACAAATTTTTTTGCTTGGGCTCGAGTTGTTTATTAAAAGAGCCTAGAATTAAGGCTCAAGTTTGGCTTATTTATAAATAAACAAACATGAATGAGCTTTTTATCGAGTCTATTCTGAGTTGTTCATGATTGGCTTGGTTCATTTACAGTCCTATTGTTGTATCAGTTATTCTGATGTTGTATTATCTGTTGTGTTTGCTAAGATACCTAGTATACTGTAGCACTCCCTGCTTTGTTTGCATGTTGGGAACGCCTGACTTGCACACAAGCTAGCTTATGACATAGTTTCGTTGGGATAATAGGTTAGTCTCAACTCTCTAACCCACCATTCAATGGGCTTAAGCACAGTAGAACGGGCCCTGATCCATTAACACAAAAAGAACCCCACAATAAGTCATATTTTTTATAATAACCAAAGATATTTTTCCTTTAACTCATTTTTTCTAATGCTACAAAATATTAGAAAACACAAAAAATTATCTTCACATAATATTTTCCATCGAAACAAACTAAACGAAAGTCGGTAATATATACAATTCATGGAAAGATTTAATAAAATGTGATTTTTTTTTTAATAATAAAGATAGAAATTTTATTTCAAGATAGTAGCATAACTGTAACACGAGTACAAAGAGTGATCATTATAAAGTAAAGTCTCTGGCCATATTGCCCAACAGCTGTACAAAACAAATGCATGAAAACTACAATATTGGCCAACGTATGGGCGGTCAAATTTTGCTGTGAGAGAGAGGGAGACCATTTTAAAATGGAAACATGATACTACCATTAATAATTAATTTCATGAGCCTATGATTTGACTTTGGAAAGTAAACTAACTATTTGGAAACAAAATTGCTTCCCTTCATTTAAAGGAATTTTTTTTTCCTACTAACTTTTCAAATGGGGGCTAAGTGCTTCACCTTAAACTGTATCCCCTCCGTTCTAGGACCCTATCCGATTGAGATATGTTTAATTTAAGACTCTACCCAATTCAACAAAAAATCAAAATCCTAAAACGACCAAAAAGGGGCAATGTATGACTTCAAAAACGAACAGCAAGTCACACTCACATGCTGCACTATATGTCCGAACAAAATGTACTAGTATTTTTTTTCTTTTTGAGAAGGAAATGTACTACTAGTTAGGCAAGAACAAATTACAGGAGTCAGCTTGGGTCCATTTTACGCTTAACAAGAGTTTTTTTTTTGGCTCCATTCATATCATTTATATGGTCATTTTTACTGCAATCAGTGGCGGAGCCACATTGAGGCAGAGGGGGCCATGGTCCCCCCAAATTTTTGAAAAAGATTGAGTAGATATACTTTTTTTTTTTTTTTTTTGACAATCACACAAAAAAGAGAACACTAAGGATTTACGTGATTCGGCCTTTGGCCTACATCCATGGGTGGAGACAAAGAGAAAGTTTCACTAATAAATATGGAGAGTACAAAGGTGGTGTAAAAGCACTCTCACAAACCTAAACCCCAATACACCCAAATAACTCTATATCAAAGAGTTCTCTCCCAACTTTAACATAATTCAAGGCTAAACAATAGTTGCCGTCCATACAAAGAGGCCAATCCGAAAAAAGCTAACAGACAACACCAAAAATGGCATCCTTAACATCATTCACTTTAGCCTTTACATTCTCCTTCTCTAGCTAGGAACATTCTTAGCTCTTTTAATTGCTTCTAGTTTGGTACAAAACTGAGTCAGCTTGGTTCTTTTTGTCTATGGCATCCCTCTCTTCCTTATCTTCCTTTTGCAAAATTTTAAAGATTCTTTAACAATACTATCCACCTGTCTAACAAAACTGAGTATTATACTTAACTATGAGTTATCCAAACCATTTTAATTTTTTTTAAGGAATAGATATGCATTTGGCCCCTCATTCTCCGATTAAAAACAAATATATTTGTGATATTATATCAATAAAATTACAATAATTAGACATTCATATCACAAATTCAGAAATTGAAAACAATGTATTTCATTGATTAATTCAAGTATACAAGTAATACATATATATACTCTTCTATACAGGTGTGAACACGAATGTAACTAACTAACAGAACTAACAAACTCATACACGTGCAAGCAAATCCTTAACTGACTTCCTCACGTGCCAGTACTTAAGTAAACACTAGAACAAGCTAAACTACAAGTCGTTTGCACTTTAACCCTCACTTATGCAACCCTGCCATTTATGCTCTGTTGTAGGATCATCAACTCTGTGAGTGAGTATTTGATCTTCTGCTCCTCTGCTCTTGCCACTGGTCTTGACATCTTCATTCTTACTTGTATTCTGATACTCCCCCTTAAGAGCAGTAGGGGCATGTATGTTAATCATCCCCATTTTACAACTAAGAGTGGAGAATTGATTATAATTCAGAGCTTTAGTGAGCAGATCGTCCAACTGACAATTTGTTCTAACATGATTCAACTTGATTACCTTCTCCAACACTTTATTCCTAACCACATGACAGTCTATTTCTATATGTTTTGTCCTCTCATGGAAGACTGGATTGGAACCAATATGCAATGCAGCTTGGCTGTCACAGAATAGTAAGGCCTCCTTGTCATGATTCACACCAATGTCCTTGAGGAAATACAAAATCCACACTATCTCACATGTTGCCACTGCCATGGACCTGTATTCAGCCTCAGCTGATGATCTTGACACTGTGGATTGCTTCTTGGACTTCCAAGATACTAAGGAATCACCAATGAAGATGCTGTAGCCAGTCACAGATCTCCTGGTGTCAGGACATGCAGCCCAATTTGCATCTGCAAAGCCTTTCAAATGCAAGTCTGTGTTGGAAGGAAACATAAGTCCTTTGCCCGGTTCACTTTCAAATACTGCAACACTCTATGTGCTGCATCCAGATGAGGTCTCCTTGGCTTGGACATAAACTGACTGAGTTTATGGACAGCAAATGTGATGTCAGGTCTTGTGATTGTTAAGTACAAGAGCCTGCCCACAAGCCTTCTATAATGACTTGGATCTTTAAGTTCTTCTCCTTCAAACTTGCTAAGTCTTAAGTTGTGCTCCATAGGGGTCTTTGCACACTTACAACCCAGTAGTCTAGCATCATTGAGCACATCAAGAGTGTATTTCCTTTGACAAAGAGCAATTCCTTTGTCTGATCTTGCAACCTCCAAACCAAGGAAATATTTCAAACTACCCAAATCCTTAAGCTTGAACTTATCATCCAGCATAACCTTAAACTTATCCACTTCAGCCTTGTCATTGCAAGCTATCAAAACATCATCTACATAGTAAACAAGGAGTAATCAGCCTTGGATTGAATGAAACCAAGTTGAATTAGAGTGCTTGAAAACTTTGCAAACCATTGCCTAGAAGCTTGCTTGAGGCCATAAATGGATTTGTTGAGCTTACAAACAACCTCCCCCTGGCTGTGGAACCCTTGTGGAAGAGCCATATACACCTCCTCATCCAAATCTCCATGAAGAAAGGCATTATTGACATCCAATTGACTAAGAGACCAACCATTTATGGCAGCAACAGCAAGAAGAATCTTGACAGAAACCATTTTAGCCATTGGAGAAAAGGTTTCAAAGTAGTCAATGCCTTCCTTTTGGGTGAAGCCCTTAGCTACCAACCTAGCTTTGAACCTTTCAATGGATCCATCAGCCTTATACTTGATTTTGTACACCCACTTGCAGCCAATGGACTTCTTATTAGGAGGTAAGGGTGTCAAGGTCCAAGTGTTGTTAGCCTCAAGGGCTGCTATCTCAGCAGCCATGACAGCTTGCCATTGGGGATCAGAGACAGCTTGGTAGTAAAATTGAGGTTCAACATTGGAGGAAATGGCACAACAGAAGGTCTTATAGGAGGGAGAGAGGTGATGATATGACACATGAGAAGAAAGGGGATGAGATGTACCTGACTGAGAAGAAGGCAAAAGCTGGACAGAAGTAACATTATTGCAGTGGAACTCCTGTAAATATGATGGCCTTTTAATGGATCTAGCAGACTTTCTAAGGGGAATAGGATCTGCAATGGGATCAAGGGGAGCTTCTGGGATATCATCAAGTAGATCATTATCAATGTTATGGTGAACTTGAGTGATGGAATGAGGAGAAAAAGCAAAATTGGAAGGTGAAGACAGAAGGGCCTCATCATGCAAGGCAGGAACAGGTGAGGCACATGGCAAGGGCAAGGAATTGAGAGTAATGGAGCTATTGGAAGAAGACACAAAAGGGAAAACAGATTCATGAAAAACAACATCCCTGGATATAAAAACAACATGAGTGTCAAGGTCATAGAGTTTATATCTTTTGATAGTACACGGGTAGCCAAGAAAGATACATTTTCTTGCCCTTGGAGAAAATTTGTTCCTGGTTTGAACAATGGTGGAGGCAAAACACAGGCAGCCAAAGACTTTTAGATGATTGTACTCAGGGGGCTTATGAAATAAGAGTTCAAAAAGTGTTTTGTCATGTAGCAAGGGAGAAGGAAGTCTATTGATGAGGTATGCAGCAGTCAAAACACAGTCACCCCAAAAGGACAATGGGACTTGAGATTGAATCTGTAAGGCCCTAGCAATGGAGAGTAAGTGCTGACGTTTTCTTTCTACAACAGAGTTCTATTGTGGGGTATAAACACAGCTAGTTTGATGGATAATGCCATGTGAACTAAAGAAATCAGGCATGGCAAACTCTTTGGCATTGTCAGTCCTAAGAGCTTTAATGTGCTGACTAAATTGGGTAACAATCATAGCATAAAAAGATTGAAACAAAGGTCTGACATCAGTTTTGGATTTCATAAGAAAAAGCCAAGTGGCTCGGGTTGCATCATCCACAATGGTTAAGAAATATTTGTAACCATCCAAAGTAGGAACTGAATAAGGGCCCCAAACATCCATGTGAACTAAATCAAAAGCACATGCAGAGATTTTATTATTGAAAGGAAATGGTAATCGTTTAAGCTTGGCCATAAGACAGATATGGCAAGTCTTATTACAAAGGAATTGTAAGGAAGGAAGATTAGGACCTAAAACTTTAAGCTTCATATTTGAAGGATGTCCTAATCTGGCATGCCAAAGAGATGAAGATGCAGAACCTGCAGAAGTTGAAGCAGAAAAAGGAGGAAAAGAAGCTTTGGACTTATGACTGCCTAAGTAATCAGCAAGGGAAGAAGGAGAAATGTGTTGAAGGCTGTCACACTGCAACAAATACAAGCCATCAACAGCCTTGCCCATCCCAATCGTTTTCCAAGGTAAAAGGTCCTGAATAAAACAGTAATTGGAGAGGAAAACAAGGCAATAAGGTTGAGATAGTGTGAGTGTACTAACAGATAGTAAATTGAAACTGAAAGAGGGAACACAAAGAACATTAGTAAGGGTAAGTGAAGGAGAGAGAATAACAGTGCCAATGTGAGTGACTTGAGCTAATTCCCCATTAGGCAAGTGAACCAAGGACTGTATAGTAGCAGTGATTGAAGTTAATAGATCAACTGAGCAAACAAAATGGTCAGTAGCCCCAGTATCCAACACCCATGTCCATTGATCATAGATTCTTCTATTCACTACTTGTGCAGAGAAAACACTATGAGATAGGTCAATACCAGACATTGGAGCATTGATAGATGCAGAAGATGATGCTACATTTGCCATTGAAGCATCCCTGATTTGAGCAGAAGGTAAGGTGGATGAATTAGAAGCTCCAAATAAGGCATGAAGTTGCTGATATTGTTCAGGAGTGAAAACAAACGGATGATTCATTGGTGAGGCAAGTGGAGTATGAGCAACTTGATGATGTGAAGACACTTGATGAGCCATAAATGGCTTGTTCTTGAACTTGAAACCTGGTGGAAAACCATGCTTTTTGTAGCATTTATCCACTGTGTGACCAATCTTGCCACAATGTGTGCAAGTTGGTCTTTCCTTCCCTTTTCCAACAGCACCACCAAGAAATGAACCAATATGTTCATTGGTCAATTTTGCAGCTAAAGCAATGGAATCAACCTTGGGAAAAGCTGAATTAGGCACTAATCTTTGTGTCTCTTCTTGGATTAACAAGGAATACACCTTACTAAGAGATGGAATTGGATCCATAAGCAAAACTTGAGATCGAACTTGGGAGAAAGAATCATTCAATCCCATTAGAAATTTCATGACAGATTCTCTTGTTTGTAAATCAGTGAGTTTCTTGTTGATATTGCAAATGCATTTACCACATGAGCAAGTAGGAAATGGACTGAGATTCTGTAATTGATCCCAAAACACCTTTAATTGAGTAAAGAAATCAGTGATAGACGATTCACCTTGATGAAGCTCGGCTATGTCCTTCTGAAGATTGAAAACTCTAGGTCCATTTGTTTGAGCAAAACGATTCTTCAAGTCATTCCAAATTTCTAGAGCAGTATCTTCATAAATGATGCTTGATTGAAGCTTTGGTGAGACTGAATTGGTTAGCCATGTCCCAACCATATTATCACATCGTATCCATGCTTGCTCATTTGAAGGAGTTGATACCAACGGTGATGAAAGAGTCAAGGTTCCATCAATAAACCCTAGTTTATTCTTGGTGAGTAAAGCTTTTCTAACTGCACGAGCCCAAGCTGCATAATTTTCGCCACCTAACAATGGCTGTGTGACGAGGACAAGACTTGGATTCTCTGCGTGATGTAAAAACAGAGGGTTATCCATTGGAGATTCTTGAGAAGAAGATGGATTCACAGACGTGGAAGCCTCTGTAGAACCATTTGTATTTGTAACAGAAGTCATCGATGACGATTGGCGTTTGAAGAATCAACTTCAACTTCCAGAAAATAAAATTTTCTCAGGAACAGAGAAGAATTTTCTTGGAAAATTGATAAAGATGAGAAAAAAAAATGCTAAACCTACAGGAATTTAGGAATTTTCCTCTGATACCATATCACAAATTCAAAAATTGAAAACAATGTATTTCATTGATTAATTCAAGTATACAAGTAATACATATATATACTCTTCTATACAGGTGTGAACACGAATGTAACTAACTAACAGAACTAACAAACTCATATACGTGCAAGCAAATCCTTAACTGACTTCCTCACGTGCCAGTACTTAAGTAAACACTAGAACAAGCTAAACTACAAGTCGTTTGCACTTCAACCCTCACTTATGCAGCCCTGCCGTTTATGCTCTGTTGTAGGATCATCAACTCTGTGAGTGAGTATTTGATCTTCTGCTCCTCTGCTCTTGCCACTGGTCTTGGCATCTTCATTCTTACTTGTATTCTGATAATTCACAAACTTACAACAAACACACAATTTTTTTAAATAATTATCTCAATAGATAAAAGTGAAAAAAAAAAAAAAGTTTTCATCCTTCAAGTTTGCGACTTACCTAATCAGCATCACCATATAGTTGCAAACAAAACCAGCTTTCGCTGGCAGATGCATTTGGATAGGCACTTGCTAAATAAGCAATCTTCACACTTTTCTTAGCCCATCTCCCTTAAATCTCCAATATCAATCCTAACTCATCTACCTTTTTTTTTTTCTTCAAGTTCTTCTTTTTTAAATTCTTCAGTTATTCCATCATTTTTATGAAATAGAGAGGGTGACTTTTTGATTTCACCAAGCAACATTTATCAATTACACATCCTACCTCCACCACTTGTATGGTAGAAACTTAAAATCTCAAAATTTAGAGTCCCCAGGTGATCAGGTAGTGGTATGGTTCATAAACTCTCTTATGACCTTTCTTTTTCATCTTTATTTATTATTAAAATAATAAATTTATTATATATCATTATGAATGAACACAACAAACTATTATTATATCTAATAAAAATATACTACAATATATTATGTAATTGGTTGTATTTAATTATATATATTTTTTATATATTGAAATTTAAATGATGATTTGTCTACTATTTAGTTTTTTTTTTTATAAAAAATTTATTAGTATTTTTTTTTTATTATCTTAGTCATTGTACTAAATGGGTGATAATTAAATTTAATAGTCTAGGTTAGCGGGCAAGTTAAAAACTATTGATTCATTATGCAAAAGAAAGAAATATAGGGCCTGTTTGGTAAGATTGTTCTAGTAACGTTGTTTGTATTTTTTGGAAATACGTATGGGTGAAAAAATGTGTGAAATTAAGTATAATGTTGTTTAAATATTGAAAACTGTTGCTCAAAATACCCTACCAAACAGGCCCATAGTAATTTAAAAAACAATACACTTTTGGTTTTGAGTTCCATTCGTAAAACTTCAACTTCCAATAAAAGCACAAAGTTGGTTATTGATAAGCATGGGATGGGATAAGTGCGTGCGTGTTTTGTTAAAAAGAAGGCGCGTAGTGGTGCGATTAATAAAGATACTTACATTTTGTTATAATAAAGATACGTAGTTGAGGGATTGAGATCTTGTGCAATACCTAGGGTATAGCACGATGTGCAATTGCTCAAATCTCAACCATTCATTGAATCTAATGCTTCAAAAATCAACACATCATTTAAGCCATGTCAGCGATCTGTGTGCTCATTTTAACTTCACTTTCTCATTTTAAGTTTCAACTATTCACCCTCCCCTCTCAATTTTTCAAAATTTCAGTCTCTCCCTCTCTCTTTCATTCCACCAAACCTATCTGGGACACCCATGGCCAAACTTCCATGGTTGCAGCTTGCAACCACCGAATCCCATTCCGCCACCACCTCTGGTGGTTTATGCTGGTTTGGCTTCTTCTCTCTTGAAATGCCTCTCTCTGTTTTCTTGTTCTCCTGAACCTAGTTGTGGTCGAGCTTCTCCTTGCAGCCACCATCTCTATGTTTCTGCCACCACATAATTTAGCCAACAATCTCCCTCAGCAGATTTGTCAACTTAGTATCTGAACTACTGTTGCCTAACTCGCCACTCTCTGTTATTATCTTTAGGGGAAAAAAAAAAGTCTCTTTATTTTTTAATTTTTCAATATTTTGATGTTAATTGTTTTGTATGTTTGGTTTTTTTGTGTTTATTTTGCATTTTTTGTTTTGTTTTTGGGATTTTATCACCATTCACCCGTGAATCGTTTTCCTTTATTTAAGGTTACGTCGAACTATTTTTTGGAATAATATTTCTACGCATGATTAAGAACGATAAAAGTTGAAGTTAAATAAAGTTGGTATGAGTGAAATACATGAAGTTGAAGTTAAATAATGGTTGCAATTATATATCTACTTCTAGTCTAACTGTTGTAATTACTTGTTGAGGGTGAAGTCAATGTGATTTTGCTGCTTTTTGGGTGGGCACTAAAGATGTTTGAGGAAATGCTTCATAGAGTTTTAGTATGTCTCTTTGAATTCTGTCTTCTTCATTTTTTCTTTCTTTTTCTTTTTCTTTTTTGTGGATTTTCATGTTAGTTTGGTGCTAAGATTGTGATTATAATTGAATTTATGTTAGTGTTGTATCTTCGGAAAATGAGATTATGAAGAAGAAGAAGAAGCAGTCGGTGGAGGTTGATGATACAAGTGAGTACAGAATGGTTCAAAAAACAAAAAGCAAATATCTGATGACTATTAGTTTGTGTTTGAGGATCAGATTGATTTTATAAAAACATTCGTTATGGATGCTTGCAATATTGATAATGAGGAGGTGTCCAAGTTGCTTAAGAAGTCTAAGGAAAAATCAGCTTTGGATGCACGTAGCCAAGACGAACTTCTGCAATGGGTGTTGCTGCACAAGTTTCTCAATAAATGGGTGTCAAACTTGGCCATCATATAGGTTATGCTATCCGTTTTGAAGATTGCACTTCAGAAAAGACTATTATGAAATATATGACAGATGGAATGTTGTTGCGAGAGTTTCTGGTTGAACTAGATTTCAAAAGCTATAGTGTGTTAATGGTGGATGGCCCTTGGTTGTAATTGAATGTTTTCAAAGTAGAGCTTGTTACGAGCATTCCCTTATTTATTGAAGCCATATTTTGCTGTCAAAAAGCTAATTTTTAGTATCAGTGAAACATTAAATGTATTCTTTAATTTTGACACTTAGGTAGTTTCATTTTTCATTTACAAAAACTTTTACAAGGAATTAGAGTACAAACAAAGAAGAATGTAATAAAATATAGTTATTCTTTTCTTTATATTGGTTTTAGAGTTTAATAAATGTAATTGATTTTGTACCTTTTATTTCTAATTTCTTGTAATGCTTTAAATTGAACAATTTTGATTTATTCCTGGGCAATGATTTATTTCACTCAAAAAACAACCTAAAATTTGCATTCACAAATTCTGTAAGGATTCAAGTTGAAGCCAAAGTGTAATGAATAAGATAATACCCATGCAAAATACTTCCATTAAAAGTTTCTACATGTATCCAAAAAATATATAAATATTTCTACAATACTTCTTCGTAATGGTAGAACTTATACAAGTGTGAGAACATGTGGTCTTCACTAATATAAAACAATCTAAACTTCAGCACTAATCCCTCTAGCACTTGCCTCTTCTCGCTTTTAGTGATCAAAAGAAGAATAGCATACCTATAATCATGCCATTCAACCTGACAAAAGAACAAAGAGTGATTTCAATGATAAACATATATCAAATTTTCCAATTAACACCAAGCACAAGTAAAGCCATAAGATCATTATCATTACTAATTATGTAAGTTTGTTGAGGGTTTAGCTTAGAAGCTTCCATCTTAAGAGCTCAGCTAAGGGACCAAAATTAAAAGTGAAATACAAAGTAGATCATATAGTCTGAATGTTCATGAGATGCATTAATTTCTTGTAATCAATGTCGTAATATAATAGGTGCGTAGCCCAATTTTAATGTGGCAATAAGACAATAACAAATGCATTTTGCATTGAGAAGAAGCAAAGATGAGATATTTACCAACTGAAAAAAGGCATTGAAACAAAATTAGGCTCGAATAAAGGTTGTCACTGAAAGAATCTAAAAAGAGATCCAAGGTATTTAGTGGCAAATGCAAGTGAAAATATTTTGGCAAAATTTTTTTATTTCAAGACAAGCCAATTAAATTCACAGCATGCTCAAATTGTTTAAAGCTTCTATGATGAACAAAAACAACAGGGAGCACCAACTGGACAAAAACAAGAAATCAAGGAAAGAAAAAAGAAATCAAACCATTACACAAGAAATTATTTTTTAGCAAGGACCGAAAAAGAACGGAGAAATATTTGACAAAGAAATCAAGAAAAGAGGGAGAAAACTTCAGAGTTTCTCTAATAGATATTTTCACAATCATCTTCTGTGCATTTCCAAAATCAACATTAAAAGAAAATAAAATAATCAACTACTACCAAATTCAAACCACAATAATGACAAACCAATGGAATAAGAGAGAACTGATACATTATGACAAACTTCAAACTAAGAAATTATTATTAAGCTAAGAAAGCATAGTATGTTTCAATGAAAGAAACTAAGAAAGGGGTTATTGTTAGTGCTATAAATGAAACAAAGGGATAAGCTTTGGCAAAGAAATCAAAGAATGAAAAAAAAATCCATAGATAATAATCAAGAAAAGAAGTTGAAGTTTTCAAAGATACGATGCTAACACAAATTCAATTATAATCACAATCTTAGCACCAAACTAACATGAAAATCCACAAAAAAAGAAAAAGAAAAAGAAAAAAGACTGAATACAAAGAAATAAACTAAAACTCTATAAAGCATTTCATCAAACACCTTCAATGTCCACCCAAAAAAACAGCAAAATCACATTGACTTCACCCTTAGCAAGTGATTACAACAATTAGACTAGAAGTAGATATATAATTGCAACCATTATTTAACTTCAGCTTCATGTATTTTACTCATACCAACTTTATTTAACTTCAACTTTTATCACTCTTAATCATGCGTAAAAATATTATTCCAACAAATAGTTCAAGGTAACCTTAAATAAAGGAAAACAATTCACGGGTGAATGGTGATACCATCCCAAATGCAAAATAAACACAAAAAAACCATACATACAAAACAGTTAACATCAAAAAACTGAAAAAATAAAAACTGAAAAAATAAAAAATAAAAAGACATTTTTTTTTTCCTAATGATAATGATAGAGAGGGGTGCGTTAGGCAACAGTGGTTCTGATACCGAGTTGACAAATCCAGCAAGGGAGACTGTTGGCTGGATCGATGTGATGGCAGCAACTTGGAGATGATGGTTGCAAAGAGAAGCTTGGCCACGGTTGGGTTTGGGAGAACAAGAAAACAGAGAGAGGCATTTCAAGAGAGGAGAAGCCACATTAGAATGAACCATCGGAGGAGGTGGCAGCATGGGATTCGATGGCTGCTAGCTGCAGCCATGGGTGTCCCATATAGGTTTGGTGGAATGGAAGAGATAGGGAGAGAATGTAAAAAACGATAAGGGGTGCACGAGGTGTTACGCAAACCCCTAAAAGGATGAGGGGCCAAGGCCAGCTATGATTGATGATATGAGCATGTATGTACCCAGGAATGCCCTACATGGCGGGGATTGTTGGATGCCTAGCAAAAGAGGACTAGATGCCTCACACTATACAAGCTGACCAGAAAAATCAACCAAAGTAATATTATGAGTAATTTTGTTTCATGATATGATAAAGTAAATTATTAATATTTAATTACCAATAATTATGTTTTAAAGAGATGAGGAAACAAGTTATATGATGTTAAATCAAGGAAGTATGATTAAGATGTTATGTTCATGAAGTTAAGAAGTTTTCAAGAACAAAGTTTTCTCATTAGTTGTTAAAAAGTTTCTCATAAGAAACTTTAAATTTGGTCTAAGGAAATATGTTTTCTTGATGAAATGAGATGTATTTTTCTGAGGAAAGCATTTTCTTTATGTGCCGAGGTATATTTTTAAAGAAAGTATGCAAGTTATTTTCCAAAGCCATGTAAAGATTTGTTTATAAAGTTCATGAAAAATTATTTGTGCATGTTCCAAGAATTTTATCTTGAAGAGTATTCACGTATTAGAAAATGTCTTGGTTTACATGCATTTCTACATTCTTTCTACTATCTCATACCACCTAACCCCCTTACTGGATTTTTCAACTCACCCCCTTTTTAACAACCTTCCTGCGAGCAGGTTTTATGCAATGGGAGAGCAACAAGAGCCTTAGTTGAGTTTTGTAGGAACTGAGCTTTATTTTGTTAGTTATCACTTTCTACTCCAGTACTTTTAAGCTTATTTATGTAAAAAGTTTGTATTTTTAAATCAATAGTTGGAAGTTAGAAGTTTTGACATAATCAAAAATTTTAGTATGTGACCTTGAGATAAATCTATAAGGAAAAGGTTTTTATGCAATCTGGGTTGCGGGAATTTTTATGCAACCGACTACAAGTATGTGGTGGTTAAAAAAACCATCCACATGTACTTAATTATAGTCACATGACATTTTTAATGAGTCATGTGACTTAAATAATACATGAGGATGGGTTTTTTAACCACCATGGTTGCATAAAAACCTTGTCCTATTTATAATTGATGGTTTTTGTTATGACTTTGGGAAAAATATTATATGTTCTATTTATTAAGTAGCAAAAAGAAATAATTTGTTCACTGGTTTAGTTTGGTTTGTGCTACTATCAAGTTTAGACTTGTTATTAACATGTTGGTCATGGTTGCAATTCTGGAATTTGAGTTTGGGTCGTGACACTAATAGTTTAGACTTGTTATTCTTGTACTTTGTACTTCTATTCTACCATAGTGAATTCCACTGCCAAAAGGGTTTTTCTGTCAAGATATTCCCTTCGTAACCATATTGTCGTGTCTCACTTTTCTACTTCTATTTCTATCTTGCAATATGGTTGTGTACTTTATTCACTGAATTGGAACTTAATTGGCAATGTAATCAAGTTGGCTTAACATTGAGTAACACCAATCAATTGGGAAATTTAGTGTATAAATTTAGGATATACACGTCAAGGTTGCTTAAAGATTGTGTTATCATTTCTTGGCCATGGAAGATTACAAAGCAAAACCTGCCAAATCTTTTTTTAGGTTTTTCTTTTTGTTGGCATATTTTGTATCAAAATTTTCTTGTAATTATCATTCAAATACTTTGTATTTTGGTTTTAGTAGGTTGATTTGTAATTTGGTTGAAGTTCAAGTACTGAAAATTGAAGTTTTTGCAAGGAGAACTTCGATTGAGTGAGACTGGATCTTGATCCTACGAGTTTGAAACATATCTGGCATTTTAAATTCGGTTGAAGACATTTTCACCTAAATTTTGGTCGATGGAAATGCTCAGAACATCAAAGAAATTAGGTACGAACTTCTCTATTGTTTCAGCAATTATAGGTCATTTACTATGAAATGAAACCATAATTAACATCTACAAGTTGACAAAAACCCAGCAAATTGTGAGAGCCAAACACTTGGCCTTTGTCTCTATTTTCTCTCTCTCACCATAGTCAAATACTTGAGAGGAGATCAATTCCTTCTCACCCATCACTACCTTTGCTTTGTTCCTTTGTGTAATGAGGGTTATTTGAAGCTTGGGAATCATTGGAGCTGCAACATATTCAACCAAGGAAACTTAGAGATTGCAATTGGAGCTCAATTGTGGATCTGACAACTAGATTAAAGAAAAGACTTGGTAGAGTTAGTTGATAGTAGGAGCTTGGACGACATGAGTATAAAGATAGCACTAGACTTGGAGGGTTTTGTGCGTATCTTGTACTGCAACTATTCATTAGAGTAGACCATTTTGGTAATTGTGCCGCAGAAAGTTTTTTCCAACTGTTTTTTGGGTTTTCCTCATCAATAACTCATCTAGTGTTATTTTTGTCTCTTTGGTATTGTGAATTTAATTTTTGTGGTTTTTACATTTCATAGGCTCTAATATTTTTTCCATGTAATTGTTGGTATCCATATCAATTGGTTAATCACGCAAACTTGGTGTTAATCGATAAATTAGCCTTGATTGATTAAGTCATAATTAAAATTTGGGGTCTAAATCAATACCTTGGGCCCCAACCACCAATATCACTTAACCTAACTAATTAAACGAGTCATATGCATTGCACATGACAAAATATGTCATATTTCTATTGGTGGTGGGAATCAAACTTTGTCCTTAAATAATTTCTCATCTTTCAAGTGTGTTTAATCGACTAATGAATTACGATTTCAAGATTTTGGCTTCTAATAGAAGCTTGTGTATCTTTCCTGGCCGTTTGGGTTGCATTTATAAGTTAGCTTATTACTTTCTTTTTTTTTTTTTTTTTTTTGCTTTTTTCGAGTCTCATGAGAGTTATTTACTTATTTTATTTAACTTTTGCTTATTTTTCTAACTATTTTTGGGTTCCATGTGAGTTGCCTAGTTTTTTATTTATTTTAACATTTAATTTTTATTTAACATTTACTTTTTATTTATAATACCTTCAATAAAACATTTTTAGCAAAAAACTAAATAAGTTATTTCTAAACAAATACCTCAAGTTTTTTTAATGTGTAATAAGTCTTTGAGAATTTTCTATAAAAATAAAAAAAAAAATCTTTTAAAATCCAATGATTTTTGTTTCTTAAGGTTGAATTTCCTTTTGACATCATAAGAAATAGCTGCCCTGAAAATCCAGGTATTACACAATCTTTCTTGGAAGAAATTCCTTCCTTGGGATTTGGAAACACATTCTTGAGTATGAAGTCTACCTTTTTGAATTTCCTCTCACAATTTGAACATTTTTCTCCGAATCACATGAAAGAAAATATCTCATACCTAAAGACCCAAGAAAATGTTAAAAAAGTGGTCTAGCTATGTTACTCTTTCATCTTTTGTGATAAAGACAGTATAGGCTGTCTTGACGAGTATTTCATTTGGTTTGCTGAATCAGCTAGAAACGTTACAATGAGTCAATAACCAGGGGAAAGCGATCTAGTGTTTCTCATAAAAGCTGCCTATACATAATATTTCAAAAGCATATTATTATGATAAATTACTAATTGTTACTATTCTTATATTAAAAAAATACATTCCTCAAAAAAATTTATATTAAAAAATACTGATTATTTCAAAATTTTAAGTTTTTAAAATATGTTAATTTCTTAAAGCTCATAAGTTTTTAAGACATGATGGATATAATCATTTAATTATATTCCCACATAGAGATGAGATTTTTAATTTTTTCTATTAAAAAAATTGTTTCTTAAAAAAAAAAAAGAGTTTAAATTAGATCTCAAGGTAAAAACACATTAGTGGTCATGTCCTTTAAGAAAAAAGTGATGGAGCATTGAATTATTGACTACTCTCTCTCTCTCTCTCTAGGATTAAATAGAGGGTGTCCCCATCAATATTGGGCCAACCTCTTCTTGGAATTTCCAAAAAGGAGCAACCTCCTTTTGTGGGACAATCAGAATGATGGAGAGAGAGAGATTATTCAGAGGTTTTACGCACTGTCAAGTTTAGAGTTTAGACTTTTTTGAGCCCTTAAGAGTGGTAGAGGTTGGAGAGAGAGTAGTAGGAGAAAAAAGAATAAGTAGAGAATGAATCCAAGGATAAACCCAAACTCACATTAGCCTTACAAAAAGATACATGTATGATCCATCCATACAACACATTAATTGAGCTGATTAACAAAACTCTTATATATATATATATATATATATATCATCTGCTGGTGCCTAATTCCCTTACCTCACTCTGAATTATATAGGCTAGGGGATGGAGGAGTTGCCCAAAGGTCTCTTCTGTGGTGTGCCTGGCAATGGAGCAGTAGTGTTGTTGTGACTCAACCTTGTTGGAGCTGGGGTGCGGGTGTTTGGATTGGGTGGAGGGACATAAGAAGTCTTATGCAGCCATTTTTTTTTATATACTTAGCAAAAAAAAAATATATATAATAAATATAAATAATTAGTTTAAATTACGGCTAAAATGCAAAACTGACCCTCTAACTTTCTTCAGATTTCATTTAAGTCCTCTAACTTTACTTTCGTTCATTTCGGTCCTCTAAGTTTTAGATTTATTCAATTAAGGTCTTTCTGTTAACTTTTGTTAAAATTTTTTGAAAAAAAAAATCTAGAAAATATTTTTCAATCATTAATTGAATTTTTTAATTTAAAAAATTTGAAGAAAAATGTATAAAATTGAAAAATTATCCACAACATTTAATAAAAGTTGATTGAAAAGTCTTAATTGAATAAACTTGAAAATTAGAGAATTGAAATGAACAAAAACAAAGTTAGAGGATTGAAATGAAATCTGAAAAATTTAGAAGGTCAGTTTTGCATTTACCCTTAAATTAATCTGTTAAGTGACCACCTTGACTTGAAAAAAAAAAAAAAAATATATATATATATATATATATTTATATATACACTTATAAAAAAAATATTATATACTATGTTAACTTTTTTTTACTACTCTAATAAAAATGTTAAACAAATGTCCTGAGAATCACATGAATTTGAATTCAACAAAAATAATAGTAATGCTACTACATCTACAATATTTTTACAATAAATCTTATGTGGTAAGTTGTTACTAATTGTAATTTGGGTTCAATATTGACATGTTTTACCCACTAATAACAACTTGTTGCATAAGATTTGTTATGAAATTGTTGTGGTCACTTTATTATTCTCATATTAGCATGTTCAATTTCCACTTTATCTCTTATTAGTCTTTTTTTTTTTTTCCTCTATGCTAGTACAAAAAAATTGTAATATTTCATGTATTTGCGGTTTTTTTAATTTTTTTTTTTTATGACATTGATATATTCAACTTGTCTCTTTATTAAATTTTGAATAGTTTAAGTTTATTAGTAACCACCCTAAAAAAAATTCCTAAAGCTGCCACTAGAATAAGGGTCCCTCAACTGGGGGTGGATGGTGGCACCTAAACACGAGGAGGAGCCCAGTTCATTCCACCAAGCGAAGATGAGACATAGGAGTGTCAATGCCAGTGGGGGAGGATTCTTCATCGAATTTGTTGATCTTCTTCATGAAGGATCCTCCTAGCTTCATAAGCAGGCATGCTTATCATCAGAAAAAGCACAACCATGGCTGCGAGAAGCGTGTTTCTAATTCGAAGCATTTTTGGAAGCAAAAATGGGTTAGAAATCTTTCGATAAAAAATAAGAGCATTAGTATCTGGAGTTGTAAAACTTCGGATATCCTATTTTTTAGCATCAAATCACAAAAAACCACAAAAAAAAAAAATGCATTATCCGGATGTCTATATGCTATAATTTTTACAATACTGCTATAGTGCACTTCTAAATATATACTTTACTATTCACAGATTGTAAACATAAATTTC
Source organism: Quercus wislizeni (assembly GCA_023055345.1). NCBI lineage: Eukaryota > Viridiplantae > Streptophyta > Magnoliopsida > Fagales > Fagaceae > Quercus > Quercus wislizeni. The sequence continues at coordinate 14,945,566 of JALGQJ010000014.1, forward strand.
ATTTTTTTATTCCTCTGACTCTCTGTCTTTCTCTGTCTCTCACTCACTTTCCTCTCTTTCTCCCTCTTCTCTATCATCTCTCTGTTTCTCCCTCATACCACTACCATAGTTCAGACCCCAGATTCTCTTTACAATCAATGGAGCTCCAACCATGATCATCAACCTAGTTTCAAACCCATATCAAAACTCTAGTCCACAAATCCACCATACCATTGCTAAAGTGGTGTTGTTCTCAATAGTTGCTAATACCCACAAGAATTGCAGAGAATATCCACCGCCTTTGCCACATAGAACCCATATTTGTTTTCCAATTCCACCGGTGGAGATTAGCGTGGTGGGTTTCTAAATCGGCAAGATCAGCGGTGGTGGGTTTCTGGGTTCAGCGTTGTGGTTGTTGTCGACGAGATCAACGATGGTAGTTGTTTCTTGTGGTGGTTGTTTTTTTTTTTTTTTTCCTTCTTGGTGGTTGTTGTTGGTGGGTTTGGTGTAGGGGTGTTCGTGGTGTGGTTTTGGGCCATTTTTAGCATCGCATTTTACGGTACAGTTTAGCTAAAACCATAACTGCACCACAACTTATTTTTGCGATCATATGTGCAGTGTGGTGTGGTGCGGTGCGGTTTAAAGTTTAGGCAAAACCATAACCGCATCGTATCTTATTTTTGTGGTCACATATGCGGTGCAGTATATAAGATTCAGTTTGAATGATTTGAAGTTTTTATATTTTTCAAATTTTGGGCTTTTTCTACCTAGCGCAAAACTAATTTTTCTCTTTGTTTTGGTCCAAGTTTTAAATTATTGAGCTGGTTTTTCTTTATTTTGCGTTGGCTTTCCTAATCAACACTTGCTAGGATTATCAAACTATTTTTTTCTTTTGAAAACTAGGGTTATTAAACTATTAATAATATATTTAATATTCAAAATAATTAAATATATTAATATATAGAGAGGGTGCGGTACGGTGTGGTACGGTTTGTGCGGTTTTCTTATTATAAAACCGCAAACCGCACTGCACCATGCGGTGTGGTGCAGTGCGGTGCAATATTACTTGTGGTGTGGTGTAGTTATGTCATTTTGCGGGCGGTTTTGGTGCGGTTTTTGCGGTTTGTACGGTTTATGCAGTTTGGTGAACACCCCTAGTTTGGTGGTTTTTTTAATGGGTTTTGGTGGTTGGCATAGTGGTGGCTATTGTGGTTGTGGTGGTTGCTAGCTAGTGGCGTGGTGGGTTTACTGGGATGTGAGTGACAGTGGTTGTTAGTTTTTTTTTTTTTTCTTGGTGGTGGCTGGATTTTTAAAATATATTTTACAGTGGTGGTGATCTTTTAGACACAGAAAAATGAAGAAGAAGAGAGACTATGAGGGAAGAGAGAGAGAGGTTGTGAAATTAATATTTTAATGAATAGATGATGTAAATAAGAAATGGAACATTGGTTATATTGTAAAATAGAATGGTATAATAGATTAATTAGCTTTAAGATAAGAAAAATAGGATATTTGATAAATACTTGATGCAAATGCTAAGAGCATTCACATTGGGAATGTCATATACCATATGTAGGCAAAATTTAGCATAAAGGCCCAAAAAACCCCCCACATCCGGACTTGTAAAAACCAAGTATTGCAAAAAAATTTGCGATTGTGCTACAGTGCAATTCTAAAGGTAGAATTGCACTGTAGCTCAATTGTAATTAAAAAAAAAAAAAAATCTACTTTCCCCGAAATTTCTCTCTCCTCTCTCTCATTATTTATGTTCAACTCTCTCTCTTCCTTCTCTCTTTCTCATCTATTCTCTCCTCTCTTCAGACCCAAACACCATCCTCCTCCCAACATTAACATCACAATGGTTCATTTTTTTTTGTGGGTTGCGATCCGGGTCATGTTTAGTGTTCTAGGTTTTTTTTTTTTTTTGGGTGACGCTATGATTCTCGCTAATGATGGGTTAATCTGGGTTGATCAAAGACGGAGGAAACGTTGATTTAGCGGCGGCAGTGTCTGGGTTGTGATCGGGGTTGATCTGGGTTCCCCCCCCCCCCCCCCTTCTTGTGATGCTGTGATTCCCGCTGATGATGGGTTGATTTAGGTTGATCAACGATGGAGGAAACGTTGATCTAGCGGCGACGATGGCGGTGTTTGGATTTTGATCAGGGTTGATCTGGATTTTTTATTTTTTTATTTATTTAATATGGGTTTTTGTTCCGATGGGATTTTGGTGGGCAGTGGTGGCATGTTGGGCATGGTGGAGGCATGGTGGTGGTGGCTGGGCAGTGGAGGCATAGTGAAAGAGGTTAAGCGAGCTTGTGAGCTTGTGAGACCCATTGATACTAGTGCTGACAAGTTGTTGATGAAGAACTGAGAGTGAGTGAGAAGCAGAGAGAAGCACAAAGAAAGAAAAAAAAGAAAGAAATGGTATGGTTAGATGAAACAAATGAGGATGGAAGATAAAGGAGTGGGAAAACACAAAGAAAGAAAAAACAAAAATGAAGATGGAAGATAAAGGAATGGAGGAGTTTGGAAGATGGTGAAAAGTAAAGAAAAGTCTAGAAGATGTATTCGCGTGTGGAGGAGAAAATTGGGAAAAAAAAAAGGTAAAAATATATTTTATTGTGTAAATATATTATTTTAATGAGTAGAATAGGAAAATAAAAGTTGGGATGTTGGGAGTATTGTAAAATGATATGGTATAGTTGATAAAATAACTTTTTGGAATGGTAAAATAGGATGTAATAGAATTTTCGAATATGAATGCCCTAAGAAGGAGATGGTTCGGCCTTTTGAATTTGCTAATGTAATTTATTGGAGTGGAAAAGGCTAGAGCTTTATATATAGCGAAATGAAAGAAGGGTTGCGCAGTGATGTGGAAGAAAAATAATTGGTGCTGAAGTTGTGAGAAAGCCGACGGTTTATGGCGACGACATGGGCTAACGGTCTCTTTTGCATCCGTCAGCTTTTATAGAACTCACCAACGAAGAGGAAGTTAGGAAATACCTTACGAGGCACTCAAAGGCTGATGCCTCCATGAAGCTGATGGCGTCAAGGCTGAAGGGGCAGTGTAAGCTGACGACCCTGATAAAGGGTTACTTGCCACCCACGTATCGCGTATATAAGGAAATAACTTGCTCTACACGTTTAATAAAATCCAGAGGGATTCCTATAAGGAAAGGATCCCGTAAAATATGCCCTAAAGAGATTCCTAAAAGGAAAGGACTTCTAATCCAACAAGGAGATGTCAACGCTCTATTATTATAAAAGCCCCAATACCCTCACCAACCAAGGGACGCATAATTTACCACTCTCTAGCACTCTAGAGTTGTGATAAGTTCTAACTTGACCTTCGGAGGGTACTTGGCCGGCACCACACCGGTGCTCTTTGTTAGGTCCGTTCTTTTTGTATTGTGCAGGTGTCATTGGAAGTACGTGTTAACCGTGTAGCTCACTGTTGATTTTCTAGCATCATCACGCAGCTTTTTATTATTATTATTATTATTATTTTGACAAAAGGGCGTTGGACTTTTAATTAAATGCTTCTAGAATCTAGAAAAGTTGGTTGAAAATAAAATATACTCCAAACTTGTCACAATTCTAAATTTGAGAAAGATTCCTAAAAACGGAATGTGACAATGGTTACAAAATCCGATTTGCAGTGGTGGGGCCCTCAGTCAGTTTGTCTCAACTCCCAACAAAATTTTAAGTTACTTAGGGTCCGTTTGGTAGAAGGATTTGAGTAATGTTGTTTGTAATTTTTTAAAATATGTGCGAGTGAAAAAGTGTGTAGAAATGTATGTAATTATCCTTTTCAAAAACTGAAAATGAATTGTTTAACAACTCTACCAAACTGCCTTATCATTTTCAAAATCATTTGTTTGAAAATCACCGATTGGATGTTTTGTTTGAGGTTGGAGGTAGACCCTATATGATTTTTGAACACAGATTCAAACAGCATCTGGTCCAATAGAATAGTCTCTTTTTTTTTTTTTTTGGTAAAGGGGGATAAATGCATTAAAACTAAACTAGTCTATTACAAAAGGCCCCTTCAATATCCAGGGTGCAAAGCGGATCCACCACAAGCAGAGGATGGGCAAACAAAAAGAAAGGGACATCACTAGTACTACCAATACAGGCCAAGGCATCTGTGCATTGATTTGCTTCCCTGTACACGTGTTCAATTCTTAGATTTGGGAACTTCCTCAAGAGGAGCCTGCAATCAGTAAGCAAGGGTTCAAGGGAAAAATTAACAATAGAATTTTTCATCAAATGAACAACAGCAAGAGCATCAAGTTCAATAATCAAATTATGAATGTTCTCAGTAGCTGCCATTTGTAACCCATCCCGAAGAGCCCATAGTTCAGCCATAACACTATTCACCTTCCCACAATTTCTAGCAAACCCGTTGATCCAGTTGCCATGTTCATTTCTCAATATTCCTCCACCCCTTCCCCAGCGCTATCACGAGCTGCACCATAGGTATTTAATTTCATCCAACCAACTCGAGGTTTCTGCCACGAGATAGCCTGAATGTGCTTCTCGATCTTCACCTTGCTTGCTGCTGCAATGGAAAAAAATTCAGCTGCCTTCCGTCTGCATTGCATATGGTATTCCACATCAATGACTCCTTTCCTGAAGATGTAAGCATTCCTGTGCAACCATAAATGCCAAACACCCATAGGAAAGGTGATCTTCCATGGTATACCATGCTGGGAGCTCGTGGAAGTGCAATTCAAATGAAGCCAAACCCCAAAATCTTCTGAAAAATTCTGTCTGCAATCAGCCGGCACCCCAAGCTTGTTCCAGAAATTCCTTGCATACTAGCAGTCCCTAATGATATGCTGAAGCGTTTCAGCCTCCCTTTGACAAATGGGGCAAATTGTATCAAGAGTAAAACCCCTAGAACCTAATACTTCGCAAGTAGGCACACTATTGTGGATGCTTAACCATAAAAAGAACATTATCCTAGGCGTTGTGGCAGCCTTCCAAATCCATTCACAAGCGAAAGCCAAAGGGTTCAAGGGATTTAACCCTTTAGCTAATAAATAGGCTGACTTTAAAGAAAAGGAGCCATCTTTAGAGAAGGCCCAACAAGAGACATCTTTAGTGTTTAGATCCAAGGAGAAGGGAACTTCTTGAATCTGGCTTTGCAACTCTTCCGAGAGTTCAAAAGAAAGAAAACTTTGAAACCAATTCCTTCCTTTGTCACGAATATCCGTTACTAGCATGTCTGCTTCCTCTCTATTCAGCGGACCTTGAATACAGGTTCTTAGTAGGCTAAAGGGGAGCCAAAAATCAGACCAAAGATTGGTTGCAGTCCCATTATTGATAATCCATTTAAGGCATCTTTTAAAGATAGGCCCCCCTTTCTTGCATGCAGCCCAAGTCCTAGAACAAGGGAGCTTCCTACCCGCTTCAGTGATTCTTAGGTTTGTGAAGTATTTACTCATCAGCATTCTTACCCATGGAGCTTCTTGCTCATTAGCGAGCCTCCAACAGAGCTTTGCAAGATAAGCTTCATTCCTAGGCTGCATTTCCACCATTCCCAGTCCCTCTCTATCTCTAGGTAGCGTTATAGTATTCCAATTCACAAGGTGGAGCTTCCTTTTCTCGATCCCCAGAGAAAATCTTTGTGCAGTTTATCCACTGCTTTGCACACCTTGGCTGGTATTGCGCAACATTGCATGTAGTATTCCATAATGGGAGTGGAAGCCGAGTTAATAAGCACTTTCTTCCCTGCAGTAGATAGAACCCGAGCCTTCCAACCAGCAAGTTTATCCTGAACTCTCTCAATTACAAAATTATAAGCATTTCCATTCCTCCCCTTATGAAGTATAGGGAAGCCTAAATAACATCCCAAGTTGTTGGTTGCTTGGATGCCTAGTAGTTGGCAAATATCCAACTTCACTTAAACACTAACATTCGAAGAGAAGAAGATTTTTGACTTGGTTTTGTTAACTTTTTGCCCAGCCATATCACAATTCTTAGTATTTGCTCTTGCAAACAACAATAGATCTTCTGCAAAAAAAATGTGGGAGAAACCGGGCCCTCTTGAGGATGCTTTCACCCTTATCCATTGCTTAGAGTCACACAAGTCTTCAATTTGAGTATTTAATTATTCCATGCACAGCAGAAAAATGAAAGGGGATAGCGGATCGCCCTGCCTTATCCCCCTAAAAGGTGCAAAGGGGGGAAGCTTCTCTCCATTGAAGAGCAGAGAGGTGGAAGAAGAGGAAATGCAACTCATAATTAATTTAATAATGTTTGGAGGGAACTCAAAGCAGGTTAGCACCTTACGGATGAAGCACCATTCAAGTCTATCGTACGCTTTTTCCAAGTCTATTTTGACTATCATGAATTCTTCTTTCCCTTTGTGCTTATTCAAGAAATAAATTATTTCTTGGGCAATAATTATGTTATCCGACCCACGCCTACTAGCCACAAAAGCTGTTTGGCATGGGGAGATCAAATTGGGCATGTGTGGACGAAGTCTTTGAACCAGAATTTTGGTGACTAGCTTGTAAACAGTGTTATATAAGCTAATGGGTCTGAAATGGCTAATGGTTTCAGGGCCTTTCTGTTTCGGGATGAGAGCGATGAGGGTTTGGTTAAGGAAAGCTGACATCTCACATGAAATGAAAATATTTCTAACTTCATCCTTCACCAAATCTCCAACACAGTTCCAATGCCTTTGAAAGAAGCCCGCATGAAGACCATCAGGTCCCGGAGCTTTATACGGCGTCATGGACTTCAAGGCCACAAGGATTTCAGCATTTGACGGGATACTAGCCAACCCCACTGCCTTATGTGCCAAGAGTCTGCAGCAGGCCATCTCCAGGGTCATGTCTCTTGTACTAAGAAGGCTTTCAGTAGTGTAAAGTTTCAAAAAACCCTCTCGGAAATAATGTTTTGTTTGATCTAAATCATAAATCCATTCCTCATTCTCCAATTTAACACAGGATATTTTGTTGGCTGATCTGCGTACAATGGTGGAAAGGTGAAAATAAGAGGTGTTTCTTTCCCCAGCGATGAGCCAATTGGTTGTCGCTTTCATTGCCCAAAGCTCCTCTTCCCATTGTAGAATCTGATTGAACTCGTTAGATAGTTGGTCTTGCAAACTTAAAAGAAAAGCATTGGGGTTAACAACAAGTGTCTTCCGAATGCCAAGGAGCCTGGCCGCAAGCCTCCTTTTTTTCCAAAAAATATTACCGAAGACTTCCTTATTCCACTACTTGGCTTTCATTGTGAACTCATGAATGGCTTTATCCAAGGCATTCTCCCTCCAAGCCCCACGGACAAGGTCTTGAAATGCTGGATGATGGTTCCACATTGGTTGAAAGCGGAAGGGTCTTTCCCCACTGGTAGGAGGAGGCTCGGTCAATTTCACCAATAGAGGGCAATGGCCGAATTAATGCGAACAAGATGAGAAACATTGGCTTCTGGAAAAAGGACTTTCCATGAGGGAGTAGCCCAACATCTATCCAATCTCTCTTGGATTAAATTCCCAATGTCTCTTTTATTAGTCCATGTAAATTTAGGCCCCGAGAATCCTAAGTCCAGCAGGTTACAGTGATCTATGCATTCTCTGTATTCACGAACCCTTCTAACACTCAAAGGATTACCTCCAAGCTTTTCACTTTCCTCAATCATATCATTAAAATCCCCCATTAGAATCCACGGCAAGTCATGATGATCAGAAACTTTTTTCAAGTTATCCCACAAAATGCATCTATTTTTAAACTTAGGACTAGCATATATTGCACTTAATAACCAAGAGAAAGGCAAAGATTGTACCTGGAGGAGCGCATGTATCTCCTGCTCAGTCTGAGCGAGCACTTCCATTTGAACCAAGGAGGAATTCCAAAGCAGCCAAATTCCCCCAACGAACCCAATGGTCTCCGACATAGCAAACCCATCAAAAGGTAGACCTTGGATAACTTCTTCAGCTATAAAACCACTAACTCTAGTCTCAGTAATTATCATAACAATAGGGTTGTGCCAATTAAAGAGATCGGCCACAGTTTGCTTAAATTTGGGTTTAAGCGCTCCCTTACAATTCCAAACAATAATATTCATGGTTGGAAGAGTAAAAGAAGACCTGTCAAGCAAATCAACAGTGGTGTGATGCCCCATCACCCTCCACCTCCATCTCTCCATAAACACTTGCCTTGATCGGACTTCCTCTGGAAAAATCGTCACAGCATGATTCAAAATCCCCAACTCCGCCTGGTTGGTTCTCACAAGCACAGTCCCCCTTATCACTGGCATCGAGAATTGGATGAGCTTCACCCTGTGGATATGCCCCATCACCGCACACTCCACCGGTGTGTTTTTGAGAACTTTCCTCTCTGTGAACACCGTTTCGACGTCCTGCACTTCGAGTTCTGTCAGAGATTTTTCTGAGAGGTAAAGACTTGAGGTTTGCCTGGATTGAGTTGATGTGTTGGTGGGGGGCACGGGTTTGTCCATTAGAAACCTCCACCACGAATTTGGTGTCAAGCTCCATGCTTCGTCCGTGATGGGAAGGAAGCCTGTTTTGCAACTCAGATCGGTCAGAGGGAAAAGGTTCCTCCAAGCTTGCATCAACTCCCATTCGAACCACCCCATGACTTCTGTTGGATCGCTCTTGATCATGTTGATCGTTGTGTCCCCGATTGGGATAATTTTCCTTTTGTAGAATATCGCCCACCTCTCCTGTGCATTCTCCATGGTCTTTAACAACTGCAGGACTGCCAAACCTAAACACAGGGGAACCCACTGATGCGCCAAGCCTCTTAAAAAATGTTGTTGGGCCGGGCTGCCCTTCCTTAGGCTTTGCCCCAAGCCCACTACTAGACCCAAATTTAAAGATCTTTAGCCCTGCCTTTTTTTCTCCTGCACCAACATTGCTACGGCCCGACCCAGTAGCTTTACTACCTTGCTTATTTTCCCTCCCTCCAAAGCTCTGCCGTTTTTAAGTAGACATTGAAGTCTTATCAGCCACCCCTGTTTTCGGGTTGTCAGTATACACATAAGCTTTCTGCTTACTGTCCCTTCTGTCTCGGGTCTCCAACACCCTTCCCAAGGTAGCAAACCCTTCCCCATGCCCGGCCAACCTCGGTTTCTGAGCTTTCTTCTTCATCATGACCATCATCCACTGTCCATACCCATCAAGCTCATTGCTGTGAATCTTAGTTTGAGTCTCATCCTTCCGCACATTCTGTTCCTCCAAACTATTGGACTTATCTTGCGTTGCTTGAGGATTTTCAGCCTGGGGACCTTTGATGACATGAGGACGTGTCTCCTTTCTATGCCCAATCCTTCCACATTCGAAGCATAGGGTATTGAAGCCCTCATATAAAACTATTTGAGCTAGTCACCCAATCTTCACCGTTTTAATAAGTGGCTTGTCAAAATTAACCTGCACACATAGCCTCGCGAACCTTCCTCGAGCACCATTGGCAGTATGGGCATCTATTTTGAGAACAGGGCCAATTGCTTCTCCTATTTTCCTTAGCACAACAGGGTCATAGTACTCAATCGGCAACTCGGGAAGTCTAATCCACACTGCCACACTAGAGAATGAAGCTTCAAAAGCTTTGAATTCCGGTTCCCATTGCCTAATAGTGAGAAACTATTGACCAATGAACCAAGGACCTCCCTTAAGGACTTTATCAATATCCTCCTTGCATTCAAATTTAATGAGGAAGAAATCATGTCCAAGATCAATGCAGTCAGTGTGCCCAGATGGTCTCTAGAGCTCCCTCATTTTGGACAAGAGAAACATATATCCCAGGGACCTCCCAAAGGATTTCACAATTAAGGAAGAAGTCCAAGGAGCTCTTATTCTTTCCTTATCCTCCTTGGAGAGGGCAACAACTGCAAAACCATCACAGAGACTTTCCTCTTCCACATCGGCCTCAGCCTCTTTCTCACCTGCTTGACTGAGACCAAAAGCCTGTTCAAAAGCTCCTAGAATGGCTCCTACCAACCTATCTCTATAAGACCTAAATCCCCCAGTAGAGAGAGTAGGCTTGCTATGTGTGCTGTCCCACTCCGATTGGTGATCCGAGTGGTGATCTTTGAGCTTCTTATTACTTCTGGCTAAAGAGTCTACTTCCTCTGGCGAACGTTGTCTGTCTTCCATTTTCACTTACTCAAGTTGTTACAGTCACGAGTTCGGTCCAATAGAATAGTCAATAGACTAGACTTAAACTATATGTCTATATCCATTGTTGGATCACCTGTTAACTTCGTGAATGGGTTGGCTAATAGGTTGGGGTCAGAATCAAAGGAATTAATATTGTACTAGAAGTGGTTTTGATTTGGTCGAAAAAATAAAATATTTTGATACTGATTAATAATTAAATATTATTTCAAAATTGCTCTTACTGATAAATATAAATATTTACTTATATATATATATATATATATATATATATATATATATATATATATATATATATATATTTATATGTTTATTTGTCAAAATTCATATAATTTGTTAAAATTATAAATCTATATCACATCTAATATGTTAATATCTAGTAAAACAGACACGGAGCTGCTTCTACTCTAGTTGGCACGTTTTCTTGTAAGAGGAGTATCTGAATGCGCAACTTTTGAATTAGAAAAAAAAATTATTAATTGATTTAATTTCCTAATTTTTTTTAGTTTGTTTCAAATTTGACTTTGCCGTTTTGATGGCCTTTCCAACCTCCACTATCAGTGTCATTAGAGACGCATGGTTTCTAAACAAGACCCATATTAACATATTTTTAATCGATGGTTGAGAAGCTGCACATGTGGTCTTTAAAATCCTAAACTTTTTTTTTTTTTTTGGAGGAAGTTTAAAATCCTAAACTTTTTTTTTTTTTGAAGCGAGTTTAAAATCCTAAACTTGATTCGTCTTTATCATTATATATCTTGCTCATTTGAATCTAATTTAGATTTCTAGTCCATGCTTTAGCAGTGGAACTTGGAAATTTCTTGGAAGGTTCGTTGTTTACAAATGCCCCCAACATGTATCTTTATTTACGGAATAGCCAAACTTGCTTTTTCTTAATAATTATTCCAATCACTTTATTAGGATTTTTTCCAAAACTCTATACTGAATAATAGCAATTAAAAATAAAAACACTTAATAATAGTAGTAATAATAACAACAAAAACTAATAAGTAATACATTTTTAATAATGATTATCTATACAATATGGTTTATTTACCAAAAAAACAAAAAAACAGAGTTGAGTTTTTTTTTTTTTTCAAACAAAGCTTATAATTTTATTTGGAATTTAATAAAAGTCTATATTAAATTCATTAATTCAAATTAGTACTTATTTTTTTAATTAAAATTTTATATTATTCAATATATATATATTCAATGCGTAATCTCATAACGATACACCGGTACACATCGGTACCAAAATATTTCATTCCAGTAGCCAATCCAACGCAGTAACCGAAATGGAATTCAAAACATTGGGATTAATTCCAATGTGAAAAAAAAAAAAAGCGCTCTTGCATACTCGGCTAAGAAAAGAATCCTAGTGTCTAAAACAGCCAACAGAATTTTGTAGGTGCCCCATGTATGGCGTATGCATAGCCTACTAAAAATATGCTTAAAAATAAAGTATCGCTGGACATCCGATAAAAAAATAAAGTAGGTCCTTCAAATTGATGTAAAACAAATTGAAAAAAAATCTGAGTGTCTAAAACAGGATTTTGTATATCCTGTACCTGGCATATATGTCGGGTACCTCACAAAGAGGTGGGCCCCACAGTGTGTGGGTCCCACCTCCTTGTGAGGTACCTGGCATATATGCTGGGTACATGATATACCACCTCCTAAAACAGGAGAAATTATGAAAATTCCTAGAGAATGTGGTCCTCCTAGCTCCTCCCACCAGATAAGAAAGTGCGTTTAAATTTATGACTCAGCTCTGCATCACCACTTATTTGAATAGAGGGCTTTGAAAACCTGTTAAAAAGTAAAGTAGGTCCTTCAAGTTGGTGGGGTATTTGCTGGTATTTGGTAAATTAATGTAACTGTAATTAATTAATTAATTAATTAAGAGATGGATAGAAATCTGCTTTCTTTAACTTTACTAAGAGTTGTATTGATTCCATCTTATTGTGAAACTAGTGTATAGTCCTGTGCATATGCACGGATACAATTAAAAACAATCACAATTATAGGATACAAATTATACATTTTTTTAGAAAGTTAAAATTATACACAATATTAACTTAAACTTTTGTTTTAAAACTATAAATTTCTAAAATATGTATTGGTTTCTCATTATATATATATATATATATATATATATATATATATATATATATATATATATATATGATTTGGAATTTAATTAGATTTAGACTCTTTAGTTTTTGCACCTAATAATTCACTCGCCACAAAAATTAAAAACTTAGATGGACATGTGGTGAAAAATTGGACTCCAATTGAAATTCAATTTAGAATCTAATTGGATTTGGATTTTTAAATTTTTACATTCAATAATTCACTTGGCATAAAATTAAAAATTAAACGGAACACGTGACCTAAAATTGAGAATCCAATTAAAATCTAATTGGATTTTCTCTGAACTTTGGCTATATATATATATATATATATATATATATATATATATATATATATTCAGCATGTAACCCATACTTGCGCATGGAAACATTGAATAGTAGTGAAAACAAAATTTGATTGCTATTACTAATTTTAATATTTTTATACTAAACTTGTCCAGATTTTATTGTGAAGATTGACAGAAACAACCACTAATGAGATGTAATCTCACATTTGCAATATTAGATTTTCTTCCAATCTCATAACATGTATAATATTAGTATACAATGAATGAATTATTGTTGGCAATCCTAATATCTATAACATTACTCAAATAAAGTTGTGCTTTTTACACTTTTAATGCTTTCCTATCTATCAAACTACCCCATGATCTACTATATTCCTAAGCTTTAATGTTCTTTAATTTTTCATGTTGAGATAATAATTTTAATGTTAATCGTGATAGTCACAATATGTGAATGATATTATAACTCATCAAAACTAATTACCTAATATGGATCTATACAAACTTTATGAGTATCATCATATTATGTTCAATCACAAATATTTAATAATAAAATCTGTGAATTACCAAACCCAACAAAAAAATAAAAATAAATTGAATTACAAAGGGATGCCCACGAGTCTAAAAATCTTACAAATAAGGCAAGCACATCTCCCGTGTAATCAAATGACCTCTTGTTTTTCCAACATATTATCATCTAAATAGCTCCAGAAAATTTGTATTTTATAACCTACATTTGAATCTAAATTATTATAGAAAAATTTCTATGAACAAAAAAGGAGAAAACGCCTTAAGGTGCAAAATTGTAATTACCTTCAAGTAAATGTACTGAACATCTAAAACAAACTCTAGTGCAAACATTTAAACAAAACTTCGATATTGCAATAATTTCTAGTGCAAAAGCTCAAAGAAAAAGGGAAAGAAGTTCTACAATTGACTTTTAATAAATCCAAATTTTAGTGACAAAGCTGATGACCCAAAGAAGCCAAATACCTACTGCTTCCAAAATAAACTCTAATTTTTTCCGCACACCCACACCAAAATTAGAATTAAGAAGCAATTGATGAGAAAAAAGTCGGTTCAAGGATTGCTTCAAATATTTTGAGAGGAATTGAAAAACCAAAGGAAAAAATTGACCTGAAAGCAAAAAATTGATGATAGAAAATCAGAGAGAGAGTGAAGAGAAGGTACCTATGAGAAGATCGTCGGAAACTTGCATACAACCTATTTGTTCTCCTTTTTCTCCGTATGCTTTACTCCATCTTAGTTTGTTTCTCCATCTTCACTTTCTCTTAGTGATTGAGTTTGATTGGACTTTGGGGTAGAGGCTCTGGATCTTGGAGTTCCAAACGCTGAGGTTTTTTAGGGATTATGGGAGCAAAGATGTGGATTATGAACGTAGAGGATACTGATGATTATTTTTTTACTATTCATTGGTTTGTTTTTTCTTTCTTTTTTTTTGGAATGAGAGGTTTATTGATTTTGTATTCTTTGATTTTAGCAGCCAATTAACTCAATTGGTATACTATTCATTAGTTTTTTTTTTTTCCTTTTTTTAAATTAGAGGTTCATTGATTTTGGACTCTTTGATTTTAGCAACCTATTAACTCAATTGGCATCAAAAAAATAAAAAATTTAAATGGAACACATGGCACAAAATTGGAACTCTAATTTGGATTTCTAATTTGAGTTTCTCTCAGTTTCACCTATTATTATATATATAGATGACGTCCATCAAAAAAATTATTGATAATGTGAATTTATTTAGAAAATCAACCAAGTTGTTCTAAAATCTTTTTCTATCTTTCTTGGTCATCTCTTTGACCGAGCGTGCATGATTTAAGATATTTTGCATTTTATTATTTTAGTATTTTACTCTCTTTAGTGCCACACATGGGGTGGACTAGTTACTAGTTAGGGACCTATAATATGATACATCCCACCAAATCCTCCAAGCCCAACCATTTTCAAATAGATTAACACAGAAGATTGGTACACAATAAGATTTATTGTAAACTTTATCAGGTAAAAATCATGTGAGGTAAAATGATAGTATAAAAATAGTGTACAAAATTTCAAATATCATTTATAACTAAAATCTTTCAAATTTTATTAATGACGCAAATGATGACTACGAATATTTCTAAACCACAGAGAGAGTGACATCTTTTCCTAATAAGATAAAAATCAACATATATAAAAGAGCACATAATAAATACTCCATCTCTTTCCTGGCCTGGAAACAAAGGAAGGCCCAGGCATTTCTAATTATCACCTTGATAAAACTCTAAATTCAACGTGATAAAAAAAAAGATGGTGTCGCTTTAACCAAGGACGAACCAGAACTTGAAATTAGGGAGATAGTTTTACTATTAATTGCGTGCGATGGCTCTAGTTTTCGGCTTAGTTGCTTAATAGTTAATGAGTTTTTTTTTTTTAATTTTATTTTATTTATTTATTTTTTTATGTGTGCATCTAGGTATGGACAAAATTATTTTATTTAAAATTTTTTAAAGGTCAAGCTGTTTGTTTTAGGTAAAATTGGTTGATTGAGTTTAATTCTTTTTAGCTTTATTATTGGTAATTTTTGTTGTTGAATAATTTTTTTGGGCTTGTTTATTTTGTTTTAGATTTTAGATCTAGCCTTTAAAAGGAGGAAAATGCAAGAATTATATATATATATATATATATATATATATTTTTTTTTTTTACAAATTATTAATGTGATGAGTGGTTATTAGTAAGAAAAAATGCGATATAAGTGATGAGCCCAGATACAGACCAATAAAAGTTTACTACCACAACAGTTTGTAAAAATGCTATAGAAAATTTTGTGACTAGAGTAGTACTCCTAAAAGAACCAATGATAGTATAAAAAGGTACAAAGTGCGATTTTATAGAACAAAATTGCTAAAATTAGTAACTATGTATATATTAATTATAAAAATATAGGGGGGGGGGCAATGGCCCCCGTAGTCCAAGTCTTCATCTGTCCCTGGCTTTAACCAACTCCTACATCTCATGATATCAATTTAAGTTAGTTCAATTGGTAAAATTTCTGAAAGTTGTATAAGAGGTCTGGAGTTCACTCCCCACCTACACCAAAAACTGATTGATGTCTTAATCTAATGATAAAGAATTATCATCGAAAAAAGCGAACGTCATAGATTGTAACTCTTTAAAAAAAATTAAAAGAATATATATACCTCTAACATATCATGATGATTCAGGACATTAAGGTCAAACATCTGAAGGATGCATGCCAAGCAGTGTTAATTTATGGCCACGAGGAAAAAAAAGGGGAGGAGAAACTTCCGGTGGTAGAGATATTCGCTCATTTTCTATTGAGTAAATGATGCAGTATTTTTGCTACAAGAGAATTTCTCGTTTAGTCATTTTGTGTACGTAAGACAAGGGTTAGGCCAGCCGAAGCCCGCAAATTTTACTGATGTGGCTCGTTTGAGGTTTGAATTTCAGTGCATAGTATCTAAAAAATATGCTATAGTAATACTATACTTTATTAGTAGGAAATAATGAATGCGGATATGGTGCTACTCAAAGTTAAAAATTGATTTTTAATTTCAATTTTTGAATTAGAAAACTTGTTAAACTTTCAACCTCTTACTTTTTTTTTTTTTTTTTTTTTTTACCTCTCAAACTTTTAAATCTCACAATTACGCCGTACAATTATAGTAGAAATCCAAATTTAAATGGGAAGCCAATGAGAGATATTTCTCATTGGCCTCCCATCTAAATTTGGATTTTCATAATAATATTGTGACCCTTGTCACGTTTTCAATGATTCTTACTATTTTTAGGATTTTGATTTTGTGAATATATCTCTCATTGGCCTCCCATCTAAATTTGGATTTTCATAATAATATTGTGACCCTTGTCACGTTTTCAATGATTCTTACTATTTTTAGGATTTTGATTTTGTGAATCGAGTAGGGTCTTAAGTTCAAAATGTATATCAATCTGCATTTTTTTTAGGAGTATTTTTTAATATCAATCTGTGAGAATATGTTAGGTGAAGCATTCATTTTCCATTTTTACCTCGCACTCTTGGTGCAATGGTCACTCCAAATGAGGAGCAAAGGTCGGGGTTCATTGGTTTATGATAAATATGATGCTCAAGAAATAAGTAGTATGATAAGCATTGGTTAATTTTTGTGCTAAAGAAAGTTTGATTTACATGTTTTAGGAATAATTCTATAAATCGGTATTGTTCTTTACTGGATGCTTGCTGTTAAAAACTTAAATGTGGTGATTTTCCTACACCTTATAGTTTTCTTACTTTCAGATTCTTAGTTATTGTTTGATGTCCCTAAACTTTTAACTTTCACAGTGAGCTACAGAACCTTAATAAGAAATTTGTGCTTGGTAATATCTTGACAGAATCTGAGTTCTGGGCTACAAGGAAGGTAAATTTTCTTTTTGAATATGTATTTAAATTTAATTATGCTGCCTTTTGCTTAATGAGATTTGAACATTCCCCTTAATCAGCTAAAAAGTCAGTTAAATATTTTCTTCCTTTGCTTAATGAGATTTGAACATTCCCCTTAATATTAAACTAACACCCACCACAGCTCTATAATTAGTAATTTTCTGTCTTTGGCTACCCAAATCAATATCAGAAACGACCAAATTTCATTCCAAAAGCACTGCAACATATATATATATATATATATATATATATATCTCTGTTCTTAGGTCATGGCAAAATAATATATTCAACAAAGAACCAAGAGTAACATGGAACTTTGCTTTCAGTCACACTGGTTGTTTGATAATCTTGCGTGGCATGCGACAGTGAAAAGCTCTATTAAAATATATATTGTTATCCACAATATAGACCCCAGTCAAACTTGCGTTCTGGAACTATATATTAACCAAAACTTCAGTTCAAAAAGACAAAAATGTTTCTTTTTCTGAAAACAAAACCAACAGTTGGTATAACAATCCTTGATCAATTGGCATCTCCTCCCTACTTAAAAAGGGGATGGAGGATGAGATCACAAGTTCAGTCCCATGCAAATGCATGAATTGTGTATTTACCTATCCTGAAGACAAAGAGATAATTAAGGAGAAAGAATATTGTTTTGCTAAGATTACATGCTTTAGTACTAAACTTTCTGGTTCTGATTTCACAACTTCAAGAGAAATTCATTGTGCTACAATATTTGGATTTTAAGTGCACACTCCTTCCGCCTTTTGGTTTATGGTTAGGTTCAAGTTACACTAGTGTAACTCTGGTCAATATTACACCACTTTCAAACTTTGCATTGGATTAGTTTTTTGACAAATCCATCATTCAATTACATTTTCTCTTTTCACACTTCATGCATGCAAATCAAAGTGACCAGAGATCAAAACTATATCATGTATAAAATGTTTGAAGTTCAAAGTTCTTTGTATTTTAAATAATTATACATATAACATGAGTTTTTGGATTGGATAGTAACTAACACCCATTTGACCAATTTGACATGTTAAAAACAAAGAGAATGTGTAATCCAACATTAGAATTTTCAAAATACGAACTCAATGCAAAGTTATAAAGAGGTATAATAATAAGAAAGAATTACACCAGGTGTATCTTGATCCCAACATGTGTGTGTGTATTATTTCACAAATTTTTTTTTTTTTTTAATTCCTATAAATATTCATACTCAACCATAAATGTGTTTTTGTTTTTGGGATGAATGACTCTGGCCCTAAGGAAGGGATATTTTTATATATACATATATATTAATTTTCACAATTTTTTTTTTTTAATTCCTATAAAATATGCAAACTCAATCATAATATTCTTTTTTTTTTCTTGGGGATGAATGACTTTGGCCCTAAGGAAGTAATATTCAAATCAGTGACCTTCGCTTTATGAGATGCAGTTCCCAAATGAATGTGCTACCCCCTAGAGTCAACCACGCTAGAAGGAAAAATAACATAGATATATTTTGCAACCGTCCTTTCATGTTGTGCAAGCTTTAAGTGAAAGGCACATTATTTTTCCATGTCTGTCAATTCTCCTGAGGCACTTTATCTGACTGTTTTGTGAGAAACAAGCCTCAAAGAGTCACTAGGATCATAATTTAACTTGTATTATGCCCAAGATATGAAACATGCAAATTCTCTTTAAATTACCATCTCCTCTTTTATTAACAGATTTTCACCTGCAGCATGCTGCATTCACGTCAAGATTTTATACAACATAATGAATTCTTTTACCAAAATTTCACATGGCTAGAATGGATTCCTATCATGTGTATCATAACTGAGATATCATTAACCATGAAAAATTAGCTTAAGCTAAAATTTATATTGAACCATAATGCAAAAGCAGAACAAGTTTCAAACTATGAACCTTACTAAGAATTGGCTTCAAAGTCCTGCATGGACCGTAGGTTGGTGCAGTATATGGTACACATATAAGCCTTGGACTTTCATGGTACAATTTTCTTAATGCATACTGAAGAAAGAGGGGGAAAACATGTAAGCACTGAGCCAACTTATACAGAAAAACCAAAAATGGGAAAGCTTTGTTGACATGAGATTTCAGTTAACATAAAAGTTCACATTAAAGTAAGCATTTTGGGAATAACTTGTACCTGGCCCTTATGCTTTGTAAGTACAAAGCCTGCTTGAACATCCCTATCAGTAAGTTCCTTCTTAACCTCTTCAGTTTGAGGCTGTCAAAAGAAAATTCATGAGGACAAGTTTTATAACAGACGCTGTTATATGCTCAAAATATAAAGTGACAACACACTTGAATAGAGTTTGCAGGATTAATTTGCGCGAAATTTATCAACATCCCTGGTCAACACTTAAGAACCTTTTAACCAAAATTACTCGATTCATTCTAAACTTCCTAGGAGCCAATGACCTCTAGCCTTATCGCACTTCCTCATCCAACAAGAATGGGATGAAAGATGAGGGATGAGGTCACGGGTTCAAAATAGGTATATATTTGATGTGGTAAGTGCAAAGAATTTTTTTTTTTTTTTTTATAATAAATTTTGGAAGTCAATTGGATTTTATTTTAGATCTTCATAGTTAATTAGGTTACTAGCATTTTATTTAATTCCTAGAGTCAAGGGCATTTTTGTGATTCAATAATTGGGATTTCCCAAGTCAATTAGAATTATTATTTGGACAAAATTTAGCTACAAAATTTGTTGTAGCTTATAGCTACACCCTTACTCAATATTATTAAAATTACTACATATTTCGAAAATCTAACCGTTGGATTGTATGTTCTTTACGCTATTGATACACATCTCAAATTTTATGATAATCGGATATTATTTACTATATTATTTATAAGATTATATTTTATGCATAATTTTAATTACAAAAACTTGCAATTTACACAATTTATTGATGACATAGCTACTGATTTTTAATTTTATAAAAATTTTACAAGCATTGAGGATATAAGAAAAAAATGTAATCCAATGGAGGATTTGTCAAATTTCACCTCCAATAAAAAGATATTGAGTAAAATTGTAGCCTTAGGCTACAACCACTTTGTCCTTAGTGTTTTCCTAAGTCAGTTAAAATTAAGGTCTAGTCCTACTAGTCTATATAAACACAGTATTGTGTACTTACCAATTAAAATATAATAAGAGATAAACCCTTCCATGGATTAGTCTAGTATGGGACAAACCCCCAATTTAACCAAAAGGATCTGAAATCTTGCTGTGTAAATAAGTAAACATTTTCCTTTCTTTTTGGGTAAGCCATTAGTAATTGGAAGAGAGACCCATCCACCATCTTGATTATAGATGCATAATACCCTACCATGTATTTTACAAGGTTTATTGATTAATACATGATCAACAAGATAGTTGGTCCAGTCTATTGCTCTTCCTTGTGCCAATTTCACATTACAGTGATGGTTAAGAGGCACAACCTTTGTAGCTTCATAGAATGCATAGTGATTGGCAACTTTGTACATGAGACTGCAACTTCTAAACTGTGGCAATTTCTACTCATGCTAATAGTTTAGCACTCTTTGTAATTAATATGGGTATGGATCCAAAAGCACAAGGAGATTTTACTCATTGGTCCATTTAGGCGGTCTGCAGACTTCTTTTGCTCTCCATGGCTTCACTGGCCATAATAAAGTCTCTGGGTTTGCAGTGATATCTTGGTATGTTTACTTTACAACCATTAACTAAAAATATGCCTATGGTTAAGTTAACCAATTGACCAGCTTTAAGAAAGATAATTCATTGACTTGTCCTCTAGGTTAACCAATATTTGTCCCAACAAATGCTAGTATAAGGATTAAGCTAACATAAACTATGTGCACCAAATTCTCTTAACACAAAATAATTAATTGCACATCCTATGTTCAGCTTTGTCTGTGTATTTTAGCAATCAAAATTCCCCTTCTCTACCGAAACTTTTTTTATTTATTTTTTTTATAAGTTCTCTACCAGGGTCATGTTAAAAACAGTTTTCCAATGCATAGGGATGATAAGCACATGTTAAGGTAATCTTATCTCTAGAGTCTATAGACAAGTAGAACAGATGAATTTGAACTTCATCAAATACCTGGTGAAACTCAATAAGGAGATCTTTGCTCACAAGATATCTCTCAACTGATAAAGCAGCAACGCATCAAGATCCAGCAGCAGTTACAGCTTGCCTCCATTCATGGTCCTATTAAGATAACAAGAATTTTGAATTACAAGATTGTCCACTATGATAATGATTCACAAACATATGGTAATATGAGATCACAAGATGAGATTGGACTTATACAGCCAAATAACAATGTGATTGAACTTGATAAGCAGATGTGCTTACGGCTTAGCTATAAATTTCAATTATTTCTGTTGTTTAGAAATATTATTAAAGAGGTTTTTCTTGCCATTGTGAAGATTCACAGCTTCCAATACAAATGTAACAGAAGGCTAAAACCTAATTCCTTGCACTATCTCTTTCCTCTTTAAATGGGACATGCCAAGAAACTGATTAGATGACAAAGATTGTAAAATGCATCACTTCCATTCATACAAGATTTTCCCCAAGTAGTTCTCAGAATTTCCTTGAATGTATCCCAATTCTTCATAAATCCAACAAGCAATAATTAATAGACACAAGCTTTGTCATTACATATATAATTAATACAATTTCTGAACCAATAAGATGACCACTAGTTGATTGTTGCAACATTTGGACCAGAGTCTTGGGTAAGGTATCTGGAAGAGACAATAAATCTTGACAGGTCCAGGACCTATTGAAAACTGAAGAAATAAAAAAGCTAACTCTGGAGAGGATTACCTATACATCTCCAGCAGCAAATAAACCTTCAACAGAAGTTTTTGCAGTACCTTCTTCAACTAATACGTACCCAAATCTGTCGAGCTCAACTTGGCCATCCAACAACTGGCTATTCGGTGAATGACCTATACCATAAAATAACCCCTTTGCCTCAAGCACAGATTCCTCCCCAGTATCAACTTTTCGTAGTAAAATCCCAGACATCTGGCCTTTTGTATTGCTAACAATATCCATGGTCTCTGTATCGAAGTGCACGGTGATATTGGGATTGTTGTACACTCTGAAACATTCAAGATAATCAACCTGTTAAGCAAACATTCAGGGAGTTGAAAACTCACATACAAGTTGTTCATTAGTACATAATTCACCAGCAAAAAGACAGCCAAAAAAATTAGACCACCACAAACTGAAACTTTTTAGCCACTACTAAGAAATTGACAGTGGCCTCCCATAAAACGCAAGGTTTAAACAATGGCATAAATGAGGTTTAACATTCTTTGAAGTGGCTCTCACTAGAAAATTTAAATAATAGAAATTATTGCATGGTAATTGAGGTAAAAATATGAAAGTTCTATCACTTCTATGATGGGCATCACAATAAAGATTGTGTAAGAAATGTTGTTATAAGCAAGACTACCTTCCTGCACGTTAGAATGCACTACCGTCTGCTACATGCCATATTAAGTTAGAAGGACCAAAATCAATCGTAGCAACAACAAATAAATTTAAGGGTGATATGATATGATCTAATTGGTGTTATTTGATGCCCCCGACCGCATGGATACAAAAATTAGCTGCTACTTGCAACAAATAAATTGTTTGATAAAACCACACAAGGTCTGCATTGTTCATGAAGTCAATTTTTGATGAGGTTAAAGCTAATAACTATTTATCAATAAACCACAATGTTCCTCTTTTTATAATCCCTGTACCCGGTAGCACAATTATCAATGGAGCACACTTAAATCCTAAAGTGTCAAATTTGATCTCCTCAACCCCCCCACCCTATTTTTTTTCTCTCTCTCTCCCTCCTATACAAGTAAAAGCTTTAGAAATTAGAACACAATCAAATGAAAATTACTAGAGAGGGCTTCTCGGAAGACATGCGGGGCCCAGTTCATCAAGACCTAAATATAAACAGAAAGCATGTCATATTCTCCAAAATCCATATAAAACAAGTTTTCCCAATATCTAGAGAAAATATGAATTCAGAGATGATTTTAAATATCAATTACTTTATTATAAATACATAGGAACTTGCATTTTTAATTAACTCATCAAATTCCAGCTATACGGGTTGTATGTATCTAATAAACCACATATCCAAAAACTTTAAACTACTAGGAAATGAGTTAGTTTAATCATTTAATAATTATTCTAACACTTCCACTCATGTATAGGCCCAAGCTCCCCCTAAATAAGTGGAGTCCAAAACGTGAATTTTAATTTTTCTCAAAAAGGGAGGTAGAATAGACACAATGTTTGAACTCAAAACCACCGACTCTAAACCATGATAAACTAGCTCCTGTCTCAAATGCTCAAGGTGATAGGAAATTATTTATTTAATCATTTTTTCAACAGTTCCAAACCCATGTACCATCCAGATCAAGCAGCCTATGCTTCTAATCTTTGTCCCTAGACCAAATGGTTCCATCAATATCCCTATTGGCATCTATGAGGATGTGGAAAATTTGTGTGCCCTCTTCTTCACCCCACCCCTGATAGGCCAACTCGTGCATCGATACAAGATTGAACCTATGACTTCACCATCAATCTATTTGCTCACAAAAGGAAAATTAATAATTAAGACGGGCTTTGTGTTAAAAAAATATATATATATTATATATTAGAGCATAAGGAAAAAAAAATAGAGGAATGCTTCAAAAAGATCGTAGTAGTAAAAATTTGAATTCCTTCATCCCAAGACAATTATCAAAAATCTACAAAAGCCTGACAGCAGTTTTCACATCATCAAACAAACAGCAGTGAAGAGGAAAACACATGGTATACTTCATTTACAACTAGACACTATCATAAAAGTGCGTGTCCTCATCTATTAGAAGCCAATTATGCAAAATACAAAAAATTTCAACACAGTAGAGCGAAAACATACATGGCACTAAATGAAAACAATACAGATAGATTCAACTGGAAGGTCCCATGAAATTACTAAGGAGCATGTGGCAGGAAAAGAAAAAGGATAAAGGAACAAGGATAGATTTACATCAAAACAAACTATAAATTAATAGATAAATAATTAGGAAGCTAGAAAAAGGAGGAAGACAATCTTTAAGATAATGAGAAGCTTCACTACGCTTTATATATGGTATGAGACACAAACTGATAATGAGACTGAGTAGCACAAACAAGAACTTCAGTCAGATGTTCCATTAACAGTTTATGACATTATTGCTTATTTGATAAGTAAATTAATAGGACATAAATTTATAATATTGTTGTGGCAACAAATTTTACATTCATTATAAGCAATGTAAAATGAATTATCATGAGTGTCTTATGCAGAAGGTATATATGCAATATTATGATAACTTCAAAAGAACAACATTAAAGGAAGGCCCACCAAAACTCACCTGATATTTTGCATTGCTATGGAAGCCTTTAGTTGGTGATCTACATACATGTAAATGAACATGAGGAGCATATTATGCAAAATATGTGACGCTTAACCTGAGATATAATAAACATGAGCAAAAAAAATTAACCTTCACAAAAAATGAACCAACCAGATTTCTTTATATAACGAAGGAATGAGGATTGATAGCCTATACATGGCATAACATATAGACTAATTAATAAGGACATAAATGGAACGGGATGTGTAGCCATTTTTAACAATGGCTATGTGGCAGATAATTGAATTACTTATATATATATATATAATATGAAATGCATGCAATATAGGGAACAAGAAATTTTGCTCTTCTTGCTCTTCTCTCTCTCTCTCTTCTTGCTGTGACTGTGAGTGAGAGAGAAGGAAGTGTGTCTGTGAGTGAGAGACCGTTCAGTCCATTTCAGTCTATTTCAGTCCAGACCGGACTTTTTGGTCTATTTGGTCTTGTAAATATAAGACGGTGAGAGTGAGAGTAAGTTTGTGTGGTGGGGGTTTTAAAAAAGGCTTTTTCGTTGTGGGCTGGGTTTTGTAGGCCTTCACATAGGGCTTCATTTTGTTTTTGAGGAAAATGTGGGCTGTCTTTTGGGGTGCAAAAATGTGGCCTAGCTTTGTTGGTATTTTAATCCATTGGGTTACTTGGGATGTTAAATTGGGTTGAGTCACATTTGAAGAGTTTATTTATTTATTTATTTTTAAGGGATGTGTATAGTCCTCCAAATCTGGAGCACCAACCTTTTTAGGAACAAGAGCAATATAATTAATGATTAGAATTTTTAAATGTTTATAACGTACCAAACTAATAAAACCTCACTCAGTAGTTAGTTGGACTACGAACAAAAGATGGCATTTTGATAAATACGCAATAAAATTATTAATTAATTATCGAATTACCTTAATTACGTGATAACAATATAATTATATTTCACCACAATTTAGCATTATAACAAATTAGAAAATATAAAAACAATAAAGTGTAACACAAAACTTAGTAACGAAGTAAAAAGCTAATGAAAACCCTCTTAAAAGTAAATATCACTTCGAGGACACAAACAAACCTATAAAATTTAATATAAAAAAATAGCTACAAATAGGTAAGACTCACAAAGACTTTGAAGTCTAAACCCTCTACTCAACTTCTACAAACAACCCATTTGCCTTTCTATTACAGCAGTTCGGAAACCTTTTGAATCTTTCTATAGTGATTTTCACCACACGAACCGTAACCATTTACACACTCCAAGGATCTCTTAAGACAACTCAACTCGATCTCTATGGGTTAAATTAGGTTAATTTTTAGAATTATCATGAGTGAATATTTCTCAAGGTGAAGAAGTCATATTGGGTTTTTTATTTTGTTTTGTCTAGGGTCTATTTGGGATCCGCTTATTTTGCTGAAATTGAAAACTTTTTTATGAAAATACTGTAGATAAAGGTAAAAGTTAGCTGAAATTGTACAGTGGGACCAATTAATAGTATCAAAAAGTGCAGTGGAACTCATGAATAGTAGCAAAAATAAGTTGAATAGTAAAATAAGTTGGCAAAAATAATCTTGCCAAACAGACACTTAGTCTAAATCTAAATTGCAAATTATGCCCCTAAAACTTGGGGTAATTTTAATCAATTTCAAAATTTGATCTACTTTCTTAACGCTTTGTATCGTGTGGATTTACTCACTTCTACCAATGTGTTGTGCCTACCTATCCATTAAGCACTAAATTAATCAAAACAATTTTGAACATATAGCATACAAAATAAAAATAAATATAAAAATAGAGGGTGTGTTTGGGATACCAATTTGGCACTTCACAGACAAGTAGGCATGCAGCATTGGAAGGGAGCAAATCGTAATGATACATAACATTTGGGGATCATATCAAAATTTTGAATAGTTCATTGGCAGAATGGAGCTTTCACCTTGATGCTTGTCTTCCATGACTAAAACCTTCAAAGGTGCATTTGATGCATTTGGTGACTGACCTTCATCTGATGTATCATCAGAGCCTTTTAATTCAAGCTTCTCTAACTCCCTTGACTCGGCCAGTTTCACTGGCTTCTTTGACTCCACCTGCTTCTCTGATCTCCTCACCTCAGCATCTTTTGCACCAAAAGCAACATTTTTTCCAATGTTGAAGTAAAAATCACTCAAGTCACTCTTCTTTGTAACCTTTAAACAACAATGCATATATAAATTATCAATATGGATTCAAAGCATTTGAGAAAAACCTAAAACAAACAAACAAACAAACAAACAAACAAACAAAAAAAAAAAAAAAAAAAGATCATATCAAAACATTTAATTTAGTGTGGTCTACAAGAAAACATAAATCACAGCATGTAGTCACATAAAGACGTGATAGAATATTTATCTGAACATAACACATGGCTAATCCTTGACTTGGTCTTTAACACGCCTTGGCCAAACTTGGCAAGTGGCTCAAGGATGCTTGTATGAGCATAACATAAATCATGAGGCTTGAAGTTTGGAGTTTGGAAGAATTGAATAAGGGCAATGGGTTAGTATCTTAGGACTTACAACTTAGCAACAACCTTACGTGTCCCTTTTTTATATATAAAGTAACCTTACATGTACTAATTATCACATGATTCCACTCCAAGTAACATGACCTTATCATAAAGCCACATAGTGATAGTTACATAGAAGTTGGGATGTTCACCAATAAAGGTTCCTTGGACCTTGTTTATGAATATGGCATTCATTGACATATTCACTGTTTTTTTAAATATAGATATCAATGATAATATTTCAAATGTACAACGTCTGCTTCATAATGATTACTCTTTATTAGGCCAAAACATCAATTGGTTTTTGGTATAGATGGGGATCAAACTCTAGATCTCTTATTCAATGACAAGAGACTTTCCCAATTGAACTAACTGAAACCCACTCATTGACATATTCACTGTTAGAGCTATAGAACTAATATTGGTACAATTATATCGTACTCTTCTGGAGAAGATTCAAAGAGATTTTTTGTGGGGGGGCTTTCATGGAGAGCATAAAATTCATCTAGTTAATTGGTCCATCGTTTGTAGACCGATTTGACAAGGACGTTTGGGTGTGAGGAAGTTGTATTTTAATTATGCTCTGTTAGGTAAGTGACTCTAGCGATATGGGTTGGATAGGGATTCTTTATGGAGGAAGGTTATTGATTGCAAATATAGTACAAACAACAATGAGCGGTACTCTGGTGAGGTAAGGGTGGGCCTTTGGAAACATATCAGAATGAGTGGGACCACTTTGCATGATTGCATCTTCCTTCGGTATGAGGCAAGATGTGGTTCTCAAATTCGGTTTTAGAAACAATTTTGGGATGGAAGTGGTACTTTTCAAGACCACTATCTGGAATAATTCAATTTGTTAGAGATCAAGATGGTCAACTGTCAGACTATATGGAGTGGGTGAATGGTACATTACATTGGAAATTGGTGTTTATCAGAGAGGCACAAGATTGGGAGTTGGACTCAATGGCTCACCCAAAGAAGGATTTACATCTAGGAGCTACTATAGGGTGCTGCAAGCAAGCGTTGAGGATACTTCCCTGTTTCCTTGGAAGTGTGTATGAAAGTCTCTTTCCCTTCCTGGAGTTTCTTTTTATGTTTGGGAGGTCGCGCTAGGCAAAATTTTGATGACAAACAACCTGTGGAGGAGGTGTTTCCTTTTGGCAGATTGGTCTTGTCTTTGTAGATCTGATGGGGAATCTGTTAATCATTTGCAGCTGCATTGTCCTTTTGTACATGATCTGTGGGCATTCATATTTTGTCTAGTTAGGACTAACTGGGTTATGCCAAACTCTGTTGAAGCCATGCTGAAATCTTGGGATGGAGTAAGGGGAGTTTGAAGATATGTAAAAGTTTGGAGGGCAGAGCAAGCATGTCTTACCTGGTGTATTTGGAGGGAGCATAATCAATGCACATTTGAGGGAAAGGCTTTCCCTGCCTAATATTAAGTTTCTCTTCTTGAGGACTCTTCGAACAGGCATTAGTCTCATACCCCTTCTATGTACTCCTTAATGGAGTTTTTAGAGTTTTTATGCCTTTGCTGTTGATACAAAGGCTTTGAACTTTTCTGTTGTTGCTCTTTTATTCTTCTTTCTGCATTTTTTTTTTTCCTTTTTTTTAAACTCTGGTATACCACCTGCATACATTTTTTCAATTTTTTTTAATGAAGTTTGATTACTTATCCAAAAAATAAATAAAAATTATATTGTACTCTTCTATAAGAGTCTAGAAATCCTAGTGGCGGGGGTGTCACTAATGAGTTGTCCCCACCAATCGTCATTTTTTTCTTTTTGAAAATTCAATAGTTACAACAAGGGAGGTGATATTTGAACCCTGAATGCTTAGAAAACACCAAGAGGTGCCAACCAGTTGAACAAAGCTCTTGGCATCCCCACCAACTGTCATTGTCAAGAATATTATCTATTTCTTGTAATTAACTCTCCTATATATGAGGAATATATTGGCTTAGGATTGTATCAGATTTTCAGCTCCTCCCAAAAGATGGATGAAATATCATACAAATGTTTTTGAATTCTCAAATATTCTTCACAAACATTCAAACAGCAGCAGCAACCAGTGCATGTGTTCCAAACTTCTGCACAGAGCATTTTCCAAGACTTAGGGCCCGTTTGGATTGAGGGGGGAGGGAGGGGGAGTGAAAGGGTGTATAGTAGTGTTGGCTGAATATAGGCTAATTTTAGGTCAACTCTACTGTACTCCCCCTCCCTCCCCTCAATCCAAACGGACCATTATGTAAACCTCCAATGGTCTTCAAGGACCCTTGAGAGTGCCTTCTGTTCTTGCCCTCATTGATGTAGACTTGTCAAGTAATACTGATTGTACACTTCTGTTCTTGCCTCTGCCTGACACTCATACATGAAATTTGTTTACCCTCTTTGTTACCATCATCATAAGGGTTGAATCACAGGGTGAATGCACCTCTCTAGATCCATCTGCAGTGATTAGGCTAATCTTTCTTAGGTAACCAGAAACTTTCCTAAAGCTGCCTGATTTTATCAAAGTTAAGGTTACATGCCAACAGGACAGGTATTGGAGTCACTAAACATCTAAACCAAACCAAGCTGCCACATTAAGCTAACACCAACCGGCACCAACCCTTCATTTCCTGCTTTCGGACTAGTGCCTCCCCTTCTAATTATGCGACGCAACCCAATCCAAACCAGTCTAGGCCATGCCTAGCCAAAACAGAACTTAACCAAACACTGGCTCTAATTTATACTAGTTTGACAAAAGCCTATAGACATTTACTTTATTGGTAAGTTACAGATGGACCCATTGAGTTTTCAACCCATAATCGAGACATTTACAATCAAAAGACTTGGGGAATCATAGGCTTCAAATTGATTTGTCCACAGAGGATGCCTTTTCAAGGAAAAATTCACGATAATGCATTTTACCACTCATTTTTTTTTTTGATAAGTAATAAGATATATTGATAAAAAAGGGCCACCCTAGTGCACAGGGAGTGTACAAGGGAAAAGATAATGCATTTTACCACTCATCTATCTCTTAGATGAGTAAGGCATGAATGATACCAAAGGCCTAAGGATAAACTTAAGGATTAGGATTAAAATCCCCTGGTGGACCCTGGTGGAATGGCATTAAAAAATATAAATGTGCAAATGAGACACTTGAAGGATTTTTTTTTTTTTAATAAGTGACACTTGAAGGAAAATTGTTTAAACCTAGCTAATAACCACCAAAAAGCTGGGAAATTTACATCAGAAAATTCATTTAGAAAAAGATCCACAGAAAACCCTCTCTAATGCAGTTCTTCAAATAGAACCATCCAATTGAGAACACATGAACTAAAACTACACCAACGGTGGAGGCTGCTTTACAAGGAGCTGAGAGAATTAGGGAATCCCTTTTCTCCCAAAAAATAGGCAGAAGAAGAAAAAAGGAAAATGTCCAACCAACTTGCACCCAAAACTTATGATAAACATTCTCACAATTGAATGCATGAAACTCCTGAGTCCTGTCTGGATTTAATGACTTGACTTTGTACATACCCTAGAAACTTATACAAAACAAATAATTGATTTTAGAAATGGATGTCAAGTTGCATTAAGTGCAGTCCATCTCCACACTCACCCCACTCATTAGTCATCACATTGGAATTCAACTATTAAACTACCTTTATGTGTCAGCCTAAATAATATGTCAAGTAGAAATAGAAAATTCATTAAAGAAAATGTCAATGTGCAGTACTAAACAGGATAACAAAGAATTAATATAGAACGCGAGCATGCAAACAATAAATGCATAATCTAAACTAGCAATTTTCAGTTAGTCACATGTAAAGTAATATAAAACAAGAACCATGATAAGTCGAACACAAGTGGAGTTAGATAAATGCAAGAACAGGCAAAAGTTATACATACATCATCCTGCGCCTCTCGAAGTTCACGCAAACATTCTTCCTCCATCCATTTTTTCTGCTCTTCAAGTTTCTTTTTGTAAGCACTCGTCACAAATTGTCCTTGTCTGCATAAAGGTGGTCATCTTGGCTTCTCTCTTTTGCAATTTATCTCTCATACACTACCTCACAGTATTTCTCTGGCTCTTTTGTTTTTCCTTTCAATAGCTGAATATATCTTGGCTGCAATAGAAACAAGCACGTTTTAAATATAAAAACCATTTAACCAAATCTATGGAAAGGCAAAAAAAATTAAAAATAGATGCTTCAAGTTTAATCATATAAATAATTTATTTTTAAGATAAACTGCTTAGCCCGTCAAGGGTGAAAAGCCCATGGATTACCTAGTAACTAGTTCTGGCAGGTGGGGTCAGTTGTCCGTAGGAGTTTGATTAACAGTGAGGATTGTTGTACAGTATGCTCTGCGACATGCAACTAATCTGAGTGAAGTTCTCCTATGTCATCCAAAAAAAAAAGTATAAGAATTGCAATATGCCCATAACTAACAAACTTTTTTTCTAACAAAATTTTACATCCACATATAGCATTTTCTTTCCATTGAATATGATGGATTTCTCTACTACTAAAGTTAATTCATCAACATGTAAATGACAAGAACTTATCTGAAGTCATACTCTTTGATACTTCCTTAATTGAAATGTCCTTTTTCCTATTCCTTCAAGTTGGTTCAACTCATTCTTTCTTACTAGTGCATTAGTAGCTCTTCTCTAAACATGACCAAACCATCTCAATCAGCACTCTCTCATCTTTTCATCAATATGGGCTACCCTTTTATGTGAATTTTCTCATTTCAAATCCTATCTTTCCATCTATTTCCCATTTATCCATCTTAACATTCTCATTTCAGATACACCCATTTTACGAATATGTTTTTTTTTTTTTTTTAAAGTATTTTACAAATATATTACTTCTTAACAACCCAACATTTGGCACCATAAGAGCAAAGCTGGTTGTATAGCAGTCTTATGAAATTTTTCCTTTCACTGAGTTTTAGAATTGCTCTATTGCCTTTAAACTATCTTAACATGCTCATTTCAGCTACACCCATTTCACGAATATGTTACTTCTTAACAACCAAACATTCGGTACCATAAGAGCATAGCTGGTTGTATAGCAGTCTTATAAAAATTTCCCTTTCAAACTTAAAGTTCTAGAATCATTCTGTTACCTTTAAACATAAAGAAATTGATATCAACATATAAAAGTTCTATATTTATTTATGCAGTAAGTATAAATTACATTATGGGCAAATTTTCAATAAAAATCAAACTGTATTTTCATTACCATTCTGTCTTGACGATCTTGAACTCGAGGTTGAATGGCTTTCTGCTTCATGTCATCATAAACTCCGTCATAATCAAAAACAGTGGGGTCTTCTTCAAGGGCTTTCTTCTGCTGTTCCTCAATGTCCTTGAGAGACTTGTTCTTGCTAGCTTGCCGAGAAATATCGCTCTCCACATCATCGTCGTCGTCGTCGTTAAACCCAAAGGCAGGTGGGCGCGGCGGCTTTGATGACTGCTGCTGCTGCTTCTTCTTCTGCTGTGATGGCAGCCTAAGGTTCAACCCATACCCTATCTTGCTCATTGCTATTTCTTTGAGGATGTAAAATCTCAGGTATTTGGGATTCGAATAAAGGAATTGGGGGTTTTTCAAAAGAGAAGGTGAGAGAATTCAAAGCCCTATTTTTTTCAATTTTCTTTTTTTCACCCACCAATCATTTCGGGCGGTTTTTGAAATGAAAAAAAAAAACGTTTTCATTTTTTTTTTTTTTTTAAGTTTTCAATATCTTTACATCAACTTGTAAATCTTTCATTAAAAAAAAAAAAAAAGACTAGTAGAACTTTTTTTTGTTTATTTATAATTGATATAAGATTCAAAAATTTTGTTTATGCTTAAAATTAATCAGTGTTTTGATTTGATGATAAAAACTATTGTTATAAAATGAAAATTATATCATAAACTAAAATTTTATGGCTTCAAATACAAAATTAGCTTGTTGTCAAGGGTTACAAGCAAAAAAAAGTAAGCTTCACTTTGACATATATTTGCCAATTACTATTCATTTGTATGTTAATGGCTATTTTAGTGTTGCATAGTTTAAAGGTATAAAGAAATGAATGTTAAAATTGCATTCTTAAATGGTAAATTGAATGAGAATATTTGTATGGAAAACCCAAAGGTGTCATTTGCTTATGGACAAAGAAAATGTGTAAAGATTATTTATAAATAATAAATAAATAAATAAAAGAGTGTAAGATTAATAAATTAGTAAATTATTTTTCAACTCATTTAAAGTTACTACCAAACATTGGAAAATGAGATAATTTTATAAAAAATGATTATTGGAAAATGACTAATTTCGTAGAAAATATCATTGCTAAAACAAACAGAACGTTAGTAAATAATAATACTTATTAGAACAATTATTTGAAACTTAAATATGAAGAAAAGATAAAATAATCAATTATAATACATTGCAGCCTAAAGTGAATTGTCACGAATTTACTTTTAAAATGCCACAAATTCCAAATAATTTATAATATGAAAAAAAAAAATCATATTGTTATATAAAAAAAAAAAAGGAAATTATATGACCTATCAGAAAAAAAAAAAAAATTTATTTGGATGATAAAGTATCTCTAAAGACCTATATAATGCCATTTAAAAAACATTGTACAATTGGAAATTCCATAATCTTCCTTTTATTTAAACACTTAGGACAACCAGTAATTTGAAGTGTTTAAGACTAAATGGGATTACTGGCTTGTATCAGCTGGTCTCCATTTGACTTGTGAATATCTCATTTTACTTTATCTCATTTATAGTTCTTTAGGTTTTCCCTTTCAAGATCTTGTCACAGAAGATCAATATGCTTTGTATTTAACTCTATAAGATTTCACTGGTAATGTAGAAGGTGAGAGTGACTTGGAGGGTCTTATAGAGCAGCAATTTGAAGCATTGCAGAAGGCATTTAAGATACCTCATAAGGCCTCAGAAGCTCATTTGATAGTATCAAAAAAGCTTCTTACTTTATTTAGGGCGGGTAAACTTGGTCCATTCATCCTTGATGATGTCTCAAATTTACTGAAGTTGTATTACAAAGCTAACAGGTGCTTGCATGTGTTGGTGAGTTCTTGTCACACTCTTAATGAAAAACCTACATTCCAATGCTAATGATGCTCCATTTTGGACGCACTAGATGATATAGCAATCTTTTTTTCTTTTTCTTTTTTTATGGATTATAGCAATCTTTGTGTCCAAAATTAGTAGTTAGGACTCAATAACACTAATTACAAATTGCTGCTTAGATTGATAAGCGTTTTTTATTCCAGGTTTTTTTTTTAAAAATTGCTGTCTCTAAAAATCCTATTACACAGTCTGCTTGGTTAGGTCTAATAGGGATAGGATGGAAAATGTAGAAAAATGAGAGGTTTCCCTTGTTTAATGTGGTGAAAAAGACAAAAGAGGAGGAAAAGTAGGGGAGAAAATGTTTAAATAAATAATTGGAATTTACTATTTTGTCTATCTTTAATTACAATCTTTTTTTTTTCATCTTTTCATGTAATAAGAGTATAACAGTACAGTTTTATTTTAGCATGCTCACAAATTATTCTAGTATGTAGCAAGTAATTGATGCGAGAATAATTCAAAGCTAAATCTAATTTAGAGAATGGTTAAAATTCTAGAAAGGATATCAAAATCCATTGGTCGCTTTGCTTATATAATATAGAGCAAAGTTGATCAATGTGAGATATCATTGAAAAACATTGAAGGTATTATTTAACAAGAATGTTTCAAAATGGTTGGTGAAATCATTAGCATTGAGACATTATTGTCTTTAAATTTTAAGCACAAATTAGTTGTTAACAAATGTAATAATCATTTTAGTCCTAGTGTCCTTAAATTTGACATATAAATTAGGTTTCAAGAAAAGTAAAGGTTGTTTAAAAAAAAAACAAAAAAGAGTAAAGGTTATTCTTTTTAACGTTTTTGCCTTTTGGACTTTAAGCGATACTCATTTTTCATTTTGGGATTGCACTGCATGCTTTCACGTATCTATTTAAAAAGTATTGTGTTTAGGTTACAACGTCTAAATATTAACTCTATTATCTTGATATTGACCAAATTATCTTTTTTTTTAATTGGACCCGGGCTCTTGAGTAGTTAAATTCTAGTTCTTAGAAGTTAGATCCCAAATTTTAATCGGATATCAGAGAATTCCATTATATAATTGGCCATTTCATATTATTCCCTCAAACTTTTTTCCAATAATTTCAGTGGGATTGTGTTTATGTTCTTCAATTTTGATATGGACAATATCAGAGGGAATTCCAACAACATAAAATTCAATAATTAACATGATGGTAGCAGAGATTTCAGCAATTCTTGTTGAGAAACCGAAGTGTTCTGACTCTTTTGGCATAAGAAGGATTTGAAAATGGCACTTATTGTTCCCAAACCTGAGAACCAATGTTATAACTTTGGTTTAAGTTAGAAGGAGCTTTTGATGGAAATGAAAATTTATAATTCCCAATAAAAATGTCACTCCCTTCAATGTAAATTACACATCATATTTTCTAATTAATTAAGCATGTTAATACACACAGTGCTTATTGCTTACAAAGAAGAATCATAAAACATGATTATAAGAACAGATGATTGCACAAACCAATCCATAGAACTCTCAACTTTATACACAAGAATGTAGTCAAGTGAGTATACACATCACTTCTTTGTTTATTTACATCTCTTACTTTGAATTACAATGACATATATATTTATTTATTTACATCATTAAGTGCAAATTACAATAACAGAAATATTTATTTATTTACATCACTCAAAAGTGAACTAAATAACAGAAGTATTTTTTTATTTACATCATATAAATTGCAATCAAGAAATATTTATGAATTATGGAAGGAACTTGTGACTTTGAATTGAGCAATGTTCAAATTCTATTGGATGTCACTTATGTCGAACTCCTGAAACAAAAGTTGCAATTATCTAGTATATAAGAAAATTACGGTGAGAATAATACTACAAAAAATTATTATACAAAAGAAAAATAAATAAATAAAAATTTAATATAATCAATCAAGATTATGGGTGTCAATGCCTTGTTTCCCAAACTTCGTAACACAGTGTTCCATAAACAAGATTTAATTCCTCCATAAATTAAATAGATCAATGTTTCTTCTTTCTCTGTTTTTTTTTTTTTCTATTTATTTTTATATTTTTGTGAGGATTAGGTGTGGGAAAAGAAGATATAAAATAGTATAAAATATTATTTTGGTACCTAAACTATAAAAAATTCTTTTTTCAACTCTAAACTTTGTAAAGAGTTTTTTTAATAGTTTAGAGACAAAAATAAAAATATTTTTTTTTTCAATAGTTTAAGGATGAAAAACAAACTTTTAGTAAAGTTTAAGTACATAAATAAAATATTTTCAATAGTTTAGGGACGAAAGATGAACTTTTCAACAATTTGTTGACAAAAAATGCACGCCTTAAAGTTTAGGGGTAAAAAAAAAAATTTAGTAAAATTTAAGTCGACGGTTTATGGACGAAAAATGCATGCCTTAAAGTTTAGGTGTAAAAAAAAAAAACTTTTAGTAAAATTTAAGGACTAAGAGAATATTTTACCCTTTGAAATACTACTTAAGTTTTGGAATTTTATTTTCAATTTTCATCTAAAAAGATATTTTTGGTTTCAATTTTACTTCAAAACTATTTAGACAAAGAAAAGGGCTAAACAAAACTAACGTTCAGGATTTGTATCCATTGTCAACTTATCAACTATCAGTATTCATTGTGCTTATCGAAAAAAAAAAAAAATCAGTAGTCAGTGTGTTAAGCGTAAATAAACTAAAAACTTAAAAACCATAATAAATAATTAAATAACACAAAGAAGAAGAACAAAAAGACAGATATGCCCTTACATCATCTTCCTTTCTTCTTCTTCTAGGAAGTACTCGCTGACGCCATCTTCTTTCTATTGTGAACCTGGTCCCTTCGAGATAAATAACTAAATCAGCGGTACAAACAACAAAAAGATAGATGGAAAAGAATAAACCACGTTAAGAATAGAAAAATACTTTACTGACACGAGAAAGAAGAACAAGAAGACAGATCTACCCTTACCTCTTCTTCTGATGGTGACGATGAACTTCCACCATCCGCGTCGAGTTCAATCTCTGGTACATGAGCAATCTTGTGCGAATCTTCTTCTCTGCATTTTCTACTCAAATCAGGACAACCTTCGATCTCCAATTCTCTTAGTGCAGTGAGAGCTTCCATCCCCTCCGGGAGAGATGACAACTTAGGGCATTCCTCAATCCCAAGTGTGTGAAGTGATTTCAGACGTGGCAGCCACTCCGGCAAAGCCGTAAAATTTTCACATTCTCCAATCGCTAGCATTTGTAGAGTGTTTGCAGATCCTTGGAGCCATTGGGGCAAAACCTCCAACTTAGGTAAACCTTTAATAAACAATTTCTGGAGGCTCAACTTGAGATCTTGATTGTCTTCTCCCTCCATCTCCGTCAAACTAAGCTCTTTACAATTAGCAATAATCAGGGTCTGTAGGGCAGTTAGGTGTTTGATACTGAGTGACAAAGAAGTCAAACTTGGACAATCTACAACAACCAATGTTTGAAGATAGGTGAGGCGCCCCTCCATCCCTTCAAACAGACATTTTAGATTCTCAGAATCACATATCCACAAAGATCGAAGAGAATCCAAGCAACCGACTGCCTTCTCCGACAAGCAGGTATGCTTTGTTGTAACTTCCAAATATTTGAGGCTGATTATGTCCCTTATACCTTTGGGCAACCGTTCAAGATTGCTGCAACCAAGAAGCAGTAAAGTTTGCAAACTGTACAGCTTGCAAATGGAATCTGGAAGTTGCTTGATTCTATCATTTCCTGATAGGTTGAGATATCTCAAATGTTTCAAACTTCCGATAGAATTTGGCAACATCTCAAAGGATGAATTGCGCAAATCAAGCACCCGCAAGTACTTAAATCTTGAGATACATGCTTTAAGTATGGACATGGATTGCTCTGTTTGGAAAATAATAGTTTGAACTTTGCTCAACTTCTCTAATTGTGTTGTAACTTCTTGGCCACTCTCCAAAATTGACAGATGACAAACTTCTGCAGCAAGGGTGGATGTCTTAGTCACTACCAAACACTCACCTTTGGCAATTGAGATTGCAAGATCATGGACAAGATCGTGCATTTTAAAGGTATAAGCGAAGAAAGCGTCTTCATATACATCTTGAAACAAAGATCTTGACATTAACTCCTTGATATACAAGTCACCAATATCTTCCAAATCTTGATTTTCATTGTCAGGTGATTGAAGAAGTCCATGTGCCATCCAAAATTGAACCAAACGATAACTTTTGAATACATAATCCTTTGGGAAAAGAGAGCAATAGGCAAAGCATTGCTTCAAGTGAAACGGCAATTGATTGTAACTGAGCTTCAATGTAGGTAAGATGTCTCCCTGCTTTTGTTCTAAATTCCATATCTCGTTATCTCTCACAAATTTCCACTTATTTTCATCAACTTTTGAATAAAGTATGCCGGCTAAAGTTCTTATTGCCAATGGAACCCTTTTACATTTTTTAACAATGTCATTTCCAATTTCTAAGAGGTTTGGATAATGTTTTTCTTCTCCTTCCTTAAATGCCAATTTCACAAACAAAGACAAACAATCTTCCTGGGAGAGGCCACCTAAATGGTTAGCAGGAGCAGTACCCATAATAGTAGCAACCGAGTTATTTCGTGTTGTCACTATGATTTTACTTCCATTACAACCACCAAGTAACAAATCTTCCAATTCCATCCATTTATTACGATCCTCATTCCAAATGTCATCCAAGACAAGTAAAAATTTGTTATCTTTTAAAAGTTCTCTTAATCTAAATTGCAACTCATCCACACCCAAATTATCTATAAATTTCTTATCTCTCAAAAGTTCTCTAAAGCTATTTTGCAACCCATCCACACCAGAATTCTCATCAATCTTATGAATTGCAGATTTAAGGATTTCTTTTATCAACCTTGTAACATTGAAATCATCAGACACACACACCCACATTCTCAATTGAAAATGACCAACTACCTGTTCATCGTTATACACCAACTTGGCAATTGTGGTCTTCCCCAAACCTCCAATCCCAGTGATAGGAACTATATCCACATTTCTGTTGGAATTTTCATTTTGGTCCATCAAAAGATGTATTATATTTTTTTTGGCATCATCCCTACCGATGACATTCCGAGGATCAACAAAGGAGTGGGTCATGTCCCTCATTTCCTGCATATTTAACTTCCTATCTACAAGTCCTTGAGCAAGATTGAATTTATCTTTCTCAGCTGCAATTTCATCTACCCTCTTCCTAATATTTTTGATTTTATGTGCCATTTCAAAACGGACTGCAAGTGGATTAGAACTTGAAAATAAGTTACTCACCTTTTTGCTAGTGCTCCCGTGTCTCTTCATGACTTCCTTCTGCAGAATTCGGTATTGAAATTCATCCAGCACATTCTCAGCATCTTGAAGGACGTCTTTGAGCTCCCCTAGCCAAATACTCAGCCTATGGTCTCTGGCTTGCTTCTCCTCAGCATCCAAGAGTACGGCTTCAATGGTTTTGACAGTGCGCTCAAGCTTTGTCAGATCACTTCGGACGCCCCATGCTGAACTGAGCTCTTGGTAAGTAACCGATCCAAGCAGCTCCAGGACCTTCACTGCAACGCCATAGCCAATTTCAGCCATGTTCTTGGTAAAGACTAAAGAGCAAAGACAATGGAATGTGAAGATGAATGACTGTGCTTAGTTGCAAGAATGGTAAGGTTTAGAACAAGAAAATGAAAACAACAAAGCAAAGAGACTTTTATTGGATTTTGTGAGAGACTTTAAAAGTCTTTTACGCGTGGATGGACGGTGTGGCCGTGTGGGGACGGAGCTCTGTACCGCGCATGTGCAGCCACAATATATATGGTCTCCATTCATTGATGATTATTGCTCTATTCACCACCGTTCACCAACTTAGATATTTCTAAAGTCACCAGATATGGTTTGTATGTTATGAGTAATTCTCTCTCTATATATTTTTCTTTTTTTTTGTGTGGAGACCATATGCTCTTTTCATTTTGGTAGGGTCCATCTTCACAGTCCTAATTAAAATTTATAGTATAAATTTTGCCAAAGCTATTAAAATAATTATGGGTGATTCAAACTTATGTGAATATATAAAGGTTTCATATTTTACTACGATTGCCCTGATTAAAAGTGGATATTTCAAACGTCACAATTTGAAATACTAATATTTATACTCCTCCATATAATTTTGAATTTTTTTAAGTTCTTAGGTAAATTTATTTATGAAATAATTGTGCCCTTACTACCTGTTTCATAAATGTATTATTGTATATTTTTTAAAGAGTAAGTTACTAATTTTTCTAAAAAATTATTCTCTCCGTAACTAATATTAGTTATTATATAAATTACTAATTTGGTCATTGACAATAGGTATCAACATTATCTCTAAATTCTTAAAAATAAGTCAATTATATTCTAGATAGTTATGTTAAAAATGAAAATGATTAATATAGAGGCATGCATTCAACTCACCAATTTGACAAATTTAATCCAATCCAACTTAACATGTCATTTCAAATTGTTTTTTTTTTTTTGGTGGGTTAATAGGTTTAATTGTAAAAAAAGAAGAAAAAAAAAAGAGTTGGATTATATTCAAATTAGAAAAATTTTTAATACAAAAAAATTAACTTAATCTATGCTATTAATAATTCGAAAAAAAATATATGCATTTTAAAAAAAAAATATTTTGAGACTTTATTTAAATTTGTTGATTCGGTATGTCTAGATATTTTACTACTTAGTTTTGATGAATTTGAACTACTAGACTTAATTTTGCAAATTAATTAATACACAAATGGAAATTAATTATCAAATCAACTCAGTTAAATGATCCATAATATAAAAACTTTTCTACAAAACACAGAGAAAAGGCACAAGACTTTATCTTTAAATAGCATAGACTATGACCTCCTTTTCTTTACTGAAAAACTATAAGGTGAGATTTATATAAGTGCACAAATAAGTTTTAAGTGATGATGACATAAAAATTAATAATTAAAGGTTTTTTTTCTTTTAATTTATAGATTCCTCAAGGTGAAGAAATTGTGCTGGGTTTTTATTTTATATTTTAATTCCAGCCCAACCCAATTGATTCAATGGACAGCCCATTTTCAATTATTTTTTGCAGTTTTTAGAAGTATCCTTTATCTACAAGTACCAAATACCCACCAAAATTTAATAAATTGAGTTTAAAAAAGAGACATTCTACTCACTTACTCTTGAGAAATTAAATTGTATAGACACGTAGCTCCTCAACTCAAATTGAAATTGAAATAGAGGGAAATGTCTTTTAACGTTAGGGCACATGACACACTCCGTCAGAGACCACCTCAAACTGTTGTCAAAGTCCACATTCCATTCTCCTCCGCCAGCCACCACCTCCAAACCCAACTCCCCTCTAAACGACTGGTCGTAGCTTTGAACAAAGATTAGTTTTCTTTTTTACTAGTGTATATTATAGTGACATGCCTAGACTGAGTTGACTAATTTTTACAAAATGAAGTACTAAATTTACTAAAAATAAATCTTAAGAACTAATTTGACAATTGAAGTAAAAGTCAAGAGACTAAAATTATAATTTTAGCATTTATTATTATTTTTTTTAAATTCATTTGATTTTACACATGTTTTTTAATTTATTTTAGTAATATTTTATTTTTAAAACTTAAATTAAACATAAAATATGCCTATAAATGAGGATTTAATTATTTATTTAATTAATTACTGTATTTGTTATATCAATCTTGTCCTAATTTTTTAAGAGTTATGCTTCTTAGATAGTAACTTGTACTCTCTCTGATTTATTAAAATGTGTGTGGTGAGGACTGATGATGGTGTTTTATCATGGTTCATGTACCAAAAGCTTCTCAAGCTTGTGGAGTCCAAGCTGAAGGAAATGATTTCGAGGGAACCTACTCTACTTGTTTTGGTGGTTGGTGTTCCTAACATTGGCAAGTCCACTTTAATTAATTCAATCCATCAAATTGCTTTATCTCGCTTTCCTGGTAAGTTGATACCATGTTTTTGTGAAATTATGATTAGATGTCATTGTCTCAAAATGGAACTGTGGTGAAGGTTATTAAATTTTATTGAATATTAACGTCTTTGGTTTTCTTTCATAGTGCAGGAGAAGATGAAGCGAGCCACAGTTGGTACATTGCCCGATGTTACTCAATATATTGCTGTGCTGGATACAAGATCAAGTGATTCTGTCTTTTAAAGAAACTGAATCTCTAGCTTCATGCTTCTTCCATACTTGTTAGCATTCAATAATTAAGTCTTCATATTTGAGATTGGACCCTAATATGGATATTGTTGGTAGAAAGATGTTGTAGGTTTGGTTGTGAATTGTTTGATTGACCATTATCACTTAACGAATAGTTGATGATGTTGCTTTTATGAAAAGTGAACTGATTGCAAGGAATTTATTTATGACTTGTGGTATATTATTTGACCACAGATAAAGTGAAGGGAATTACAATGACTTGTGTTATATTTCTGGCTTAATTGATTGATTTACCTCTACGGATTCCCTTCCCCTTCTGTTGTTGATCTGCTATTGAATAGTTCTGTTTCAACACACACACACACACATATATATATATATATATATGTTTAAATGCTGATATTGAATTGTTAAGCTGCAGATTGTGCATCAGCCTAGCATATATGTCCTAGACACTATGGGTGTATTAATGGTTCCAACTACCAAGTATCCCGGACATAGAGACATGACTGAAGCTAGCTCTTGCAGATATCATCCTCTTGCAAATAATTTCTCTTTAGTTCTTAAGAGACTTCTCTATTATTAATACAATACACATGTGATGTAAGTGTTCAAATAGCGATACAAGCATGCCTTTTAAGTTTAAGGAATGCTAAATCTTACTTGAAAGATCACATTTGTAAATAGACAAAAATAAGTGACACATCTCTCAAATTACTTATAAAAAGGTTGTGGCCTTCCTACCTATTTCATAAATGTATTATTGTATATGTTTTAAAGAGTTGGTTACTATTTTTTATAAAAAAATATATTTTATTGGTAACTAGTATTGTTTATTTAATAATATATTATATAAATTATTAATTAAGAATTAAATTACTAATTTGGTCCACTTACTATTAGATTTATTGACATTATTACTAAATTCTTAAAAACAGGTTAATTACATTCTTGATAGTTATCTTAAAAATGAAAATGATTGCCATAAAGGTATGCATTGATCCCACCAATTCGACATACTTAACCCAACCCAACTTCTTGATATGCCATTTCAAATTGGTTTTTTTTTTTTTTTGGGTTATAGATTAAATTGCTTTTTACCCCCTTAAAAAAAATTGAATTAGATTCAGATTAGCAAAATATGCATTTTTTTATAAATATTTTGAGATTTTTAAAAATCAGTTAGTTCGATATAGATCCCTTTTGGAAGGGTTGTGTGGTTAAAAGTCTTTCTAAATGAGTGCTGCTCTTTCCCTTTCCCCTTCCTCTATAAGTAAAAATTAAAAAAAAAAAAAAATTTAGTTCAAATTTGAAAGATTAGACTTAATCACGAAAGATTTAGTAACAAAGTGAAAATCTAATGAAAAACCTCTTTATGGGTTTCGGTTAGCTTAATTGGTAAAGTTTCTGATGGTTGAATAAGAGATTTAAGGTTCAATCATTGCTTACATAAAAAATCGATTGATGTTTTGGTCTGATGATAAAAAGTACAATCATAAGAAGCGAACGCTATAGGTTGAAATTCTATTAAAAAAAAAAAAAGACTCATAAAACCCTTGAAGCCTATACCAATTATGCAACCTCTACAAACAACTTTCTTGCTTTTAGACCACATAGCGCTATTTGGTTTCACACAATCAAACACTTTCTTTGGAATCACAACATATGTAAGTAAATAATAAATATTTATCAAT
Organism: Quercus wislizeni; assembly: GCA_023055345.1. NCBI lineage: Eukaryota > Viridiplantae > Streptophyta > Magnoliopsida > Fagales > Fagaceae > Quercus > Quercus wislizeni. The sequence goes on from JALGQJ010000014.1 coordinate 14,989,628, forward strand.
AAAACACAATCAATCCTTGTCTACATCGAAAACCGATTAGTCTCTTGATCTTATGAGAGTACAATCATAAGAAGTGGACGTAATATGTTGAAACTCTATAAAATAAAATAAAATTAAACTCTTTAAATGAAATATTACTCCAAGGACAAAAAGTTTTATAAATTCAATATAAAAGAAGAATTAAAAATAGTCAGGACTCATAAAACCTTTGAAGCCTATACCAATTATGCAACCTCTGCAAACAACTTTCTTGCTTTTAGACCACATGGCACTATTTGGTTTTACACAATCAAACACTTTCTTTGAAATAACAAGATATGTGGGTAAATAATAAATATTTGTCAATGAAACACAAGGAGAAAAGGCACAATATTTTATTTTTAAATAGCATAGACTATGACCTCCTTTTATTTAGAGGAAAACTATAAAGTGGTGACATAAAAATTAATTAAAAAAAAAAAATATATATATATATATATATATATATATATATATATGGAAGATAAGAGTGAGTCTTAAGTAATATCCATTATATACACAATCATTATATTACATATTAAAGAATATACACAATCGCATTCAATCAATTATAATATCCATTTGAAAATCCAACTTAATTGTAAGTTTATTGAGATGCTATTATGTATATTGGGAAGTATTGAGTCTTAAGTAAAAAGCTAATGTGACAATCTCTTATTGGAAGATGTAAAATATGGGTTTTACATCTCATCCTTACCAAATTCAGACTCTTAATTCAAACCCTAAATACTTATCAAGAATAAAATTTATTTGACTGCTAATCATCTTATGCTTGCACCTTACTTTTTATGTCATTGGTAGTTCTTTTTATTGTTGTAAATTGTAACTTAGACTGGGCCTCCACATGACCTATGAATATCTTGTTTTATATAATGTCATTTTTGAATATCTAATTCTTTATTTTTTACTGTTTAAGATCTTGTCATAGAAGTCCAATGTGCTTTGTATATAACTTTTTCAGAATGCATTGGTAATGTGGAAGATAAGGGTGACTTGAAGGGTCTTATAGAGTAGCGGTTTGAAGCACTACAAAGTAGCAAGTAGTTGATATGAGAAAAAAAATTAAAAACTAAATTCAATTTACTGAATAATTAAAATTCAAGTGAGGAGATCAAAATCCTAAACTCGTGACCAATGCATTGGTCTCTTTGCTTGTATAATGTACAGTATAGTTGATCAATATGAGATATCATTGAAAATAAATGAAGGAATTATTCAACAAGAATATGTGGGAATAATTGCTGGAATCACTCATATTGATGTGCTTATGTGTTCTTAAATTTTAAGCATAAACTAGCTTTTAACGAAGGCGATAATTGTTCTAGTCTTAGTGTCCTTAAATTTGAAGCATAAATTAGCTTTCAAGAAAAGTAATGGTTGTTCCTATTAATGTTTTGTGGTATTTGGATTTTGAGTGACACTTTAAAAGGGTTGGATTCAAGTTAAAATCTTTAAATATTAACCTTATTTTTTTTTATAGGTGTGGGGCTGAGTGATGACACTCGCTAAGTAAATAAACCTTGAGCCCCATTTGGTATGCGAGTTTAAACACATGTTTTTAGTTTTTAAATAACATTATACGTATTTTCATACACTTTTTTACTCACACATATTTTCAAAAAAACTGAAAACCGTTGTTTAAACACACATATCAAACAAGTAATTATCTAATGCAACTTCATAGACAATTCCACAAGATTATTGGCCATAAATTTTTATCCACTCAAACTTGTCTTCAATATTTTTAGTGGGAGTGCAATTTTGTTCTTCAACTTTAATGTGGACATACGAGGGAATTCCGACAACATAAAATTGATCAATGAACACACTATAGTAGTGGATATTAAAGCAATACTCATTAGTAAACTTAATTTTAGTATCTCATTTATAATTCTGGTTTAAGGTAGAAAGAACTTTCTTTAGAAATGAAAATTTATAATACTGAATACAAATATCACTATGTTCAAAACTCAATTCCCATAACTCAAACTTCTAACTTATATCTCATATCCTATTTTGTATTTTTCTCTTAACTTGCTCAACTTCTTTTCAGCTTTTACAATTAATTGCACATCAAATTGCCACATTGGCTCTTTCTTAACAAATCAAACAAAGTTTCGTTTAGATAAAAATATTTTGTTCTCAATTTGTTGCATCAGAGAACTTCAAAATGTTGATAGGTTATGAGTGAATGAGAAATTGACTCATAAAATGGCTAATTGAAGTGGTTTTAATTGGTAGAATCCATGATGTCCCACATAGGAAGAAATTGGACTTTTATAAATATATATATATATATATATATATATATACATATATATATAAAGAGAGAGAGAGAGAGAGAGAGAGAGAGAGAGAGGTCCATGTGGGCTGTCCATGTGTTGTGCTTGGCTATCCATTAAGCGCTAGATTAATCAATACAGTTTCAAACATAGAGAGTGCAAAATCAAAATAAATACAAATATAGAGGATGTGGTTGGGTTGCCAATGTGGCACTTGACAGGCATGGTGCATTGTATGCGAGCAAATCATAAAGATGCATAACATTTGGGGATCATATTAAAATTCATTTGAGAATCATATTAAAATTTTGAAACTTTAGAAGAAACAATTTAGTTTTTTTTTTATTCATTTAATTTTTTTTTTTAAATTCCAACCCGGCCCAATTAAATTTATGGATAGCCGCATTTTCACTTATATTTTCCTAGTTTTTATAGTAATGCTATCTTTAAACCCTTAAACCTTTGAGTCCGACTGTCAATTTGTATCTATTTGAACAATTAATGTGATCAATATTCATTCCCCCAAAGCAACCAACCTCTGAACTATTCTTGTCACATTCTTAAAGAAAAATTTGCATTCCAATGCTGATGCTCCATTTTGGACGCACTAGATGATTGCAATCTTTTTTTTTTTTTTTTTGATGGGATGGTAGTAATCTGTGTCCAAAATTAGTAGTTAGGACACAATAACATTAATTACAAATTGTTGCTTAGATTGATAAGTGTTTTTTATTCTAGGTATTAAAATAAAAAAGAAAAAAAAAAAAGAAAAAGAAAAGAAGAAGATGTCCAGCTCTGAAAATTCCATTACACAGTCTGTTTGGTTGGGTTTAAAAAGGTGAGGATGGAATTTAATATTTTATCTATTTTTAATCACAGTCATTTTTTTCATCCTTTGTTGTAATAAGAGTATAACAGTAGCGGTAGGGTTTTTTTCAACATGGTCACAAATTATTTTAGCCAGTAGCAAGTAATTGATGTGAGAAAAATTCAAAACTGAATCTAATTCAGAAAATGATTAAAATTCAAGAGAGGAGATCAAAATCCATTGGTCCCTTTGCTTGTATAATGTAGATCAAAGTTGATCAATATGAAATATCATTGAAAAAAAAAATTTGAAGGCATTATTCAATAAGACTGTTTTGAAATGCTTAGTAAAATCTTTCGTATTGAGGTGCTATTGTCCTTTAATTTTAAGCATAAATTAGTTGATAACAAATGCAATAATTGTTTTGGTCCTAGTGTCCTTAAATTTGAAGCATAAATTAGCTTTTAAGAAAAGTAAATGTTGTTCTTTTTAAAGTTTTGTGCCTTTTGGATTTTAAGTGACACCCATTTTTCTTTTCAGGATTGCATTGCTTGCTCTCACATATCTTTTTAAAAAGAGTTGCAATTAAGTTACAACCTATAAATATTAACCCTATGATTGTAATATTAACCAAATTATTATTTCTTAATTGGACTCTAGCTCTTGGGTGGTTAAATTCTAGTTCTTAGAAGTTAAATCTCAAATTTTAATGGGATATTAGAGAATTCAATTATATAATATTATCCCCCCAAAATGTTTCCTAATAATTTTTGTGTGATTGCATTTATGTTCTTCAATTTTGATATAGACAATATTAGAGTGAATTCCAACAACATAAAATTCAGTAATTAACATGATAATAGTGGAGATTAAAGCAATTCTTGTTGAGTTTCTTACTCCTTTTGCTTAAGAAGGATTTGAAAAATGACACTCGTTATTCCAAAACATGAGAATCAGCAACCTATAATCATTGGTGTGTCATTTTTCTCGAAAATTATTATTAATGAAGGAGTGAGACCCTAAATTTTATAATTAATTAATATACACGGTGCTTACTGCTTATGAATAAAACATGAATATAAGAATAGATGCTTGCACACACCAATTCATGGATTTCTCAACTTTATACACAAGAATGTACTCACATGAATCCATAGATCTCTCAACTTTACACACAATAATGTACTCAAGGGAGTACACACATTACTTCTTTATTTATTTACATCTTTTACCTTGAATTACAATGACATATATGTTTATATATATTTACATCATTTAGCGCAAATTACAATAATAGAAATATTTATTTATTTACATCACTTGAAAGCAAATTAAATATCAAAAGTATTTATTTATTTACATCTTCTAATCCAAATTGTAATGAAGGAATGCTTACGAATTAAGGAAGGAATTTGTGACTTTGAATTGAGCAATGTTTAGATTCTATTGGATGTGACCTATGTCTATATAACCGGAGTCTTTTAACTTTTTGTTAACATATCTACAATGTGTCACATAAGCTTTAGTACTCCCACATTTTTCTAAGTCATCATTATTTTCTTTGTTTTGTTTATTATTTGGTTTTAGCTCCAAATATCTCTCGATAAAACTCTAAACGTCAGCATTCTGTATGATGTTCTGCCCGACTGAATTCGCAAACGGATTCAACTTTCTTTGGCTATGACTATTCAACATGTTCTTCAGATTCCTCTTGAAGCAACATTTGCAAAATCAGATCCAATCTTCTACCAGCCTTCCCACGAATCCTACTGTCACCTTTCTCCCTTCTATTCCTCATCTCTGAAGCTTACAGTCCTTTTTTTATGCCGTAGTTTTAAGAAGATGTGTATTTGTCCTACACTCTGTTTTCTGGGTTGGTCTCGCAATGGCCAGAGAACCCAACAAGGATTTTATGAGTTATGACCCAATTGCAGAGACAGTGTCGTGAAAACTCTCCTAATCAATGTAGGGAAGTCTGTTTTTCTCTCTTTTTTAGGGATATTTTTTAATTGATTTTGAGAGATTGGATATGATTGTGCGAAGTGTATCTCTAGGTGGATTTGTTCTAGTTAAGTCATTTTTTTTTTTAATCTTATTTACCTGTTTTGGACCTCAGTATGGTGGCATCCTTCAATTGGAGTTTGTAAACGCATAGGACGAGGAAGAGGCAGGGGAAGAAATTTCTAGCTAGATCCAGTGATTACTTGAAAGTAAGCCATATTGTCAGCAAATTGTAGCCGAGCAATTCCTAACATTTTTTTTTTCTCAAACTTTCCCCATCTATCATGGATGAGAAATTTCTTTGCACGCATGTTGATGGAACATGACAAAGGTATGGTATTCTTTTCTTTCTATTCTATGCTACGAGTTCCTTATCCTCTAGTAGCTATGATTAGTTTTATTTCTTTCGCCGCTTCTGTGGTTTGGCTATACCCCGGGATAGTGAGATTACTTGGAAGTTGGAAGTGAGCCACATTGTCAGAAAATTGTAGCTAATTACTTGAAAGTAAGAAACTTACAATGACACATATGGTTATGCTTCATATTCGTTAATGAGTCACTATTAAGAAAAACTTACAATGACACATATGGTTATGGCAACTGGAAATTTTCTTAACGGTAATTTTTGCAGTATGTGTTTTGGTAAGTTTCTGCAGCATGTCACTTTTTAATACATGCAAATTGATGATTGTGGTCACATTAGATATACTTACAATGTAAGATTGTTGAGTCACTCTGTGACTTAAAAATATTACTTTTGAAGCAGACAATATTATGAGACACTTAGCTTTTGATATAATAACAGTTTGTTGAATATGTGGATTTAGATGTAGAGACATTGATGGCCAGTTGGATCCCTTGAAAGGGGAATCACTTGATAAGTTTGTGTAGGACACTGCTCATGAAGTTGTCTCTTATATTATTTTGAGTTTTGTTATTTCATTCATATTAGCTAACAATATATGGTGATGGAGTTTATGGTTGTGCCTTTAATTTATTTAATAGGAGATTGTAAATATGGTTTAATAATTAAGAATGATATTTTGTTACATCACTCTATATATATTTTATGTTGAATAAAAAATATACGATGTATACTCATTTACGGTGAAAATGTGTTTTATTATCGTTTATCAAAAAAATTTGTTTTATTATCTTATCTACTCTTTTAAGGTTAGATGATTAGATCTTTAGTGAAATTTGTTTATTAGCGGTATACATATCATGTATGAGATCTAAGGTGTAACCATGAAAATAATTTTAATGTTAATGGACCAATGGTAGTTGTATCTTTTGTTCATGTATGAATTTTCACAACGCTACAACATAGATTTCTGTATGCTTATTTCTGGTTTTATAATTTTCAATTTGGCACAAGCTACATTTAATTATATTGTGTTGAGGGCCATTTGTGGAAAGCCCAGTGGAAAGAAAAGCCCAATGATGAGGGCCGCAAGAAATTGACTATGTGAATAGTTAAAAATGACCATTAGGCCCGAGCGGCAGGAATAATGAGTCACTAGCCCAACAACGTATACATGGGCCTTGAAAAGGCAAACGGGCTCAAAGAAGCCAGGAAAGAAAGAAATAGCATCCCATGGGCAGAATACGAGTTAGAAAAGTGAGAAAAGGCCACTGCAGGCCCAAGGTAATGTAAACTAAGAAAGTAAGGGATTTATGGTAGGCCCATAAAACCCAAAGATAAGGATAAGGTTATTGGGCCGGGGAAGCCCAATGAAGTTAGTAACAAAGCCTATGGGAGTGTGGAATTAGCAAACGGGCCGAGGAAGCCCAAAAGGATTAGCAAACGGGCCGTGGATGCCCAAAAGGAAAAAGAAAACAAAGGGACATAGGAGCACATGAGTAAAAAGAAACAAAACAGTGCCCGTGATAGGCCACTGAGAAAAGGAATAAAATGGCCGGCCCAAAAAAGGGGTCCAGTAGGATTGAGTCATTACGGCAGGAATTACAAGCCAACACGACAGGCAGCAAAGAAAAAAACAAAGGTGCGCCAAAGAAATATAAAGCCCATCATCATACGAAACCCAGCTTCTGATTGGAGTGAAAGACCAAAAGAAAAGCCCGCATGAAAAACCAGGAAACGCAGACGGAGAGTCTCCAGGTCACGGCAGACACATGAGCAGCAGGCAGCCTCTTGGACAAATTTGAGAGGGAAGCACGCGCAAGGCCCAGGCGCCACCAGCCTGTACCCAGCCAATACAGGACATGGTGGGGCCATGGGTCAGAGGTAAGAGGTAAAGGGGGTGTGGTTTGGTGGTGGGGAGAGGGGAAAAGATCTATTTTCGGTCCCTGCTCAAACCTCTTTTAGGAGGTATGTCCTGCTGGGATGATAGACCACCCAAAAGAGGCAATTTGAAAGGGAACCGTTGAGTGCATGCTCTGAGTGTGAGGAGAGAGGAGGTTAACATCGTGGCAGGCCGCGGCGCACAGAAGGACAAGACAAAATGAGTCCGCGGCGCACAGAAGGACAAAATGAGTCCGCCTCTGTCTGGTAGGGGTTTTGTACGATCGACAGGTGCACCCAGACCAGACAAAGGCGGTTAAGGGGCAAAACAGTAAAACACTGGTCACGGCAGGCACTATAAAGAGGCCCTTGCCGTGCCCTGTAAGGGGGATCGAAAAACAGAAGATTTTTTACAACGTGAAAAGAAAAACAGAGTAAGAGGAGAAGAAAAAAGATTAGAACGAAAATAGAGAGAAAAGGAAAGAAAACTAAGAAAGAAAGGAGAGAGTTAGTTCGAAAGAGCATGCACCAATAGATCGGCTTCCCTCTCTCCCCCTTCAAAAATCTCACCTTTCTCCAAAGAACGCAAATGAGAACTTTCCCAGTGGGACTATAACCATTCAGGGCCGACTCCCTCAAAGCCATTAACTCCCATAACAGGATTCTTCCTGGGGGATTATTTGCATTGAGAAGAGGCGTTCTCCCCTCTTTGGATTTGCTGCAGCAGACAAAACTTAGAACTTAATATTTTGCCTATTCAAATTAATCAGTGTTATTCTCTTTATTTTCCTTAATGATTGGTATCATTGTGACGATAATCATGTTTTACTAATAGGAAATACATAGCAGTCCGCTTGAGTAAATATAATACTCTGTTTTTTTAGTCATTATTGTCTGCCTGCCATAACTTGTCTGCAACAGTCTAGCCTGTCATAGCTTGTCTGCTACGATTCTACTTGCCGAAAACTTGCTCCTAGCAGGCGTGGCATAAGTTTGTGCACAAACCGGCCCAAGTTGAGTTGCAATTGGACCGGCCCCAGCTCCCTTACTCAGAAACACTAGGGCCCACCATCGCAGGAGGCAGCCCAGCCCATTACCGCAGGAGGCAGCCCAATCCTACCAGAAAAGGCCCCCACATATTGTTTGGTTGGTTAATATTAAAGAAAATTTTAATTATGTGTAATAATATATGACTTACTATTGTTTATTTTTACACAATTCCGATACATATTTGAGAAATAACTTTCCTCAAAAAAAATATATTTGAGAAATAACACGTGATATTTAACCCCTTTTTTTTTAGAGACAAACGTGATATTTAACTTGAAGTGTTATTTTTTGTTATTTGAAATTATAACTAAGTTAATTAAAAAAATTTATTTCATTTAAAGTTTTCCAGTGCATTACATGGATAAGCAACTAGTTATATTGTATATAAGAAACTTACCATGAGAATAATACTAAAAAAAAAATGATTATATAAAAGAAAAATAAATAAATAAAAATTTAATATATTCATTCAATGGGTGCTAATGCCTTGTTGGCCAAGCTTTGAAACACAATGTCCCATAAACAAGATTTAGTTCCTCAATAAATTAAATAGATCAATATTTCTTCTTCTCTTTTTCATTTATTTTTATATATTTGTGAGGAAAGAGTGTGGGAAAAATAAAGATTTAAAACGCCTATTAAGTTTAGGAATTTTATTTTCAAATTTCATCCAAAAGATATTTTTTTTGTTGGGTAAATTATGAATTTGGTTCTTAACCTTTACATTAAATGTTAATTTAATCCTTAATGTTTCAAATGTGTCATTTTAGCCCTTAACCTTTTCGTATTGTGCCAAATGGTTAAATGATGAATGAAAAATATTAACATGACTAATGGTCAAAATAAAGAAATTTTTTTTTTTTTGCCAATTCATATGCCATGTGTAAAGCTGACTAGGATTGAATTATAAAAAATAAAAAACAATTGAATGAAGATTTCACGTGCAAGCACGTGAGGTCAAATTTGGACTAAAATCCCTAAATCAATCACGATCTCAAATCCAACTTCACCTGGACCTATCACATTTGGGAACTGGATAAGATAAAACTCTTTAAGCGCAAACTTATTCTGAACATAAATCTCAGTAGTCATCAATCACACAAAAGAGAAAATTTCCCAGATTTTGCCTAGGAACTTTAAATTATTTGAATAATGCATTGGTATTCTTGAGGTGGATGTGAAGCACAGTCAAGTGAGTCAAAGATGCCAAATCGATGAAGTCAGCTACGCTCTGGTCTTCAACTCCAACCTTCCATTTGCCAAAGCTATTCCCAATGTACAACTCTTCCAAATTCCAAATGGGAGAGCTTTGATATACCAACCATGAGATGCAATGGACAAGACAACGTCACTAACATCATCATGGATTTAAAAAAAAAAAAACCTTTCTCTATCATCCTCCAACAGAAGTTTCGAAGATTGAGGAAGTTGACAATTGAATGCATTTTGGTCTGTGCTTCTTTCGAAGTGCCAATGCCCCTAAAAACAATTCAATCCATATATCACAAGCTTTTCCATTCAAACATCATAATCTACCCTTACCTCTTATTCTGATGATGATGATGAACTTCAACTATCCTCGTCGAGTTCAATCTGTTGTACATGAGCAATCTTGTGCAATCGACAATCCAAAGTGTGTGAAGTGATTTCAGATTTGGGAGCCACTCCGGCAAAGCCCTCAAATTTTCACATTCTCGAATCCGTAGCTGCTGTAAAGTGTTTGCAGCCATTGGGGCAAAACCTCCAACTTAGGTAAATTGCAAATAATCAAATTCTGGAGGCTCAACTTGAGATCTTCAGTTTCTAAAATTATCAGGGTGTTTAGAGAAGTTAGGTGTTTTATACTTTCTCCTAGATCTCCCTACCTCGTTTCTCCCACCAAGCAAACACTAAGTTGTGCAAAGTATAAAATGAATTGAGTACACCTTTGCATCTATAAAGAGAACAGTAAGATAGTTACATATCGTTCCTCAATTAAGTTAAAAAAAATATCAAGATCATTGTCCATACTCAATTTGTCTGAAGGGAAACGCTTTTCTTCCAATCAAATTTCAGTGCTGAAAATGAGGACCACATATGGGCTGTGGCCCTACTTTCAATTGCTCTAGGAAGACCAGTCTTGAACAAAAGTAAATAGTAAATGCTCTTAAGCCCTGCACCAACATAAGAAGCATAGGACATTATTATCATTGTTATAACTTAGAAGTCAACTGGAAAAACATGCAGAATGACACAGCACAATGAAATTAAAGTCAAAAAAGGGAATAAAAAATCTGATTAGCAATGAGAGATAGATATCCAACATTTAATAGTATATGCATTTATCTTCTCATTCTTTTCAAAACAGTAAGAGAGAAACTAGAAAACATTTCTTTTTTGGTTTCTTGAAACATGTTTAATTTCTTATTTTTTATTTGGTTTTCTTCCTGTTAAATAATTCCTAATAACATTAAAAGAAAAACAAAGGAAGCACTATGGACACTGACCATCATTGTTTGGTCAAGAACTTGTCTTTTGCCAAGGAAATTTCAGTTGTGGTAAGAAGGTAACAAGGAATAAGTTGCTTCAAGCTGTCAGAACTTCCATAAGAGATTAATTTCCTGACCTTTTTCTTTTTTTTCCTTTTGTGTCAATGCATAGCCTACTAGTTTACAGTCAACTTTTACGAGTACATTATAATAAAAAAACTTTTAAAATAACCTGTAAGTCATTGAATACATTGGTGAGCAGAGGAATTTTTGATACAGAACACCTAAAGATGGAAATCTGTTTACAGTGACTTGGAAACATATTAGAACTTGAAAACAGAACTTGTTACAAAAATAAAGGTACTCTGCAAAATAATGCAACAAGGAATTGAGCAGAGAAACTAAAATGGAGATCCAATAAGAGGATGTATCAATTAAAAAAAAACAGACAAATCCATGCTTCTGTATGGGATTATTCAAATATCAGATGTAGACATGAGAGATAGATATCCAACAGTGACTTTGATTATTATATCTAAAACGAAGTAAAGGAAGCATGCAGGAATTGTAGAAATCAGTAAAAAGAAACTCAAAAGTCACAGTTTCTAATGTTGTTTCTCATGACATTATATCACAGGATTAATTAAACAAAGGAATTGTAGATATTCGTAAAAAGAAAAGACGCAAGCAGGCATTGAATCAAGATGTTAATCTCATGTTAAAACATATTTTGCAATTTCATCTTTCAATTGGATATGGAAAACCAAAATTTCCCCTTAAAAACAATAAAGGATGAAAGGATAAAAATAAGAAGCACAATCAAAAGATTGTCTCCCACAACGATTCATTTGTGGCTTCCATTCTCAAAATTGAAATAAATAAAGGCATCAATTATGAACTAGTTTCCAACTGCCACCAAGTTTTCAAGCAACTACCAAGTCACCTGTATATTTCCCAGGGCAACTGTCAGAATTACTTCCTATATTATAAATAAAATTAAATGAATCTGTTTGTCATCAAGAGCTCCTTTGGCCTTGTGATTTCGTGGAGAAAAAGAGCGATTTCAAATGCAAAGGAAAAAAATGGGCATTTGGCCTTTAGTTTTGAAGAAATTGTATTTTTAAAACTGTGGAAAATGTGCATGAGAGCATCTTCAAGTCTAATTGTCCAAGCAGCTAACCGTGGAGATATTAAGGGCTTTACTCTGTGCAGAAATGGTCCTAGGTTAACACATCTCCTTTTTGCAGATGACAGTCTTTTGTTTTGCAGGGCCACAAATCAGGAGTGTAGAAATATTCTAGAGATTCTGGAGGTGTATGGAAGATGTTCTGGCCAACAAATTAATAGAAATGAAACCACCATCTTCTTTAGCAAGCTTACTTCTGAGGAAAAAAGGGAGCACATAAAACAAGTGTTGGGGGTTCCAGAAATTAAACAGTATGAGAAGTATCTTGGGTTACCATCTTTTGTAGGAAGACGGAAAAAAGCCAGCTTTGAATTCATAAAAGAAAAGGTTTGGAGGAAATTGCAAGGGTGGGACAAAAAGTTACTATCCCAGGCAGGGAGAGAGGTTTTGATCAAAGCTGTCGTACAAGCAATTCCCACCTATACTATGAGTTGTTTCAAACTTCCCATAGGGCTTTGCACTGAATTAGAGAGTCTTATACGGAAATTTTGGTGGGGACAACGAGGAGACCGGCATAAAATTCACTGGGTTAAATGGGAGACACTTATACAATCCAAACTTGATGGTGGTATGGGATTTAAAGATTTGGCTTTATTTAATGACGCTTTGCTAGCCAAACAAGCTTGGCGTCTCCTACACAATAAAGACTCGCTTCTCCACAGAATTTTCAAGAGCAAATTTTTCCCGGATTGTTCTTTCATGGAGGCGCCAGAGTGTGACAGTGGTTCTTATGCTTGGAGGAGTTTGCTTAAGGGCAGGGAGGTGCTGTGGAGAGGGGCACGTTGGAGAGTGGGAAGTGGGGAAGCAATTAAGATATGGGAATATCCTTGGTTGCTTAGCTTGGTGCAGCCAAGAGTCTTATCTCCAGCCCCTGAAGGTCTTCAAGAAGCTACGGTTGATTTCCTTATCAATCCTACAAATAGAAGCTGGGATACAGAGTTGTTGGCGGGCATCTTTGCTCCGGAAGAAGCTGCGTTGATACAGAAAATCCCACTTAGTCCGATCACTGTTGAAGACAAACTCATATGGCCCCATGTTCCCAGCGGGATGTATTCGGTGAAGTTAGGCTATAGGTTTCTAACAAAAGAAAAATCAGGTTCACTGAATAATACTCAAGCTCAGACTGATTCTCCCAATGTTTGGCACCGGTTATGGGGGCTTTCGGTTCCGAACAAAGTAAAGAATTTCCTATGGCGGGCGTGTAAGGAAGCTTTACCTGTAAAGACCAACCTGGTGCGCAGGAGAGTTTTATCTGAAGACATATGCTGCCACTGCAATCTGAAAGCAGAGGACGGACTCCATGCGTTGTGGGAATGTGCTAGTCTCTCAGCCATTTGGGAAGCTAACTCTTTATGGTTGTTTTGCAGGTCAAAACAATTCTCCAATTTCTTTGAGTTAGCAAGCTGTGTGATGGAGAATAGCGGGAATCCTGAGTTGTTTGCTGTGTTGGCGTGGACTATTTGGACTAGGCGTAACCAACTTAGAACAAGCAGCAAATCCTTTCTGATCACGCAAGTCATCCCTTCAGCTGTATAGTTGATCCAAGATTTTTCTCAAGCTTAACCGGTTATCCCTAGTGGTATGTCTCGGGTACAAAGGCGACCAGCTAAGTGGGAACCTCCTCCTCCGCCAATCTTGAAGATTAATTTTGATGGTGCCGTGTTTAAGGAGAAGAATGAGGCGGGCATAGGAGTGGTTGTTCGGGATTCCCATGGGTTGGTAATTGCCTCTTTGGCAGAAAAAATTCAACTCCCATCCTCATCAGATGAAGTGGAAGCTTTAGCAGCTGTCAGAGTTGTGACCTTTGCTATGGACCTCAACCTACCCTCTTTCATTGTCGAGGGAGATTCAGAGGTGGTCATCTCTGCCTTAAGAAAGGAAGAAGATTCTTTCTCGTCTTTTGGCCATTTAATTTTCTCTATAAAGCATTATTTACATTCTTGTTCTTGTATTTCTTTTTCTCATACCCGCAGGACGGGTAATTTAGTTGCTCACTCTCTAGCAAAATTTGCAAAACATTTGGTTGATCTCTCTGTGTGGATGGAGGATGTTCCACCACAAGTCCATGATGTTCTCTTAGCCGATTTTGGCTGATTTGGTTTATTAAATTAAGTTGATGGTTTCTCAAAAAAAAAAAAAAAAAAGAAAGATAATAACTAAAAAATATAAATTCCTAAAATGTCCAAGCAAAACATCTCTCTCTCTCTCTCTCTCTCTCTCTCTCTCTCTCTCTCTCTCTCTCTCTCTCTCTCTCTCTCTCTCTCTCTCTCAAACATTTTTTCCTTCGTTTCTTCAGTTATCCCCTATGTTAGGTTTTCTTGTTTATTCTCCTTTAATCCTTTTGTTTTAACACAATTGCAAAATTGAACTTAGTTCTTTATTTCAAGATAACAAAATGATCTAAAATAATGCTTGATGGTGTTTTTTTTTTTTTTTTTTTTTTTTTTTTTTTTTTAATTTTAGTTTTATATTTAAAAAAAATAAGAAATCGTATATTGTGTACATCTTCATTAAAAATAACAAAAATATTGAATTCATTTATTTTAACCTTTTTTATAAGATTTTATTTTAACTTATCTTCAAAAAAATTTAATTGAAGTACCAATATATTAATTTTGAACAGCATAATAATCATATAATTTGTTAAATTTAGTCATAACAACAACAACAACAACAACAACAACGTGCCCATTATGAACAAATGAACAAATATATGATGATGGACAGGATATTAATTAAGGTACTTTAAGCAATAGTTACCGTTATAAAACAACATTGTTTCAACCTTGTAAATTTTGTAATATCTCAATATCCCAAGCAGTAGCGTTTGGACACAACGTGAACATAAAAATATAAATACATTTTTTTTTTTTTTTTTCCCCTGCAGGACTCCAAAAATCAGCTAAAAAGTCAGTTAAACGCTGATGGCAAAGCAAAGGAAGAAAATCTAGGACCAAAATTTTTTTACCACAATTTTGCTACAGTTGAGTGGCAGAAAAATAAATTTTAGGTTTATGTGTGAAAGTTATAAACAACTACTCATATTCTATGATATCAAAATTGTGGTTACTTTTTATCAAATACTAATAATTAACCCATGTGTAAGTGATGGTAATCCAATCACAAGTTGACACGTGCAAGTTGTAATAAGAGTTGTAAAATGTGTGATTCAAAAAAAAAAAAAAAAAGGTTACCAAAGGCACTACACACTTAATCATAAGTTGATACTTAGGCATATGAGTGTCAAAACATGTTAAGATCATTTATTTTATTGTAATCAATCAGCAATCTCTGGGAATATGCACAACATTCACTTGAAAATAGTATTTATCTACTTTTGGTAACGGTTCAATGCACCAGATTGCAGTGACCACTTCTTCACATATTCCTTTAAAAAAAAAAATGTTAACGGATGAAAATGATAAATTAGTTAGTAATTTTTTGACAACTTTTTATATTTTTCATAAAAAATAATATCAAAACCTTTATAATATAATTTATCAACAATTATCTAAATGTCCCTGTTAACATAAATACGCAAGCCAAATCCGGTAGAGTTTGTAAGTTGTAACTTTGTACTCAAGTTAGTATCTTCTAAATAGTTTTTTATTTTTTGAGACCAATCTTCTAGATATTAGGGGACCGTTTAGTAATATTATTCTAGTAACGTTATTTGTATTTTTTAAAAATACATATAAATAAAAAAAAATATATAATGTTTAAATACTTATATCAAACGTTAGTGCTGCCAACTTGCCTGTGAGTTGTAACTGACCTTGCGCTTGGTCAAACAGTAACAATTAATTCAAAGCCAAAAGCAGTTTGTGTTTCTTTTTGAGCTGCTTAGACTCTAGTCGGCACGTTTTCTTGTAAGAGAAGCATCTGAGATTCTGAATGCGCAACTTTTGAATTAAAAAACATTTATTCATTTAATTTTTATAATGTTTTTTAGTTTGGGTCAAATTTGACGTAGTGCCGCTTTGATGGCCTTTCCAACCTCATCAGGTGATGTTGTCAGTGCCATTAGAAAGCTTTTTTTTTGAGAGAATCGTGCCATTAGAAAGCTTGTGACGCTTTTGGTTTCTAATTTTTAATTGACGGTTGAGAAGCTGCGCATGTGGTTTTTAAAGTTCTAAATTTTTTTAAGAAAGTTTTATTTTTTATTCAATTATCATAAACTTTATTAATCGAGCTAATTGAAATTTACTTTAAAATCTTAAACTTGGTTCGTCTTTAAACATTTTTTTGTATTATTAATTTTTTTATATCTTGCTTATTTTTTAAATTATCTAATTTAGATTTCTAGAATCTAATCCATGCTTTGGCAGTTCAATTAGGTTAAATTGGTTACATTTCCAATATCTCTCTGGTGTATTTCCAATCATTGAAATTCACGTTGTCCTGTGGTTGAGAATTGAGATTTTTGAAAAGTCAGTGTTCTCTTTTGATTTTGTAGTAAATTACCTTTTTTTTTTTAAATAACATTGTTGTAGTAAATTACCTTGAATGATATATAATTATATTGCTATATAAAAACGCTTATAATCTAGGAGTATAATAAATAATTACGTGGCAGTTTATAGTCATCATTATATATATTTTGAAATAAGTGTTGAATGTCGTTACTGTTTTTCCTAATATATTTTCAATAATCATTTGTGATGGAAAAAAAAGAACTCACAGATAATTTTTACTGAAAACACTATCTGAGCAATACTTAAATGTGAGGGCATAAAGGCCCCCTTTTTTTTTTGGTTGTGAATCAGATAAAGGCCCTGGTTGAATCAAACATATATAACCAATGGGTGGATATATAAATCTCACAGACAACCGAAAATTATTTTATCAAACGTTGGTCTCCCACATATATTCTACATTTGCTAATAATGGATCTCATGTGAAATTGGCATCTAACATCACATAATAGCATCCACAGCACTAGAGTCAAATTTTTACATTTTTAGCACCATAAAAAGTCACTTTATCTATTTTACTTTCTCACATCCAATAACAATGGTTTTATTTTAGCTTTTCACACAATAAAATAATATAAACACTACAATAAAATAATATTTTATTCAACCACCAAAACAAAACCAAAAGTAGTGTGAACGTATGGTGGACATTGGGAGAGACATGGAGAGGTAGTGAGCAGAGAGACAAAAGCAGTGTGAACACAAAATTTTTTAAAAAAAAAATTACCTTTCAACTACAGTGCATAGCCAAAAGTAGATGTGCACTATAGCTGTGGAGCAAAAAAAATATAGCTTTAACTCCACTATTGCAGGGTACATTTTGATATTTATCTATTTTACCTTCTCACATCCAACAACAATGATTTTATTTTAGCTTTTAACACAATAAGATAATTTAAACACTACAATAAAATAATATTTCATTTAACCACCAGAACACAACCACAACCAAAAGTAGTGTGAAGGCATGGTGGACATTGGGAGAGACACGGAGAGGTATTGTGTAGAAAGACAAAAGCAATGTGAACAAAAAAAAAAAAAAAAATTTACCTTTCAGCTACAGTGCACAGCCAAAAGTAGTTGTGCACTATAGCGATGGGGCTAAAAAATATAACTTTGGCTCCACTATTGTAGGGTACATTTGATATTTAGTTGTGCTAAAAATAGCTATATAGCTATTTAGCACCACTAGTGCTCTAACAAGCCTATTATGTGTGCACTACTTTCACACCAAATCTTAAGGTCATAAAGAAAGTTGATACATATTATTAAGGCATATATAGATATAAACATAACCTAAAATCTTGCACAATAATTTCCACTTTCAAATCCCATAAACATTTCCAAACAACTTCAATCAATTTGGTTTCTAAAAAAAAAACCACTTCAATCAATTAATGTGGTGCTTTTAAAAGTCCCCAAAGGGAAATCGAGTCAATTGACACCCTTCGTTTTACTCTAGACTCTAGAGTCTTGCTATAGATAAATTAAAATGTCTCATGTCTTTTTTAAAAAAATATAGAGAAGATGGATTTATATCTGCTATGAATTCATTTAAAGAAATTGCAACCAAAATGGAAATAGAGCCTATATTTCGTGAAAAAAGTATAATTCGTAGGAAGAAATAGTTTGATAAGAATGTTAATGATGAGACAACACAATCTGCTGAAGAATATTTTAGAATTAATTATTATTTTTTATATAGTAGATCAAGCTATTTTTTCAATTGAAAGTAGGTTTGCACAATTTCAAATATATGAAAATATTTTTGGTTTTTTATTTAATTTTGAAAAACTAAAATCACTAGATAATGATAGTTTGAAAAAAAATTATCTTAATCTTGAATGTTTTCTCACATATGAAACTTATTCAGATATTGATGACTTAGATTTATTTTCATAAATAAAAATTTTAAAAGAAGTTTTGCAAATAAATGATAACTCTCCAATTAATGTACTAAATTATATAAAGATGCTAGAATCTTTTCCAAATGCATGTATTGCTTTCAGAATATTACTAACTATACATGTTATAATTGCTTTCACAGAAATAAGTTTTTCGAAATTAAAATTAATAAAATCCTATTTAAGATCAACTATGTCACAAGAAAGATTAAGAGGATTAGCCATATTATCAATTAAAATGAAAATGTTAGCAGAACTTAAAGGCAAAAATTTAATTAGTAATTTTGCCTCTTAAAAAGTAAGAAAATTTTAGATTTATATTTCAGATATTGGTGACTTAGATTTATTATCAGAACTAAAAATTTTAAAAGAAGTTTTGCAAATAAATGATAACTCTCCAATTAATGTACTAAATTATATAAAGAGGTTAGAATATTTTCCAAATGCATGTATTGCTTTCAGAATATTACTAACTATACCTGTTACAATTGCTTCTGCAGAAATAAGTTTTTCAAAATTAAAATTAATAAAATCCTATTTAAGATTAACTATGTTACAAGAAAAATTAAGTGGATTAACCATATTATCATTTAAAATGAAAATGTTAGCAGAGCTTGAGCGTAAAAAATTAATTAGTAATTTTGCCTCTTAAAAAGTAAAAAAAATAAATTTTAATTAAAAAATATATATAAATTTATATTTAAATATAATAAAAGATCTCATTTAAAATTTTCACCTAAAACCCCTAAATTCATTAAGTCAACTCTACTCTCGCATATAAACAGACTCTTCACACTATAAAACCCGTTTGTGTGTGAGTGACCCAGCATATATGCCGGATATCGGATATAATTTTCGGTCGGGACGAGAAAATCACGGAATCTATAAAGGAATTCAACGACAAAGGATGATTGATTTGATGATGTCCCATCGTCGTACTTTATCAAAAGGACACAACTTAGAAGAAATGTTAACACAACACGTGTCTTTAGGATACGTGTCGTGCTCTCGCATAGTGTTACACACAACAAGTTGGTAAAGAGAATCTGCATTGATCCCTTTCTGTCCTTGTTGATCTTAACAGCTGTTTGAACTTTTCGGCTCATGCTTTTCAACCGTATTTAATTGGGGAAACTTTTGTTGCACTTGCACATCAGTGGAATTTTTTTTCTAAATAATAATAAATATTAAAAAATTTAGTTAATTGTCACGTTTTAAAATAATGTTAAAAACTAGCATTTCGAGTGTCTAAAACTCGAGTTCTAAGATAAAACTCGAGTTTTTAAGTCTCGATTTGAAAAAGAAAAAAAAATCAATGTGAAAATCGAGTTTTAAAGACTCGAATTCCATAAATTGCATAAAAACGTCGCTATAGGGCTTTAAAACGTCACTATAGGGTTTAAAAACGCTACTATAGGGCCCCCTAAACCTGGTACTTATAAAATTTTTTTGCAGGAAAACGCTGCTATAGATCTTTAAAACGTCACTGTAAGACTTAAAAACACTGCTATAGGTGAAATTTTTTTTGCATAAAACTCGAGTCTTAAAGACTCGAGATCTATGTGGCACCTTAACGCTTGCAAAGCGAGTCTTTTAGACTCAATTTCTAATATGGATCTCGATTTTCTAAAACTCGAGATGCTATTTTCCTTAATTCTTCAAAACGTTGTCTAACTAACTACATAGAAATCCTAAATATGTTTAGTCCGCTTATTCCTCCCACATCAGTGATACTTGGGAGAGTGCCAATTCTGTCCGGACGTGGGCGTAAAACACTAAAACCTCAGTTTTATGCCCATCAATCACATTGCGCCGCATCAACTGATTGCAAACTAAAGAATAAAACTTATCACACATAATCTTGCCTCTAAAAATTCATATATCAAAATTGTATCTTCCTCAAAAGTCAGAACCAACCAATCCTCCGAGCCAGCTAAGACACAGCCCCTGCCGCCGGAGAAGCCGCCCAAAAGCCTCGGGAGAAGTCGCTACTAACCTAAGTTTCTTTTTTTCTCGGTTTCTTTTTTCTTTTTCCCAATTCTCATTATCCAAGGTACAATCTTTTTAAGATGTATATCCAATCTGGGTTGTGTGCAAGTTTGTGGGTTTGGCTCAAGATTTGCAAATGAGATAAAGGTGTGGATTTTGGTGGGGGAAGACAAGGATTTGGTGTCTTTGCTGTTTGTATGTGATTAAATTTTGAAACTTTTGCTTTTTCGTGTGTGTTTTGGAACCTGGGTTCTTGGTCTATTGTGATTGTGGGGTTTGTTTTAGTTTTTAAGGTTTGGTAAAATAAAATTTAGAAGGAGGAAGAGAGATGACCAAATCGTTGACCTGGTCATGGTGCCTTTGTACATAGCAGGTCATTAACTATCTCTGGAGTTGTTCCAACCCAGCTTCTCAATTCTCCAGTCCTCTTGTCTAGTGTCTTTGTTCATGGTCTCTTTTGGTGCTTGTGTCCTGCTCTTCCTCTGTTCTTTCCTCTTGCTTAGTTTTTGGCTGTAATGTTTCTTTCTTTTATGAATGAATATTCATTTCCAAAAAAAAAAAAATTCACCATTGGTGGTGACTTTTTCAGTTTCTTTGTGCCTTAGATAACATCACCGTTGCTAACATCAACACAGAAAGTTCATTGTTTTGCACACAACCCAGATTGGATATACATCTTAAAAAGATTGTACCTTGTATAATGAAAATTGGGAAAAAGAAAAAAGAAATCGTGAAAAAAGAAACTTAGGTCAGTAGCGACTTCTCCAGAGGCTTTTGGGCGGCAACTCTGGCGGCAGGGGCTAAGTCTTTAGCTGGCTTGGAGGTTTGGTTGGTTCTGACTTTGAGGAAGATACAATTTTGGTATATGAATTTTTAGAGGCAACTGCAAGATTATGTGTGATAAGTTTTATTCTTTAGTTTGCAATCGCCTGATGTGGCACAATGTGATTGATGGGTGTAAAACTGAATCGGCACTCTAATAAAGATACTTACGTAGTTGAGAGGATAACACGGCACATCTAGCTCACAACGGAAAATATTTGTGAAAAGAATATGAATAAATGAAATTGTTCCTAGTACATTTAAGGTAAGGGAACTTTTGAAGAGTCAGCTATCAGCATGTCATAAATATAGTTGGGGCTCATTCTGTCTGTACAGATAATGATCTAGCAAAAAGCACCCCCATTTTCTACACACAAAAAAAATTCTGAAACCATCTCTTCCTCTGCTCTAAAGATGCTATCATCTCGGAATATGCTTTTCGTAGTGCTTTTTCTGATAAGCATGCCTGCACTACATGAGGGTGAGGCTACCATTATGATGAAGAAAAACCAGGTCTTTGGTCCACTGCAGCCTCAAGTCCCTCCAACCTCTCTGCCTGTGCCCGATTCTCCGAAGACCGGCGACACCTGGTTCTGCAAAAAGGCCTTGGCTAGTGATTTTCCTGTCCTACGCCGAGAGCTTCTTAAGGGTTATACTCGGCCATCTGCTCCGAATCCGGCCACTTATATCCCACCTTCAACAAGCTTTTTAGCCAATCACAAGGCTACACCTGCACCATCCCCAGGCACAGTACTGTAAGAGAGTCCTCCGCCTCATGCTATGACCTAGCCGGCTAGCCCACATGAATATCTATATTCCCTATCTTTTCTTTATTACCATAATATAGCAGTATTCAAAAAAGAAAAAGCATTAGTTGACATATATGTAACTGTTTTGGTTCAACTGATGTGTTGTATGGATCATATATGTATGTCATGATAATATGAACTAGGGTTTGTATGTGTATGTGTTTTGTGTGTGTGTATGTGAGTGTTTGGTTAGCTGCATCACCTTTCAAATATCAAAGGCTTAGTCTTCTTAAGCTCTAAAATTTTATATTACCGAATTCCAAAATTTGATTCTTTTTCTCTTATCTACTTCATAGCAAATCTGTTTGACAGCCGAGAAAATAGAGGGAAATAAAGGAAAGTTAAAGTCTAGGACCACAGCGAAGAGTACTAAATTGATTTCCAAATCTTTTCTCAGCAGTCAAACAAGCCCCATATTAACAAATCTAAATCTAACAGAACAAGCATAGCCAATCATATTTCTCAGAAAAATAGTTCAGTGCCATTTAAGTGTGATTTGAGTTAAAGTTGGATGAGATGTAGAGCAGTTTTCTATTTTGTATTTTTGAGAACAACAAACACACCCTAAACTAAAATCTAAGAGACAGCTTAGAGAAGTGCTTCGGTATAAGTAACCTCTCTCCATTTTCATGTTAATATGTATTAAGTGAATCTCTCAAGAAACTTACTCAGAATTTGGCACCGACTTAGAGTTAAGAGAGGTGAAAGTTGATGGTATTGGAGATAATATTAGAGATCGCAAACTTTAGGCCTATTTGGTAACTTTGTTCTAGTAACGTTATTTATATTTTTTAAAAATATTTGTAGGTAAAAAAGTGTGTCAAAATACGTATAATGTTGTTTAAAAATTAAAAACTATTTCTTAAAATTTCATACCAAATGGGCCCTTAATTTCTCCAAAATTTGATCACTAGCTGCAGGAGAAATTATAAGATTCACCTGGTGGACAAGTGATGTGGTCTACCATTCCACTAAAAAACTTCTACATGTTCAAAATTGTTAGTTAGAAATTTTTTTTAAGCAGAAATTAATTATTAACTCAGCAATTTTAAATAAGTGGAAGTTTTTTAGTGAAATGGTGGACAAATGACGTGGTCCATCAGAAGACTCCATAATTTCTCCAACAGCAGTGACAGAATGCAGTGGAATTAATAGCAGTACCCATTCATTTGTTTCGAGTTTGACAACCTCGTGGAAAAGCCCACACAAAAAGAAAATAATTTAACCTGACAAATTAAATCGTGACATTTTAACTTGAATTTTTTTTTAATCAAAAGATAGAAAAACTTTATCTCTAATTAAACACCATCTATATTTACTAAAAATCATTAATTTTTTTTTATTTTTTTTATTTTTTTATAAATCGTTAATAGAGTAACGCATTTGGTAAAGAAAGTAGTTGTCTTTTCTCAATATTAGAGAGTAAGGGGTCATCAAATAGCCCATGACCCACAGCCTGACCTAGAAACCTAGTAGCCCATCGGGCTAATGGGCGACCCAACCCATTGTTATTGAGGCCCAGTGGGTTAGGTCGTGGGCTAGTTTTTATGCCCATGGGCACCTGGTGGGCTAGCCCAGTAGCCCAGCCCGTTGGCCCAACCTGTTGCCCAATCCAATAACTTAGAATTTATAACAAAAATATATATGAGGTGTATGAATGATTGATCTTGAGATATTGTAGAGAAATTTCTTAAGAGAACTCTCCCAACCACTAAGATACTTAAAGTAATTGTGCTAAACTTAGTTTATTAAATATATATTTTTCTAGTAGTCTAGTAAATTTGAATTAACCATTTTATATTTTTTTTATTAAAGATAAAAATAAAAAACTATTTGAAGCCTTAATAAAAAAAAAAATTTTAAAATAAGTTTTCATCAACAAAACAAAAAATTAAATTGATTTGATTATATAAAAAAAATTGTAATAAAGTATTAAATTCTTTGATTCTTTCCTTTAAAAAAAATAGATTGATTATTCCCTTATAATTCTTTCTTTATAAAAATAATAAAATAATATGCTAACACAATCCCATTGTTTGCCCATTAATCCCAACCTAGTAGCCTAGCCCGTTTTAGACAAAATGGACATTACCCATGGGCAGGGTCATGGGTTGGGATTTTCTCTTTCGGTCCAGCCCAACCTGGCCTATTGACGACCCTTAGAGTGCACATATTAAAACACAAGAAGATAACAACAATAAAAAAGAGAAAAAAAAAATTTAAACATAAATAATAAATAGTGACTATTTTTTAAAATATATATACATAGTGTTTAGAATATCATGGTTTATAAAGTCTAGGGTTTACTCAAAATTTTATTTTGATCCATGACTTAAATATAACGCTTAATTATTATTTTTTATTTTTAATATTTGTTCCATGTGTCAATATTGTCTTTTAACATTTTAAATGTGACCATTTAATCATTAATACTTTTATATTATCTCAAACTATTCTCTCATTTAAGGGGGGTGGATTGTGGATATAAAAAATAAATAAATATAAATAATAAATAAAAAAACCTAAACTAACTAGACTAAAGTATCCACTGTGAGAGAGAGAGAGAGAGAGAGAGAGCATAGAGCTGTCAATTTTCCCATAGTCAGGTGGTTCTGTTTCTGTGAACAAAAGTAAAAGCTGAAGTGAGAGGGACAGTGAACTATGTATGACTTCATTTTCATTCGATATTTATTAGTGGATACAACTGTGTAGTGTGTACACGCTCTACAAAGTAAAAGCATCGAATCCCTCCATTATTTACCATGGGCGGTGTGCCATTTGTGATAAATGCTCCACTTGTTCATTTATTTTCACATTTATGAGTCTCTCCTCAACAAAGTTTCTCTTAAACCAAGTTTCTCACTAAATTAGTTTAGTGGAAAACCTTTCAAACTTATTATATCTCTTTTTCGAGTTTGAATTTTAAAAATCTATTCGTTAAATTTCATGTTACTTATTTTCTTAATATACATATCAAATTTCGTTCAAATTAGATTTTATTTATTATTTGATCAATGAATTTATTTTTTATACACAATTTTAGATTACAAAAACTTGAAATTTTAACATTTATTTGATAACATAACAATTAATCTTTGATATTCTTGAAATATTGCAAGTATGAAAGATATAATAAGAACATATAATCTAACGGTTAGATTTTCAAATTTCACACTCAATATAAAAATATATGATAAATTTGAAGAGTTTCTCTCCAAACTAGTTTGGAGAGAAACTTTATTCTTTTGATATAGGTTGTATTGTAAAGTAATATGTTAAATGTTATAAAATTGGTTTTTTAGATGCTATATACTAAAATTTTTACAATCTTTAATGAGAATGCTCATTATTAAGTATTCTTAGAGTATAATAAATACATATTTTTTATCTTTACATAACCATAAAATTTATTAATTAAATTTATGATAAAAGTCACCATTTAAGTGAAAAAAAAGAATACGTATTTATATCAATCTATCCAATACTTTTCCCATTAGAAGGGAGCCGGCCAGCAGCTGGAACCATTACAACAGATCATATTAGATTGAAGTAACCCCTTCCCAGAATGAAAGTGTCTTCATTATCTGTACAGACAGAATGGGCCCCCAACTATATTTTACCTTTTTTCCCCGCTCTTTATGACATGCTGATTGGCTGATTGCTGAGTCTTCGAATGTTCCCTTTACTTCGATTGGTACTGGGAACAAAATCATTCAAACCATATATTCTTTTTGCCGTTTTCAGCTCCATGACCTTGTTATCCACTCAACTACGTTAGTGTTACTACTACGCGCCTTCTTTTTATCAAAGCACTCACGCACCTATCCCATGCTTCCCAGTACTTATCAATAAACAACTTTGTCTTTTAAGTGTTGTTTGTTTACACTTTTAGAGCCCAAAACACGCGTTTTTAAACACAAAATCTAAAATGCATGTTTAGCAAATTATTGTCATCACGTGTTATCAAAAAACAACTTTTTCAAATATGAAAGAGTATCGCGTTTTGAAAGTGAACTTTAGAGTCGCTTTTACTGAAAAGACAGATAAATTTGAAATGTTACTGTTGATTATTTTCAGCATTATTTTTAAACTATCCTTATTTTTATTTTGAAATTCTAATTTTATTAGTGGCGACGCCACATTCATGTCAGGATGTTTCCAGAAACACCCTGACTTGAAAAAAAAAATTATATATAATAATTATTTTTTTATTTTTTTCCCTTTAAAAAAAATTAGGAACACCCTTAATCAAAATTAAGAACACCCTAAAATTAAAATAAAATTAAATTAAAAAAAAAAAAAAGCAAACCCATTCATTTCTCAGCCCACCCTTCAAATACTAACAAAAAACCCCATTCTTCCCCGTCAAATTCCAAATCACCAATGAAAAGAATAATACTAATAAATAAACAAAAGAGCAAAACAAATCTCCTCTTACATTTATTGGGAGTATAATGCCCCCATCACGCCACCTCTCCATGACAGTCCTCCACACCACCAGTCGCCCTTCTATTAATCACTAGTATCTTTCTCATTTTTTATCTTGCTCTCTTGTTGTGTGTTTCTTACCTTCTTTTTCTTTCTTTCTTTTTTTCTATAACTATGTGTTTTGTATAATTCTGTGTGCTGTGTTACCCCATTCTGTATAATTCTGTTACCTCATTCTGTACAGCACTTCAAAATACCTTGTCTGAGTGTGAGAATGACATTTTTGTGGCGGTAAATTTGACAAGTGTGGATTTTTGTCTTTCACTTTAATTACAGTATATAATATATTATAATATTTTTGAGTTTCTGTTATATAATAATATATAAGATTATAAAATATCGTTATATATAATTAGTTATTACAATGTACTGTTGTTTGCATTTATATTTTGGCTTGAGTGGTTAAATTATAAATGAGTTTTATACAATAAAAAAAACGTAGGACACAACATTATTAAGCTAAAATATTAATTCATAAAATAAAAAATTTTATTGGGTCTTGAATTTTTTTTTAATTCAATAATTTTTTTATATTTAATTTGCCCTCTAGAAAAACTTCTTGGCTCCACCATTGACCTCGAAACACCTGAAATAAACCAGAATGACCCGAAATTTTTTCCGAAGTAGAATGGATGGGTTACTATTCTGGTTTATTTACCAACACGGTATTTTTCGGCTATTACGGCCATTACGGAATGGAATTAATAACATTGAATCAAACCTAATTACCTAAAGGCTAAAAAGAAATAAAATTGTGTAATTTATGCTTTCTAAGGAACACCCTGAACAAAATTCCTAGAGTCGCCACTGAATTTTAGCAAGATCTCTATAAAAAATAAAAAATAAAAAATACCGTGATTCTTCTTCTACTGTTGTAGGCTTCTTCTTCAATTCCAACATAAACCCATAAACCCACTATTGCTGCAGGCTTCTTCTTCTATTGTGTGATTCTTCTTCTGCAGTTGCAGCTTCTTCTCTTTTTTTTTTTTTTGGTGTGTAATATATTTCTTTCTTCTTGTCTTTTGGGTGAAGAAGAAGAACTGTATTTTGGGTGAGGAAGAAGACCTAAAGAAGAGACAAGATAGTGAGTAGAGGAAAAGAAAAGATATTTGATGGGAATGGGGGAAGCAATAGGTGGATGAGAAAAAAGTAAAGGAAAAAAAAAATAAAGGTAGTGAGGGGGACACGTGGATATGATGTAAGGGAATTTACTAAATAAAAATTACAATTGTTTTAAAGCACAACAAATTTTCATAACAGTTGAGGTATCAAATATTTCATATGTCAAAATAAAATTAAATAAATTAATAAAATATTAGACTAGGATTGACCACAACTAAAAACAAAGAGTTTTGTGAAAATATTGTGACATTTTATTATATCTCTAAACTTTTTAAATTAGTACTATTTTTCTTTAGAAAAAAAAAAAGTACCATTGACAGAATATTTTTATAACAATTTCATAATAAAGTTTACATAGTAAGTTGTTATTGGTTCTCATCTAGACCTACCAGTGACATTAATTTTTTTTTTTTCCTACCATTAACAACTTGTCATATAAACTTTATTGTGAAATTTTTATGAAAATATTGTGTCCATAACTTGCATCAAGAGAGGTAATTAAAACAAAGAATTCACTTTATATATATCTTGTCCTTTTTGGTAATTTACAACTCAAACTGTCACTTTTATAAGTATTACTCAAACACTTAGTTTTTTCTAAAAACATTTTTTGATAGTTTTTACCAAACATCTTGCTTGTTAAAAAGCTCAATTTTATACCGCACTTTTTAAAACCGCAACTTTTTAAAACCGCAACTTTTTCAAAAAGCACCTTTTGTAAAAGTTGAACCAAATTCACCCTAAACCTTGATACGCATCCCCTCTGCAATTGCTTGTAGTGCGACCATTCAATTACAGTGTAATTCTACATGTAGAATTGCACTGTAGCAGTATTGCAAATTTTTTTGCAATACTTGGCTTTTACAATTTTTGATGGAGTGGAGATTTTGGGCTTAGATGCTAAACAATGCTTACATTTGGCATTTGACATTTGGGGTGTGAATGCTCTAACTTCGTGAATGAGTTGGCTAATAGGTTGGGGTCAGAATCAAAGGAGTCAATATTGTACTAGAAGTGGTTTTGATAATAAAATATTTTGGTACTGATTAATAATTAAATATTATTTCAAAATTGCTCTTACTAATAAATATAAATATTTACTTATATATATGTGTATATGTTTATTAGTCAAAATTCATATAATTTGTTAAAATTATAAATCTATATCACATCTAATATGTTAATATCTAAAACAACACTGAGCTGCTTCTACTCTAGTCGGCACGTTTTCTTGTAAGAGGAGTATCTGAATGCGCAACTTTTGAATTAGAAAAAAAATTATTATTAATTGATTTAATTTCCTAATTTTTTTTAGTTTGTTTCAAATTTGACTTTGCCGTTTTGATGGCCTTTCCAACCTCCACTATCAGTGTCATTAGAGACACATGGTTTCTGTGGGGACCAATTAATCCTATAGGTATTATTCGCATGGGAAAGGGCTGGGCCTATGGCCCAATACCTAGTTCAAAGATAAGAGCGTATCCGAGGACGATCAACAAAGGAAAAAATGAAAACTGTTTTATAGGAAGAGGTAAAGAATATTTATGGAGGACTTAACCCTGTTCGAGGATAATGACCATCTTAGAACCTCTGTCCGAGGTGGCCAGGAACCTTCTCAATCCCTTAATACAGTGTATTAAAGGAACTTTGCGACAAGGGGATGGACAAATACCAGATAAAGGATAAGGATGAGAGATAACAAATATCTGGAAATACTGCTACCTTCGCATTAAATGCTGCCCGGCTAACTCTCTGGCCGCATTAATGTGGAGGTGTTGTCTGAACAGTAAACAAGCAGCCTTACAGCTAAGAGTAGAAGGTTCAAGGAGGGACGAAATGGGATAGGAAAACTCCCAACACCTGACTCACACGTGGATGGAGAAAATGGTGCAAAAACCATAGTATATAACGTGAAAAATGATTCAAATGGGAGGGACGGAAGAAAAACAGAAAAAGAGCGAAAGGTTGATGAAATACAACAGTAAAAAGAAAGAATTATATACTATCGATCATACTATTAGGGCATGACCGAGAATGCTTTTTGTATTTGTGCATGTGTAATTCTTTCATTTTAACACTATCTACCAATATCTTTTTCCTAGATTCAGATTAGTTTTTCCTCCCACTCTCTACAAATTTATTGTTCGGGCTTTTTAGGCCTAAGTCCATTCCTGTTTTGGGTTCAAGTCAAAACTGGTCCTTACAGTTTCTAAACAAGACCCATATTAACATATTTTTAATCGATGGTTGAGAAGCAGCACATGCGGTCTTTAAAATCCTAAACTTTTTTTTTTTTTTTGGAGGAAGTTTAAAATCCTAAACTTTTTTTTTGAAGTGAGTTTAAAATCCTAAACTTGATTCGTCTTTATCATTATATATCTTGCTCATTTAAATCTAATTTAGATTTCTAGTCCATGCTTTAGTAGTGGAACTTGGAAATTTCTTGGAAGGTTCGTTGTTTACAAATGCCCCCAACATGTATCTTTATTTACAGAATAGCCAAACTTGCTTTTTCTTAATAATTATTCCAATCACCTTATTAGGATTTTTTCTAAAACTCTATTTTTAATTTATAGCCATTAAAAATAAAAACAATTAATAATAGTAGTAATAATAATAATAATAATAATAACAACAAAAACTAATAAGTAATACATTTTTAATAATGATTATCTCTACAATATGGTTTATTTACCCAAAAAAAAAAAAAAACAAAGTTGAGTTTTTTTTTTTTTTCAAACAAAGCTTATAATTTTATTTGGAATTTAATAAAAGTCTATATTAAATTCATTAATTCAAATTACTACTTATTTTTTTAATTAAAATTTTATATTATTCAATATATATATATATATATATATATTCAATGCGTAATCTCATAACGATACACCAGTACACATCGGTACCAAAATATTCCATTCCAGTAGCCAATCCAGCACAGTAACCGAAATGGAATTCAAAACATTGGGATTAATTCCAATGTAAAAAAAAAAAAAAAAAAACTCTTGCATACTCGGCTAAGAAAAGAATCCTAGTGTCTAAAACAGCCAACAGAATTTTGTAGGTGCCCCATGTATGGCGTATGCATAGCCTACTAAAAATATGCTTAAAAATAAATTAGACTTAAACTATATGTCTATATCCATTGTTGGATCACCCGTTAACTTCGTGAATGTGTTGGCTAATAGGTTGGGGTCAGAACCAAAGGAGTTAATATTGTACTAGAAGTGGTTTTGATTTGGTCAGAAAAATAAAATATTTTGGTACTGATTAATAATTAAATATTATTTCTAAATTGCTCTTACTGATAAATATAAATATTTACTTATATATATATATGTTTATTAGTCAAAATTCATATAATTTGTTAAAATTATAAATCTATATCACATCTAATATGTTAATATCTAGTAAAACAGACACTGAGCTGCTTCTACTCTAGTCGGCACGTTTTCTTGTAAGAGGAGTATCTGAATGCGCAACTTTTGAATTAGAAAAAAAAATTATTAATTGATTTAATTTCCTAATTTTTTTTTGGTTTGTTTCAAATTTGACTTTGCCGTTTTGATGGCCTTTCCAACCTCCACTATCAGTGTCATTAGAGACGCATGGTTTCTAAACAAGACCCATATTAACATATTTTTAATCGATGGTTGAGAAGCTGCACATGTGGTCTTTAAAATCCTAAACTTTTTTTTTTTGGAGGAAGTTTAAAATCCTAAACTTGATTCGTCTTTATCATTTTATATCTTGCTCCTTTAAATTTAATTTAGATTTCTAGTCCATGCTTGGGCATTGGAATCAGGAAATTTCTTGGAAGGTTCGTTGTTTACAAATGCCCCCAACATGTATCTTTATTTACGGAATAGCTAAACTTGCTTTTTCTTAATAATTATTCCAATCACTTTATTAGTAATAGTAGTAATAATAATAATAGTAGTAATAATTATTCCAATCACTTTATTCCAATCACTCTATATTGAATTATAGCCATTAAAAACACTTAATAATAGTAATAATAATAAAAATAACAAAAATAATAAGTAATACATTTTTAATAATGATTATCTTTACAAATATCTCTACAATATGGTATTTTTTTTTTCAAATAAAGCTTATAATTTTATTTGGAATTTAATAAAAGTCTATATTAAATTCATTAATTCAAATTAGTACTTATTTTTTTAATTAAAATTTTATATTAATCAATATATATATATATATATATATATATTCAGTGCGTAATCTCATAATGATACACCAGTACACATCGATACCAAAATATTCCATTCCAGTAGCCAATCCAACACAGCAACCAAAACGGAATTCAAAACATTGGGGTTAATTCCAACGTTAAAAAAAAAGAAAAAAAAAGAAGAAGAAAAAACTCTAGCATACTTGGCTAAGAAAAGAATCCTAGTGTCTAAAATAGCCAACAGAATTTTGTAGGTGCCCCACATATGGCGTACGCATAGCCTGCTTAAAATATGCTTAAAAATAAAATATAGTTGGACATCTGATAAAAAAATAAAGTAGGTCCTTCAAATTGATAGTATAGTTGGACATCTGATAAAAAAATAAAGTAGGTCCTTCAAATTGATGTAAAACAAATTGAAAAAAAAAATCTAAGTATCTAAAACAGGAGAAATTATGGAAATTCCTGGAGGATGTGGTCCTCCTAGCTCCTCCCACTAGATAAGAAAGTGCGTTTAAATTTAGGAAAAATTTGGCTTTTGCCCATTTCAAAAAAACAATCCAGTATTTTACCCCACTTTTCAAACTAATTAGAGAAATGCCCCTCTTTTAAAACTTGATTTTCTCAAAATCAAGTTAAGTTCTATAGTGACATTTTTAAGGAGCCTATAGTGATGTTTTAAGGACCTATAGTGACGTTTTTTAACTCGATCTTCATAAAGTCGAGTCATAGGTAAAAAAAAGAAAAAAAAAATTGCATTTAACTCGACTTTAGGAAAATCGAGTTAAAAAACGTCACTATAGGTCCTTAAAACGTCACTATAGGCTCCTTAAAACTTGATTTTCTCAAAATCAAGTTAAGTTCTATAGTGACATTTTTAAGGAGCCTATAGTGATGTTTTAAGGACCTATAGTGACGTTTTTTAACTCGATCTTCATAAAGTCGAGTCATAGGTAAAAAAAAGAAAAAAAAAATTGCATTTAACTCGACTTTAGGAAAATCGAGTTAAAAAACGTCACTATAGGTCCTTAAAACGTCACTATAGGCTCCTTAAAACGCCACTATAGGGCTCCATAATTTTTTTTTTATAACTCGATTTTGAGAAAATCGAGTTTTAAAAGAGGGACATTTCTCTAATTAATTTGGGAAGTGGGGCAAAATACTGAATTTTTTTTTTGAAAAGGGCATTTGCCCATTTTCTCCTTAAATTTATGACTCAGCTCTGCATCACCACTGATTTGAATAGAGAGCTTTGAAAACCTGCTAAAAAAATAAGTAGGTCCTTCAAGTTGGTGGGGTACTTGCTGGTATTTGGTAAATTAATGTAACTGTAATTAATTAATTAATTAATTAAGAGATAGATAGAAATATGCTTTCTTTAACTTTACTAAGAGTTGTATTTATTCCATCCTAGCTATTGTGAAATGACGTCCATCAAAAAAATTATTAATAATGTGAATTTATTTAGAAAATCAACCAAGTTGTTCTAAAATCTTTTTCTATCTTTCTTGGTCATCTCTTTGACCGAACGTGCATGGTTTAAGATATTTTGTCATTTTATCATTTTAGTATTTACTCTTTAGTGCCACACATGGTGTGGACTAGTTACTAGTTAGAGACCTATATTATGATACATCCCACCAAATCCTGCAAGTCCAACCGTTTTCAAATAGATTAACGCAGAAAATTGGTACACAATAAGATTTATTGTAAACTTTATCATGTAAAAATCATGTGAGGTAAAATGATAGTAAAAAAATAGTGCACAAAATTTCAAATATCATTTACAACTAAAATCTTTCAAATTTTATTAATGACGCAAATGATGACTACGAACATTTCTAAACCACAGAGATAGTGGCATCTTTTCCGAATAAGATAAAAATCAACATATATAAAAGAGCACATAATAAATACTCCATCTTTCCTGGCCTGGAAACAAAGGAAGGCCCAGGCATTTCTAATTATCACCTTGATAAAACTGATCTAAATTCAACGTGATTTAAAAAAATAGATGGTGACGCTTTAACCAACTCCTACATCTCGTGATATCAATTTCAGTTAATTCAATTAGTAAAATCTCTGAAGGTTATATAAGAGATTTGGAGTTCACTCTCCACCTGCACCAAAAATTGATTGATATCTTAGTCCGATGATAAAGAACTATTATCGAAAAGAACGAACACCATAGACTAAAACTCTTTAAAAAAAATTAAAAGAATATATATACCTCTAACATATCATGATGATTCGGGACATTAAGGTCAAACATCTGAAGGATGCATGCTAAGCAGTGTTAATTTATGGCCACGAGGAAAAAAAAGGGGAGGAGAAACTTCCGGTGGTAGAGATATTCGCTCATTTTCTATTGAGTAAATGATGCGGTATTTTTGCTACAAGAGAATTTCTTGTTTAGTCGTTTTGTGTACGTAAGACAAGGGTTAGGCCAGCCGAAGCCCGCAAATTTTACTGATGTGGCTCGTTTGAGATTTGAATTTTAGTGCATAGTATCTAAAAAATATGCTATAGTAATACTATACTTTATTAGTAGGAAATAATGAATGCGGATATGGTGCTACTCAAAGTTAAAAACTGATTTTTAATTTCAATTTTTGAATTAGAAAACTTGTTAAACTTTCAACCTCTTACTTTTTTTTTTTTTTTTTCAACCTCTCAAACTTTTAAATCTCACAATTACGCCGTATAATTATTGTAGAAATCCGAATTTAAATGGGAGGCCAATGAGAGATATGCCTCCCATCTAAATTTGGATTTTCATAATAATATTGTGATCCTTGTCATGTTTTCAATGATTCTTACTATTTTTAGGATTTTGATTTTGTGAATCGAGTAGGGTCTTAAGGAGTATTTTTTAATATCAATCTGTGAGAATATATTAAGTGAAGCATTCATTCTCCATTTTTACCGTGCACTCTTGGCGCAATGGTCACTCCAAATGAGGAGCAAGGGTCGGGGTTCATTGGTTTATGATAAATATGATGCTCAAGAAATAAGTAGTATGATAAGCATTGGTCAATTTTTGTGCTTAAGGAAGTTTGATTTACATGTTTTAGGAATAATTCTATAAATCGGTATTGTTCTTTACTGGATGCTTGCTGTTAAATGTGGTGATTTTCCTACACCTTATAGTTTTCTTACTTTCAGATTCTTAGTTATTGTTTGATGTCCATCCCTAAACTTTTAACTTTCACGGTGAGCTGCAAAACCTCCATAAGAAATTTGTGCTTGGTAATATCTTGACAAAATCTGAGTTCTAGGCTACAAGGAAGGTAAGTTTTCTTTTTGAGTATGTATTTAATTATGTTGCCTTTTGCTTTATGTTTAATATTTGAACTTTGAGCTCAATTGGATTAGACGTTTATGTAATTTACTTATTAGAAATACTGAACAATTGTATTGTATTTCTCTAATGAAAGAATATACATGAGTGCTTTTATATAGGAGGCATATAAGTGCAGTACAAGTAAGAACGTAGTATAAGAATGTATGCTATACAAGTAATCTAGTCGGGCCTAAAGCCCACAACACTATACACGTTAATAGCCCCCCTCAAACTCAAGGTGGATATGAGACCAACTTGAGGTTGTCAACCAAAGTACGAAGGCGTTCTTTAGGATGTGAATTGGTGAAGATATCTGCAAATTGATCTTTAGAGGACACTGGGATCAGCTTGTGAGTACCATAGACAAGATGATAATGGATAAAATGACAATCAATCTAGATGTGTTTAATCCGTTCATGGAAGGCATCATTGTGAGCAATTTGAGATGAAAGATCTTGAACATCTCAGCTACTTCTTGGGTCTTGAAATCACTCATTTTACAGATGGACTTTATATTACTTAAGCCAAGTATGCCTCTGAAATCTTGTCTCGAGTTGGACTTATTGATAGCAAAACTGTTGATACTTCAGTTGAGCTTAATGCGCATTTGACTCTCTCATTTCCGTGCCTCCCTATCTTCCTCCTCTGTCTTAGATCTTTTTCCAGATGAGACACATATTCCTTCTGTAGCTGCTCCTAATCCTCTTGTAGTTGCTTCTGATTCTCCTGTAGACTTTTCTATCCAATCACCAAATATCATTGATCCCTTTCTTAGTTCACCTTTTAATGAACAGGTCGAAGACGAGCTACCTAACCCCAACCTTAAGCTTGGGTCCCCTGCTCCTGCTCCGCCTGAAGATCTTGTACAAGACATTCCACCTCGTCACTTAACTTAGGTAAGATCCATTCCTGCACATTTACTTGACTGTCATTGTTACACTGCCCTTGCTACACTACATGATCCTCACACCTATCGTGAGGCTTCTACTGACTCTTTATGACAGATTGCAATGAAAGAGAAACTTGATGCATTATCTAAAAACTATACTTGGGATTTGGTGACACTTCACCGGGGAAATCTATGGTTGGTTGTAAGTGGATCTACAAGATTAAGACTCACTCTGATGGGTCTATTGAGCGCTACAAAGCTCGTCTCGTTGCAAAATGTTTTACACAAGAGTATGAGATTGATTATGAAGAGACCTTTACTCCGATTGCTCGTATCTCATCTGTTCATATCCTCTTAGCTGTTGCTGCTATGATACCATATTAGAAATACTAAACGATTGTATTGTATTTCTCTAATGAAAGAATATATATGAGTGTCTTTATATAAGAGACATATGAGTACAGTACAAGTAAGAGTGTAGTACAAGAACATATACTATACAAGTAATCTAGTTGGGCCTAAAACCCATAACACTATACACATTAACATTACTAAATTTCCAGTGGAAGATCTTTATTAGAACCTGTTGTTTAGTTGTTGAAAAGAATTTGTAACATTCGATGGAAGAGTTTGAATTAGAAGCTGTTGTTCTCTTGATATGTTTTTCTAGGTAACATATTCTGAACTTAAAGTTTAATACAGAAGTTGCTTGATGGAGACGTGGCACAAAGTCCAAACAACGGGTTGGTTTTAAAAGTTCAATGATATATTCTAGACATCAAACCCGTGATGGCCGGGTACAGAGGATCTCTCTCTCTCTCTAATGTTTGTGATGGCACTTGGGCGTGCATGTGTGTGCTTGCGTTACAATGTGAAGATCTTATAGATCTAGACAAATTTTTTCCATACATTGGTGTATTACGATCATTGCAATTTCTTTATTGGCAAGAGTTAATGGTATTTTCCTTTGCAGGTTACATTCATGGGGACTAATTATTATTTTTCTTTCTTCTGTTGTGTTTCCAGACGAACAAGGTTATATTCAATTTGACACCAGAGATCAAATATCTGGCATGGTTCTATTTTCTTTTTTTGGTTTTTGTGGGAGACTTACACACACATATATATATATATACATGCTTAGATTAGACTAAAGCGAAATTTATATATATATATATATATTCTAAGATGGTGAATTAGATTTTTTTTTTTTCCTTTTTACATTAAATGAAAAGCAATTTTGCTTCCAAATACTGATCACTTGCAAAAAGTAGAAATTTTTATTTCAACACTTTTATTTTCGGTACCTTCTAAAGTAGATTGGATTGTGAATATAATCGGTGCTGAGTAGAGCTGTAGGTGGAGCAAACAAATTGAAGATGTTTTCATTAAAATGTCTTATATTTTCTCAAATCTTAGCATAGGAAAAGGTTGCCGTAGAAATTCACATTAAATCAAACATGACCAATTGATGGACTAGTTGTTGGTAGGGTTTAAATTAATCAAGATTGAAAAGAATTCAATTGAATATGAGATTACCGAGATGTCATAACGCAAAACTCAAATGTGTCTTTTAACGAGTTGCTTTCAATCTGTTGGTGGGTCCTTTCTTGTGTTTTCTAGCTATGTTTAACTTACACGCAAGATTCTCTCTTTTTCTCAATGCATGGTGTAGCAGTAGAACCAAATGAGTCAAGGACTGAAAGTCGCGTGAAAATAAAAAGGCATCATCACTTGCTCGCACATTAATGATCCCTGTTAACATTTTATAAAGGAGAGGATGTTTTTAAAGGTGAAAATCAATTTTGTCTCCAAATACTAATTATCTAAAATAGTAATTTTGAATATAACTGGTGATTAGGGGATGAATGGTAGATACTAGTTAACATTATTAGAATGTTTTAGATTTTCTCAATTCTCAGCTTAGTCTGATAAAATAAAATAAAATAAATCTCAGCATAGAAAATGGTTATAGAATTTGATATCGAACCAAACATGACCGATTGATAGACTACTCTAGGCGATGGTTGGATGATTTTCTCTTACTGTATTCGAACACTCAAAGTAAAGAAGTTACTTAAAAAGTTAAAACTGTCTAAATTCTCTTCTGTGTGTTAGTGCTATGGTTAAACAAGCTTCTCCATAATTGGTTTGGTTAAAAAATTTTAAATTTGATTTTTACAGCAGTAAAAAAAAATTCCTATATAAAGCAACCAAGGGCTCGCCATATGGTTCATCAAAAATCTTCTAAACCACCTTTGCTTCTAAATATGGTACTATCTCTTTTTCTAAAAATGCTTCACGTAGCCACAGTGACGACAGTGGCGCTTTTTATAATTATGAGCATGGCTGATGCTTATGAGGCTAGGAGAATCCTCCATGGCCACG
Organism: Quercus wislizeni; assembly: GCA_023055345.1. Taxonomy (NCBI): domain Eukaryota; kingdom Viridiplantae; phylum Streptophyta; class Magnoliopsida; order Fagales; family Fagaceae; genus Quercus; species Quercus wislizeni. The sequence continues at coordinate 15,028,131 of JALGQJ010000014.1, forward strand.
CCCCTCCTTCAACTTTCAACCCAAAGGCCATGGAGTATTCCCAATCCAGGCAATATCCTCCTCATGTTCTGGTGCCTCCATCTGCACCCAATCCAGGCACCCATATTCCCAGTTCATCATGGAGACAAAGAGAGAGTCCTCCACATCCCTTTGCCGGAGATCACAATAATGTCTCCTCTTCGCTAGGTGGAACGCAATATCCTCCTCATGTTCCGGTGCCTCCATCTGCACCCAACCCAGGCACCCATATTCCCAGTTCATCATGGAGACAAAGAAAGAATCCTCCACGTCCCTATATGCTGCATGGGGCTTATTATCAGGGCACCCATATCCCAGCAGCTTCAACAGCCAGTACTACTACTCCAATGCTAGGCACACCGTAGAAGAGTTCACTGACAACTCCCTCTCTATGTCCAAGTGGGGTACCTCCTCCATCCCCCAGCCCCAATGAATATATGAATAATGTATATACACCTGTTCTTTATCTATATAGAACAGCAGTACTATAGAGAGAGAGAGAGAAGCACTAGCCAGATGATAAATAGAACAATATATTATATATAGGTTGTATGGATGGATTATATAAATATATGTTTTAGTAACGTGATCGAGTTTGGGTTTATCTTTTGAGTGGTGTCATAGAATTTAATCTAGCTAAGCAAACTTTTTGAAACTTATAAATACCATGCCCAATTCTAAATTTAATAGGAGAATAAAAATTATAATCCATATATTATAGTACAAGAATCATATTAAAATTCTGAAATAGGTGGAGAAAAGGCTTGCAGGATGGAATAAGTTATATGCTTAAAAATAAACTTAAAAATTAATCTTCTATTACTGCTTATTTTATGCATTCGTCAAGATGCATATAATCAATTTCATGTAAGCAAAAAGCTGGATAAGCTTCAAAGGCACTTTCAATGGATTCATCAAAAAAAGAAAGAAGGCACTTTCTATGGGAAAGAGAATTGGGGGACACCAAAAAGAGGTTAGCTTATGCAAGCTTGCAAGCTTGGTTCTTTCTATCATGAATCGAGTAATTACAGATTGCGCCCTCATGGCCAGGATTGATTTGAAATAAATGAAAGGCTAGGATGTGCCACATCGTTTAAAAAGATACCGACTAATGCTACTATGAAATTAACTAAGGATTCTGTCTAAACTATGGTTATGTTTATTAGAGTGTGCCACGTCAGCTCCTCTCAATTAAATCCCAAATCACAATCAGACCGAATTAAACAATCTACCACTGCTGAGTCCTCTTGCGTCCTCTGCTTCCTCTTGCCCGAATCTATACCACACAAACGATCTGCTCCAAAAGCTATGGGATTTATGGGTTATTTAAATTCCATTTCTTGAGACTAGGATGAAAAAATAGGTAAAGAAAGGGCATGGGAGGAGATGGGATTAATTACTGGCAAATGAAAAAATCCATATGATTTGCATACTATTTTTTTTATCATGATAGATTAGAAAAGTATATGATACTAATTGTTTGTGAGCAATTGTAATAATGCTGCTTTCTTATTTGCAATTTGATTACGCATGTGTTTTCTTGAATACCATATTCATGACCAAGTATCTAAAGTATATAAATAGCAGTGCATATCTAGTCGTTTTACCAAGATATAGATTATTTCTCTCTGGTGTGGATGATTGATGGATTTAATTTTTGCATGGGAGTTGGGTCTTAGAAAGATTATCCCAGAAAGTGATTTCCCAGGTGGTTATGCAGGCTTTAGCAAGCTCCATCACAGCTCCGGTTTCCATCCAACAGCTGATCACAGTTGTAAAATCTTCGCTGCCAAACTTCATCCACACAGAGAGGGCAGCAATGGTGCCCACCTTCTAGCTAGACACTCCAAAGTCATATCTGATTGTACAATTGGGTGAAGGAGTCTCCCCCTATAATTGCTTCTCAAATCATTAGTGATGTAGTTGTTTTGGGCCTTAACCCAGTTCAATGAAATTTAATCTATTTCCCATCCAAAATAAATAAATAAATAAAGAAATCCAAGAAGGAAAACTTCAACAGTAAGTTTTTTGAGTGAAAAACAGAGATAATTTAGAATTTTAGCAGTTGATTTACAATGAACTTGTTATGTTGTTATATGACATTCTGACTAATAATCCTTTTGGATGCTGCAAAAATAGCTAAATACATTTATTTATTTATTCAATGGAATTTTGAACTTCAGCTATAAGTGGAGGGTCTTTTTGGCAATTAGTTTACATAAAATTGGTTAAGTCTTTTTCCTTAAACTTTTCCATTTTGTCTGCAAGAAGCATGCATGGTTATTTATGGTCAATTCAGGGGCAACATTGGGAAAACAAAGATCTTGACATGAAAATCTATGGTCAAAGTACAAATGGCTGGACAAGTTTTGTAGCTATTGCTTGAAAAAGGTTACGAAGTCAACAACACGCTTGTGCTGGAAGCCATTTATGAGTGCCCAAGATGACAAAGAGACATTGCAGACAATGTGTTTCTGGAGTTGGATTGAAAGATCCCATAGTGGGGAAGTGGAATAATTAGCAAATTATTTTTATGTGCATATCGTTTAATAGAAGCAAATTATTTTGCTAAAATGTATACACCTCTCTCTCTATCTACACAGTTTAGTTTAATGTGCAAAGATGGATATTTCTGTTTATACACTTTGGGTGTAATTGTTAGTTTACATTATTGATTATTACCATTGATGAAAGAGGTTGTATCTCAAACTGCATAATAATTGGTTCTCTGTTTTCAAAATGATATGCAGTCTACATAATAGATTTTGTATAACTAATCATTATACCTTGGCCTATCTGGTAAATACTGTGCAAGGAGCAAATGATGGTTAATATTACAATGGTTGGTAAATACCACATGATACATTTTGAATTGCTAATCAGTAGACCATTTATAGAGAAATAAATGGGTGTATACATTTCAGGTTCATAACATGTTTTGAAGCAAATGATAACCATAAAAAGAAAACTCCTAATGTGGGTTATGAATAGAAACAATAAGAGAGGTGTCTATTGAAAATAAATTGTGCTAAATACATGAGAGGCTCCATCACTTATACAAGAGTTGCAAATTAATATCAACATGAGAGACCATTCAAGGTTCATGTCTACATATTTTGCAGTTGGCAGGCACATTCACAGTATCTGTTCTCATCAGAGAAAGCAATCTCCTAATTAGATATGTACAATAATTCCCATTAGGGGTTACAAGTGCCTACTTAACCTCTGGGAAGTTTCTCTATCTTCTCCTGCAATATCTCTCGGATGGTGTGTGCTTCTTTTAGAGGTAAATCTTCTGTAAGTTCAATGATAACATAGGTTGAACTGAAACGTTGTTAGGTGCAAAGGAACCATAAAATACTTCCATTCCAACCTCCACCACTTCAAGCTAGTAGCTTTCCCCCATTTTACCGATTGTACTTTGCCATTGTATGCATCCGAGTTAGTTAACAACAATATGAGCCTGATCCAGTTGTATAACGATATTTTTCTATCATTGTCTTGACAGTTTTTGCTGCAATATCTGCCGCTTGCTTTGTTTTGTGTTATCAAACTTAAACATTCAACACATAAATGGAATCACTTTGAACACCATTTCAACCTGTCAAGAAAATTTAAAAAAAAAAAAAAAGCTTTAAAATAATTTTGTAAACATGGCCATAAATTTAACTCGTATATTTATTCAACTCGTAAAGAGCCTGGGAGATTCAGTCAATACCTCCTGGTTCTGATTTAGTCAGAAGTTAGTTGGAACATAAATTCCTATCCTCTCCATTAAGCTTCATAAAGCTTACAAAGGGATAGAGTAGGTTCAGTTTAGGATATACAGTACCAACCCAATCTTCCCCAACCATTATTAACCCCAATTTAGAGCATTCAAGAGAACAACAATATATAAGACATCAGTTTAAGGTTTTTGATGTACTGCTGACTTCAACATTTTGTCAAACATCTTTTATACAATATCCAAATGTATTGCAGATGCTCTTATTAGCATTTATCAAGCTGTTTATACACCAAGGTTCAATTGGTTGATTCTGAGGCATCTAATACAGGTGACAGTGAAAGTGTTAGTCAAGTTGAAGTTGAACCTTGGTTCGATTGTGATAACTGTGATAAACATATACCAAGTCTGTTCGGCATATGTCAAGGACGAGATAGGTACCACAAAACTGATAAATTGCGCAATTGTCATCATACATATATTAGCATCATCACCAGTAATAAACCCCCAATTTAAATTCTTGCAATTTTTATAAAGATATTTTGAAGCCAATACATTTTCTAGAAGAATCAAACAGAAAACTTAAAGAATAAAACTTAGATATTTTAAGCTTCGTGAATTGTGATTTTGTCTCCAAGCCATTTCAAGAAGAACAGATCTAGAAGTAACAAAATGAGAATAGCAGAGATTAGAAAAAAGAAGACAAAGCAGCACAAATGTTGATGTCGACGAAGAACAGGAAGAGGAAGACGAAAAGACACTTTTTTTTCCCTCAATTTGATTGTTCTGTTTGTAATGCATTAATTTCGTTAATTGACAATTGATTCGGGTCATCTTTTCTTATTGTCTTTTTTCTTTTTCTGTGTTTTGTTCCTCTTTTCGTTTGGCTGCTGAAAATGAAGGAAAGTTTGTATCTTTGCAAAAAAGGGAAAAAAATGAAGGAGGTACCCACACATGCTGCTCCCTAAATCTTTTTGCAGACGTTCAAAGCAAATCCAGGCACAGATTTGATTTGCCAACCTTTTTCTTTTCTTCTTCTTTTTTTTTTTGAGAAACAGATAAGCTTAGATTTATAAAACAACCAAATCCATTTGGAATACATCTTCCAAATCAGTGGGTAGTTCTTCCACCCAAACAACAGTATCAGCAGATAGAACTGCTCTACGAGCAAGGGAATGGGCTAACATATTGCCATCCCTCCTAACATGTTGAAAACTAATCCTATTAAAGCTAGAACAGGATTCATGAATCTCGTTAATTACATGACCAAAAAGAGATAAATTCGCCCTTTTGTTGGAAGCAGCCTGCACAATCCGCATGCTATCTCCCTCAACAATAACAGAGAGAAGGCATAACTCCTTAGCAAAAACCACAGCTCTACAACAGGCTAAAGCTTCAGCTGCATCCACCGAGTGAGGTTCAAGGATTTTCTGACTGAGGGCAGCAATAATTTCCCCCTTAGAATCACGAACAACGACTCCAATACCAGCTGTGCCCGAACTTCCAAAAAACGCTGCATCAAAATTGGCTTTATACACACCTTCAGGTGGAGGAAGCCAGCGAGTCCGGACAGCTGCCCTCTGAGTTTTAGGTGGATGTTTAAGAATCTCAAAGTACTCTACCACCAAGTTTTTTGCTCGCAAACTGACTTCGTGAAGAGGCCAAGAAGACTGCTTCTCTCGAATCCTATTTCGCCTCTGCCATAGGCTTCAGGCAGTCATAGAAAACCAGGCTACATGGAAGACCGATCCTCTGCCCAGGATCGCTACAAACAGATCCATGAAAGACCGAAAGTGGGTCTTATAGAAACCAGCAAACCAGACCTCTGATCTCCACACGGCTTTGGCTTGATCACATAACCATAGGGCATGAAGCAATGATTCTTGATGCTCATCACAGAGGGAGCAAGTCAAGTCCAAAGGGATATGTCTTCTCTGCAAATTCTCCTTGGTTGGCAAAGAATCCTTGACGGCTCTCCAAATGAAATGGCGGATTTTATTTGGAGCACGGATACGCCAAATACTCTTCCAAACAGATTGGTCCCCTGACGAAGTTGAGGCTTGATCAGCCATAACCGAGGTTGAAACAAGCATATGGTATGCCGATCTGACAGAGTACTCCCCATTAGGCGTGAAAGGCCACACCAAAGCATCTGCTTGACCCAAATTGCTGACATGGATTCGCTTGATCTCTTCGGCCTCCCAACTCATGAAAGTATGATCAATTAAGTCCACATTCCACGATTGAACATTAGGTAAGAGGAGATCATTAACCCAAGAAATCGAAGAGTTCAATCTAGGCGATATGATTTTACTGTGAGCAGGGTCAGGTAACCAACTATGCTCCCAAACCTTAATAGATAAGCCATCACCAACCCGCCAAATAGCACCCTTTGTGATAACCTCCCTAGCCTGCAATATGCTCCGCCAGGCAAAGGAGCATCTGGCTGGAACAGCAGCATCAAAGATGCTTCCATTTGGGAAGAACTTCGATTTAAAGACCCTATAGAGAAGGGTATCTTTTTGGTGAACCAAACGCCACACTTGCTTAGCCAATAAAGCATTATTGAAGTGCAGAAAATCTCTAAACCCCATGCCACCCACAGATTTTGAGGAACACAATGAGCTCCATTTCACCCAATGAATTTTCTTCTTGTCTTCTTGCCCCCACCAAAATTTCCGGATCATAGCCTCAATATCCTTGCAAAGACTAATAGGCAGTCTAAACACACTCATAGAATATGCTGGTATTGATTGAATGACCGCCTTAATCATGACCTCTTTACCGGCTTGAGAGAGCAATTTCTCTTTCCAACCCATCATTCGAGCCCAAATTTGTTCCTTGACAAGAGTGAAGCAAGCTTTCTTGTTTTTTCCCACAAAGGAAGGCAGCCCCAAGTATTTTTCGTAATGTTGAATTGCTGGAACACCAAGGGACTGTTTTATTCTAAAGGTGATAAAGTGATAACATGAGGTGATACTTAGAAATGCATTGGTTTCACACCTTTGACCTTTCAGGCATTTTACAGACAATCAAATAACAAACCCACACGATTTTGATTAATCCAAATAACTAAAGGCTATAAATTGCGAAGGCAAGCAATACTGATTTTCTCATATTATGTTTAACATTCAAAAAAAAAAAAAAAAAAATCCCACAAATTTAAGTTGCATAAAAAGGAAACATATCCACAGCTAGAAAATTAGGGTATGTTTAGTAACTGTTTTTTCCTCTTATTTTCTGTTTTCAAAAACAATTTTTTTATTTTTAAGACTGAAAAACTTGTTTGGCAACTCAAAAATAGCAGAAAACAAAAACTGTTTTCAAAATTCAATTTGTAAAGGAAACTGAAAACATGCAAAAGGCTGTTTTCGGTTTCTAATTTTCAAAATTCAATGAAAATATGCATTTAATTTAATGAATCCTTCTTATTTAATGAGTTAACATTAAATTTTAAATCCTAGTTACAACATATTTTAGTATTTTCTATTTTTTTCTTCAAAAAACTATTTTTTTTAATTTCAACTAACCAAACATGTTTTTTATTTCAAAAATACAAAAAAATTGTTTTTTCTTTATATTCCCAAAAACAAGTTTTTGAAAATAGAAAATAAAAACTGTTATCAAACACATTATTTCCATAATCTTACACTTCAAAGCTTGACTTTTTAAATCAAGTAGTTGTACTGCAAAAAACAAAAGCATTCTCCTTCGGAGGTGTATGTATGTTAAATGAATTAGAAAAATTAAAAATTATAAGGAATGAGTAGTAATATTAAAAATTTTGAGGAACATGGTTAAGTCTTTATCCCCTCCACGGCAAGGAACACCATCGAAAGTCTCTGCCAACCGCCCAAATGACTGATGAGACACCCAAATCGAAAGAGATTCCCATTCTCTTTTTTGTTTTTTCCCTTTTTTTTTCCAACGTTAACGCTTACGTTAGCGAATGCTAAGGTTTAATTTGTTTAACCACAGTTAACTTTGCTATTAGAGTTAAGTTATTAATTTTTAATTGACACGGCACATCTTAGCCATTGATTTATTTTCAAAGTAATCTGGCCAGGAAATGAATCCTCTCCATTTCAAAGGGAAAATGGAGAGGATCCGGACTCCTCTACAAGGCACACTTTTCCATGGAAAAGCATGTAGGGTCCACAAAAGATTGCGCCTGCTTTTGTAAGTACATTTTTTTTTCTTTACCTTGCAGAGCATGCACAGTAAAGTATTTAAAAAAGGGTCGGGCATACATTAACAAATTCGTTTTTGAAAAGTTTTTATTGAGAATTGAAAAAGTTGTCCAAAAATTTGACAACTTTTTCAATTCCCTATAAAAAATTTTCAAAAATGGTTTACTAACATATGCTCTAAGTTAGGGTATACGTTAGTAAAATCCTTTAAAAAACTTAATTTTTAGCAACTCAAAACATTACGTTATCTATTTTAACAATCCACTTTATAATACACCTTACAGCAAAAGTTTTATATTAATATTCAACATATTAAAATAATATAAATAACACAATAAAATAATATTTATAATACAATAACCAACAACCATAACCATCAATACATTAAAGTACTTTTTTTTTTTAAACTCTATAGCAGCCATTGTAGCACAAATTTTTTTTTTTTTTTAAGTTTAGTTGGTTGCTATAGCCTCAATTTTGGAGAATTAGTAGCTAAACTGATTTTTTTTTTTTTTTTTTTGGGTCAATTTAGCAACCTCACTAGGAATGCTTATTAGTCCTCAATTATAATTCTGGCATTGGCTATGATGTGTCATGTGTGCCGGTGCTATGCTTTCCTTTTTTGAACTTATTATTGAAATTATTTTATATTCATCAGTAAAAACCTATTATTTATGATTTTTTACGAAAATGTTGTGAACATGGCATTTCTTGCAATTTTTTTTCGACATTCAATGGACAAAAATTTTGGAGATGTTGAATTTTATTTTTAATGGGCTCAATTATTATTAAGGGTGTTCAAGTGTTTTTTTTAGAGTGGTCAAGTTTTTTTTTTCTAGAGTGGTCAAAAGACTCATATTAATTTAAAACTCAAAATTTTGTAAGTTATATTAAAAAAAAAAAAAAATCAGGGTGGTCCTACGACCACCCTGATTAACACTTGGCGCCGCCAGTGCAACAATTAATTTATTGTCATGATCACATTTCGACTTTCGAGTTTGGTGAAATACAAAAGATTGTTCCCAATCTATCACCCATTTTAAAACAATAAGGCTATAAAAATTAAATGCAAAACCATAACAAAGATTAAAGGAACTAAAAACTTAGACCATATTTGACAACAATATCTTTCTCATTTACAATTTTTTTTTATTCACCCAAAAAAAATTCATTTTGAACATCGAGTTGTGGCTTAAAAAAAAATTATGAAATCATTTTCTACTGAATTACTAACAAGCAATACCTAAAAAGCACGTATAACTGAAAATATAATTTCACGATTTCATAATTATAATTGAAATTCAAGGATATGTGTACGGATGTGTGCAACAAACATTAATGTTTTCCACTAAGAGAAGTGTTATGTCCATAATATTTTCAAACATTTTCACAACAAATTCTAGGTGGTAAATTGTTATTAGTTCTAATTTGAACCTACTACTAAAATTACTGTTTTGCCTGTCAATAACTAAGAGTAATAATCTATCATGTAGGATTCATTGTGAAAGTGTTATAAAAATATTATAAAACATAGATTTTCTCTTTCCATTAATCCTAATGAGATTTTAATAGATAAATTGTTATAATAGTACTTGTGGGGGCAAAGGCTTGAATTTTTATATTGGGCCTTAAACCCCATTTACTAACAAAAATGTGTCCGAGGAGAAACAAATGTTTGGAAAGGCCCCATAGTGGATGGTCGTGCAGGGAAATGTTTGAAGGCAGTAGTCCGAGAGGGTTATCCTCCTCGAACCTGACGAATGTCAGTCAGATAAGCTTTTGCTTGACTTGGGTAATCTTTCAGGAGATTCCAGCAACGAAAATAGACTTCAGGTGCGTAAGGAAGTGATAAGACCACAGAAATATCTTGGGGAAAAGCTGCTACCACCGTATTAAATGCATTGCAGCAGCTTTCCTGGCCGCATTAATGTGGAGAAAACCTCTGAACAGTGTTTTCAACTACTACCGCTCACAGAAAACCAGAAAAACTGTTCAATAGGACAGATACTTAAGTGCAGGGTTGGATGATAAACAATTGGACAATGGAAATGGCTTAGAGGGGAATATATAATGGGAGAAACCCTCCATAAGAGAGGGATCGAAAATTATTGAAGAAGGAGTATTGGAAGAGAATTACTGTAGCACAGTGAATGACTAATTTCCAGAAATAGCAACTTCACCTCAAAACTAGCTCCTCGGACATATTTTCCATCCTGAATTATGTGTCTTTTCTTACTTGGACAAACTTTGAACCTCGTTTAACCGTTAGACAACCCATTAAAAGTCCAGTTCTTTCACCCACTCTTTAATAAATTTATTGTATTGGGCTTGTTGGGCTTATAACCCAGTTCTTTTGGGTTTGTGCTGCAATTTGTGACCTTACAGTACTCTAATTTAGTAAAATAACCCTGAAAAACTCTTGAAATCAAAATATCAAAATTTTGCAAATGATAAAAATAAAAACCTACCTACATCCCTCCAATATCACCATTCCATTCCATCGCATTAAAACCTCTTAATCAATAGAACGATCAGCATGAATTAACCTTACATTTTTATCTTAAATAAAAACTGCAAAGCATTTGTATGTTGTGAAAGCATTGATCAGTTAAATTGTCAACTCTTCTGGAATAAAGCAGTAATTATATAGCAAAATTTGTGATTGCTTTTGTAGTTTTCACCCACTCTTTAATAAATTTATTGTATTGGGCTTGTTGGGCTTATAACCTAGTTCTTTTGGGTTTTGGCTGTAATTTGTGACCTTACAGTACTCTAATTTAGTAAAATAACCCTGAAAAACTCTTGAAATCAAAATATCAAAATTTTGCAAATGATAAAAATAAAAACCTACCTACATCCCTCCAATATCACCATTCCATTCCATCGCATTAAAACCTCTTAATCAATAGAACGATCAGCATGAATTAACCTTACATTTTTATCTAAAATAAAAACTGCAAAGCATTTGTATGTTGTGAAAGCATTGATCAGTTAAATTGTCAACTCTTCTGGAATAAAGCAATAATTATATAGCAAAATTTGTGATTGCTTTTGTAGTTTTAATTAGGAGAACCCATAATTTATATTTTTTTAAAAAAATTACATAGGTTGGCTTGTTTCACCTTAAAATGTCAATCTATATTCGCCTTTTACAATATTTATGTTTCAACAAAGATATTAGATTCTGTAAAAACAAAGTGTAAAACTTATGATACATAATCAATAATGTCTCATGTTATTATTTTTTTTCAAATAGAAGATAGAAAATGACACACAATATCGAAACTCTGTTCACTCTATAACCTCAATATCAAAACACAAACAAAAACATTAAAAAAAAAAATTATAAAAAAAAATGCCAAAGATGCCAAACCACCGCATAAATAAAACCATGATTTGCTCTCTCTCTCCGTATCAAGATCATCTTATTTTGGTTTTGTTTAAATTTTTTTTTAATAATTTTAAATGGGCTATTCCTATTTTTCCCCCTTCTTTTTGGGTATGATGATTAGGAAGCACATAGTGATTGAAATTGCCGAGGCAACTTTGTTGCACTTTCCAGCATTATAGACAGCATTTTTTTTCCTTTTAATAACAAGTGATATTCAGTTCTCGACTTGTTGCAATTTCTGAGTTAGTTGCTATTATATGTGTGGCCACTCCAGCAATTATGTTCAAAGCTCGTAATTGTTCAATTAATGGTTATAGGCTTCTGTTTACCATATGAATGGCATATCGATGGCAGAGAATAAGATGTGCAGAATTATCAACCAAAAAAAGAAAAGAGCTCATTCCTTCTTTGAACTTTTTCTTGCTATATATAAATGTTATATATAACATTGGTATAAAACAAAATTTTATTTAACCAAACATAAATTTAAACTTAGGTAACATACCACTTGGAAAATGAAACCTTTTATTAACCCAAAAAAAAAAAAATTGCAGCGTTTCAGTATTTTTACATGAAGTGATGAAGAATTAGTTAACAAGAAGCAAAGACATTTTGCAGTCAAAATTGGGCTATAGAATCAGGTAGATCAATAACAAGGAGACATTTTATTCCCTTTCTACATGGACAGCATGTTGATCGCGTCAGATAACACAATCCAACAGCAAAATTCTCTTTCTAGGCAAATGTTGGAGTATGTTGTAACTCAAATGTCGGCAATGTCAGTATGCTTCGAGTCAAAGCACCGCTGCAGTCATACAACTAGCATCATCATACAATCTATAGCCACCTCTTACATATCTTTGTTGATGGGTGCACTGGAGGAGGTGTCTTAGCATTCCTATTTTCTTTTGCGTCTACAAAAGAAAACAACATTGATCTCAGATCTTAAAGACAAAGAACATTTCGCTTGGAATATGGTTTAAGGAAAGTGTAAGTGTGTAACCAATATTAATCTCATGCAATGACACGTATTGGTTTACTTACTAGAATCATTTGACTTTCCCTCCAAGAGAAGATCTTCGGGACTTGTCTGATCCTGACGGTGGAATGCCAGTTAGTGATTGTCCCCTATGAGTCCTAGCATTAGCTCTCACTGGTGACTTGGGACCGATGACATTAGTAGCACCTTTGATGGGTGTCTGGAGTTCCATCAAATTCTGTTGGTTCCGGAAATTTTACATTGAAATGTTGAAATGATATACTGTGCCAGCCAGAGTTCCTCTCTATTATTAGAAAAGAACCTTTTTTTCCTCTAAACAAACTAGTCTCACCTTTTCTCAGAGCCGTTAATCAGTTTTCCAATTGTTCGCAGTGATCTCCTTATTTGAGATCCCTTACCATTTGCGCCACCAATCAAGTTGGGTGTTTGGAAATCTGTAGAAAGAATGAGCTCACTTTGCATCATATTCTGAACCTCATTTCTGGCACGTATCGGTGGTTCAGGTGACTTTGGTAGCTGAAGAGTAGGAATTTGTGTTCTACCATCTATTCTTATAACTCGCTTCTGATAGGTAGTACTAGTAGGACTTCGAGGAGGCTTGGCATGAGAGGCCACCATCGTGATGGAACCACCATTGCTGAAATGCTCAAAAGGCCTTGTAACTGCTTCTGCATCTTGAATTTGACCATACTTTGGGATTGATACTGCATCAAATGGTTGAGGTTTAATTGCATCATCTGACAATTTTATCAGCAAATTATCCCTCTTAGCATATTTTGGACCTTCGAACTCAATCTTCTTGAACAAGTTGGTATGGAAAGGGGTTCCCTTCCTATCTTCATTATTCATTGAAATTTGAGATTTGAGATTTTGGTTTAATAATTGCTAAAAGCAATCAATGATTAATAGAACTAAAATTTGACAGAAATATCTTTCTCATCCAAACAATTTTCATTTAGAACATAGAGTTGTTGCTTAAACAAACTACAAATCATGTTCTACTGAATTACTAACAAGCAATCCATAGAAGCACATATAAGCTTACATCCCAATTGAACAGGGGATCATTTGGTAATTAAAAATTATCCCCTATGACTGTTAGAGTGGTAGGCTAACAAAACTTCTAAAACTCTGGAATGAAGTAGGAAACTAAAAGAAATTTACACAAGATAAAAATACCTTAGATTAACAAAAAATGGATAAGACTGTCATTTTGATTAAATGAAGTAAAATAACTACATCTACATACAGTAGTAAAGTAGAAGGTTAGCTTCTACCAAAAAAAAAAAAAAAAAAGGTAGAAGTTTAGCTTTTCATTGAATTCGGTGACTCAACATAGGAGAAATTATAAAAAAAATGCCAACATTACTTACAATTATAGTACTACCTACTAACAAGTATTACAATATAATAAAATTTCTATTCGTAGCATTCATTTCATTTGAAAAGTAAGAAAAGTTATCACTTATAAATAATTGGACTTATTTTTTGTGAAAATTCATTGATTATTTCATATAGTCTTTTTTATTTTTTTAATTAGAGACTTTCTTTCATAGAAGAGGAACATAGTCCATCTCCATCCAAAACTCCCAATGCAGAGAGCGGGATGGAAGAGATGGGAGGTGTTCCTCCAACCTTACACTCACATGCCCAGCAAGTAGAAACAATTGGAGTTGGATCACTTACCAATTCAGAGATATACTTCATTTGTACTAACTTCTTTGCTATAACAGCAGAAAGTGAAAAATTGAGAGTGCAAAACTGCAATGAACAGAAAAATGGAAAATAAATTTTGGGTAAAATGAGTAAATAATTTCCAAATGAAGTGTATAAGTAACTTAATTTGAGAAAATAAAGTGAAAACTATAGTTAAGGAATTGTTACCAACAAAGAATAAAGGCCAATCTCTCAATAATCTTGAACAAAACAACAACCTTCCATATTGCAATGACAATGAAAATAATAAACACAAAATAAGCAAAAAAGATTGACAGCAACCCTGTTTGTTTCAGGGCAGGCATTTGCAATTGACAGAAGCCCTGTACAAAAGATTAATAATAAAAAATAAAAACAATATTACTACCAGGACGACTGAAATCAGTGGGCTGAGGGGAACAAATCAAACTAGTCCTACAATTTCTTTTACAATTTTTTCAGGAAAGAAGGGATGCAATAGGGCGTATATAGATAACTTTTATCTAAGCATTTGTTAGGTGCAAGGAGGTTATTGTAAATATCACACTTGTTTAGGTGTTTGAATGTTTAGAGATTAGAGAAATAGGATTGAAGAAGAAAATAGACTAGAGTTTAATTATGAGATAAAGGGAGAATGAGATTTTTTCTTTTAAAAAAGAATTATTTAATAAGTGACAGTGAGAGAACTGAGATTGAGAAGGAATTGGGGAAAGAATTATAGAGAATTCAAGAGAGACAGATCCAAGCAAATGCATCACTATTCACTAATGAGATTAGAGTTACAAGTTGAGTATTTATACAGGGACTTGCTCCAATCCTGATGGTTGTTCATTTAGTAAATGTTCCTCAAGTAATAGCAATGCTAAGGAATCATATATGAAGCAGAAATAAATAATTAAAAAAAAAAAAACTTGGCTTAAACTTGGGGATCAAAATATTAGGTTCTTCCATAGAGTCCATTAGATGTTTGCTGAACGTAGACGGTGTCAAGCTGGAAGACCTTGAAGCAATTAAAGAGCTGGTTGTGTCCTATAACAAAAAACTATTGGGCCAACTTCCCTCTCAGCTCTATAATTCAGATATTGCAAGGATCACTAATTTTTTTACCCATACAATTTTGTGCAGGCAAAAGGAACTGCTGCAGGGTGGGGTAACTGCTTATGAAATCAGGGATACCATCTTATCAATGAAGGATGACAAAGCCTCTAGTCTATATGGGTTTTCTGCACTCTTCTATAAAAGATCCTGGCCCATTGCTAAGGAGGATGTCACTATGTTGTGAATAGTTATAATTTAATGAACATAAAAGATACTCAATTCAAGATGACCAATCTCCTAAAGTTAAGAGAGGAAATAGACATGTTTGATTAATTTTCTACTTGATTCTCATTAATGCATTTAATGTACGAGAAATGCTATGTTTACAACATTTTCACAACAAATCCTAAGTAGCCGATTGTTACTGGTTGTTATTGTTGAAGCAAAAAAATAATCACAATGGTAGGTTCAAATTTGAAACAATAACAACTAACCACTATGATTTGTTGTAAAAATTTTATGAACGTAGCATTTTTCTTTAATGTACACAAATAGCGAAAGATGTGATAACCTCATCAACAAATCCTAAAACATGGGAACTAATCCTATCCTAAAACATAGGAATCAATTTGAATACAAGCAAATAACAATTCTAATCTACTACTACCTTATTCAGATAAAGATTTATCACTAAGTCTAAATTTAAATAATTCAAATTCAAATAACAATTTATCATGAATATCATCTCAGGTCATCACACACTAATGCTGTATTATCCATCTTCAACACAGGGAGGCTGCTCAAAGAGGTTAATTCAAGTTCAACCATCAGTCCATCACTACTTCGGTGCCTAAAGTTCCAAATCCTTATTATTTTAACACACTATTTTATAACACACCCAAAGTTAATCGTTCTATATTTTTTTTGCTACTCATTTAAATATTTCTTTTTTATCATTTTTTATTCTTTCTTTATTCTTCATTCTCTGTCTCTCTTCCTCTCTGTCTCTCTCTCTCTCTCTTCTTTGAAGAGATAAAACCCACAAATCATGAACAACAAGAAGTCAACTACAACACAAAATATCATGAACAACAACAAGCAAACCATGCACAAATCCAATCAAGCCCAACTACAACACAAAATATTTACAATGATCAAGATCAGTGGGATGCATGGAGATCATAAAATCCATATAAAAACCCACCGGATCAGACACCCAG
Organism: Quercus wislizeni; assembly: GCA_023055345.1. NCBI lineage: Eukaryota > Viridiplantae > Streptophyta > Magnoliopsida > Fagales > Fagaceae > Quercus > Quercus wislizeni. The sequence goes on from JALGQJ010000014.1 coordinate 15,044,407, forward strand.
CCACCAGAAACAACACCGGATTGGACCACTGCCACCGAAGCAAAGCCGATCCACCAAACCCATGGATCATTAAACCCATCCCAACGACCCACCACCGCCACCAACGACAGAACGCCCACCACCACCACCGCCTGCAATAAGCGACCACAGACCGACCCACAAAAGCCACATAACCCACGAAGAAGAGAGGAGAGGAAAAAAGAAAAGAAAAAAAAAAAACAGAGAAGCTGAAAGAGAGAGACGGACAAGGTGCGGAGAAAAAGAAGAGGGAGGAGAGAAGTTGAGAAAGTGGAGGAAAGAAAAAAAAGAAAGAGAGGTAAGAGAAAAAATATTTGAATCTGACACTAAAAGTTTTTTTTTTTGCCCCAATAATAACAGCAAGTAATAACATGCTATTTAGGATTTGTTATAAAAATATTGTGAAAATATTATAAATATATCATTTCTTTAAAATAAATAGTACTGCATATTTTGAAAATCTAATCTTTGAATTGCATGTTCTTTACACTCTTAATACACATGTTAAATTTTGTGTCAATTAAATATTATTTATTATATAATCTATAAGTTCATATTTTATGCATAATTTCAAATTACAAAAACTTATCATTTAAAAAATTTATTGATGACATAATTATTAATCTTTAATTTTTTTGAAATTTTGCAAATATTGAGTATATAAGAAGAAAATGTAATCCAATGATGGATTTATCAAAATTTATCTCTAATAAAAAGATATTAGGTGAGTTTGTATCCTTAAAATACAACCAGTTTTATAACTAAATTTTGTCCTTATTTTTATAATTTTAGAACTACGATAGCTTTGTTGCTAATCTAATAGTAGATTTGTCAAAATTTACCTCCAATAAAAAGATATTGAGTAAGTTTGTAACCTTAAGTTACAACCAATTTTGTAACTAAACTTTATCGTTATTTTTATAATTTTAGAGCTACAATATATTTGTTGCTAAAATATTTAGCTTTAGCTCTACTAATGTAGCATAGTTTTTGTAGTTTATGGTGCTAAAAATAGCATTTTAACAATTTAATACCACCAATGCTAACGCTATAAAGCATAGGGTTTAAAATGAAAAAACTTTATAAGTTATGGTTTAATTTGTTACAAGAGATAACCTTTGGGGTTTCTTTTTCAAATAAAAGTTATCATTATAAAAAGAAATGCTAGCAACATATAAACGGAAAAATACAGTCTCTTCATTTTAACTTTACCTTGTATCGGTCAATATGAGTCTGTTCTTATTTAGGCATGTGAGTGTGCCATGTGCTCCTTTTTTCAGCCACACAAGTTTACAATGCACCAATATACTCAGGGGTGGCTTGATGTATTTGGGAGCCTAAGACAAAAATTGATTATCTTGTTTTAGATGCAAAATTACTACTAATTAACATGAACTATGTAGAATTTTTTCATTTTTTAGAAATTTTATAGACAGAAAAAATTTGACAAATTTTTTCATACTTGTTAATATGGTAGATTGATAATGGTAAGTAAAAGAGTGGTGTTAGTGGTAAACTTAGATGAGAACTAGTAAAAGTTTGCTAACTAAACTCTTATTATTATTCTTATTTTTTTTAGAAGTGCAACAATCACAAAATTTTTTTACAACAAATCTTAGGTTTTTAAGTTACTTTTTGTTTTCTATTTGAAAATATCACTATAATTATTTTTTTTCCATCAATAACAGCTGTAACAACCTACTAGTTAGCATTAGTTGTAAAAGTGTTGTAAAAAATATTGTAGACGTTGCATTTTTCTCTATTTTTTTTTTATTTGGTAAGAAAATATTATATTATTTATTGATTATAAATAATCCTATTAGTTAAAATTTGGGAGCCTTTTTTTTACTTGGAACTTTAGACGACCACATCTCTTTCTCCACCATCCAGCCGGCCTTGAATATACTATAAGCTCTTCCTATAACGCAACAATTAATTTTATTGTCATGACTCATGATCAGCATTTTGATTTGGTTGAAATACCAAGATTGTTCCCAATCTATCACTCATTTAAAATTATAATAATAATGACAATGATAAGGCTAAAAATATATGCTAAAAGATATCAACGATTAATAAAACTAAAAACTTAGACCATATTTGATAGTAATATCTTTCTCAAACAAATAATTTTGGGGTAATTACAATAAACCTGTGGTTTAACCCAAATTCACTTTGCTTATCTGTGATTTAAAAAGTGTCACTTTACCCACATGAGGTAAGTTCTGTTTGTTTTCCGTAATCCACCTCTATTAAAAACAGGGGTAAATAGGTATTTTTGCATGCTTTTATGTCTCTCTTCTCCCAAAACCAAAAACATATACAAAAACAAGATAAAATAATATCAAAAGATGCTATTTGTAAAAATTTTAGAAACTTGGCTCAAGAAATCCAATAATGCAATAATGCACAAAATGTCTCTGTAACACACTAAAAGAAAATATATCTCTCATCTCTCACGCTAAAATTCAGATTGGCGATAGCTTCGGGTTATGGTGGCAACAGTGGAGAATCACGTATGGGTTTGGGTTTTGATTTGTAGAGGAGCACAATTACTTTGGGTCTGAGATTTGAGGTGGAGCGTGACATGTGGGTTGTGATTTGAATTTTGGGTTTTGGTTGTGGTCAATCTAAGAATTTAGCTTTGTTGCAGTGGATTTCAACTGATGTAAAGTGGCTAGTGCTGGTGAATCTCAAACCTTCGAACAACATGGATTTTTTCTTAGAGTGCAGCAACTACAATTTATGAACACGAAGAAGAACTAATCTGGGTTTGAATAGCTAGGAATTGGATATAAGTTTTTTTTTTTTTTTTCCCTTCATTTAATAACAATCATAACAACTCTTTATTTACCCAAAAGAGAGTGAGAAAATGGAAAAGATATGATGAAAAGAGAGTGAGAAAATGGAAAAGATATAATGACTTAAATTTTTTTTTTTTTGATACGAAGACTTACAATTTTTATGTGAAAAGAAAAGCCGATTTGAGATTTAACCTTTATATTATGCACAGGTTGTTTTCTTTCTTACAGTACCTTTATATCATGCGCAAGTTATGGATATAAGTTTTAGCATTCAACCTCAATTATTTCTTTGTCTTCTAGTCAATGAGAACCCAAACGACACCATAAAAAAGTAGATCTAGTGGTGTTACTGGCTTATTGCTTGACAGAAAAGGTGGAAATAAAGTAGAAAAGGTTTATTAGCACTGACAATTTCACGGTGGTGTTATTGGCTTATTGCTAAGTGCTCAAATTTAATTATTTATTTATTTATTTTGGTTTGATTTGTTACATTTTTGTAATTTTTGTTAGGTGTTTTGAATATATTAACTTTTACATAACCCGCCCTTTTTTTATCTTGTTTTGTCTTGTTTTTGGATGTGTTTCTTGTTTTGGGAGGAGAGAGATATAAAAAGCATGCAAAAATACTATTTACCTTTGTTTTTAATAAAAGTGAGTAGTAAGTTATGAAAAACAAACGTAACTTACCTCAAGTGGATAAAGTAACAATTTTTAAACCACGGATAAGCAAAGTGATTCTAAGCCAAATCACAGGTGGATTTACTTCAATTACCCTAATAATTTTCTTTTAAAACATAGAGTTGTGGATTAAATAAACTATGAATAATTTTCTATTGAATTACTAACGGGCAATCCATAGAAGCACATATAAGCTTAGATTCCAATTGAACAGGACATCGTTTGGTAATTAAAAAAACAATCCCCAAACCCCAATGACTGTTAAGAGTATTAGTAGGTTAGCAGCACTTCTAAAACTTCTGGAATGAAGTAGGACACTACAAGAAATTTACACGAGACAAAAATACCTTTTAGACCAACAAAAGATGGATAAGACTGTAATTTTGATTAAATGGAGTAAAATGACTACATGCGGTAAAAAATAATATAAAATGCCAACATTACTGAGTCTACTGACAATTTTTTTTTTTTGTGGAAGTCTACTGACAATTATGGTACTAACAAGTATCACAATATAAAAAATTTATATTCCTAGCATTCATTTCAATTGGAAAGTAAGAAAAGTAGAAACAATTGGACTCGTGTCACTTACAATTTCAGAGATATGCTTCATTTGCACCAACGATTCTCTGCTATAAAGCAGCAAGTGAAAAATTAGGGGTGCAAAACTGCAATGAATAGCAAAATGGAAAATAAATTTTGGGTAAAATGAGTAAATAATTTCCAAATGAATTATGTAATAAGTAACTTACTTTTTGAAAATAAAGTGAAACCTATGATTAAGGAATTATTACCAGCAAAGAAGAATGGCCAATCTCTCAATAATCTGGAACAAAACAACAACCAGCTGAACCAAAGAGTGACCAATGTAAAGGCTGTGGCCATTTGCGCCACAGCTGAAGAATACAAACGCATGAAAACTATGGGTTTGTTTGGTTGTATTATTTAAATAATAGTTTTCGTTATTTAAACAACACAATACATATTTCTACAATACTTTTTTACTCACACATTTTTTTACAATACTTAAATAATGTTAATAGAACAATATTACCAAACGGACCTTACAATATTGGCCGATGTATGGATAGTAAAATTTCAGTCGAATTTTGCAGTTATAGAAAGGGGGGCCCTTTTTTTAATAATTAATTTCATGAGCCTATGATTTGACTTTGCAAACTAAACTTACTATTTCCTTCTCAAAAAGAAAAAAAGGGGGAAAAAAAGTAAACTTACTATTTGCCTATTTGGAGACTTTTTTTTTTTTTTTTTTTTTTGAGAATATATTTGGAAACAAAAATGCTTCCCTTCATTTAAAGGAATTTTTTTTTAATCAACTTTTCAAATGGGGGCTAAGTGCTTCAACTTAAATGGTATGAGTAATGAGGTATCCCTCCGTTCTAAGACCCCATCCAATTGAGGAGAAATTATAAGATTCTTATGGTGAATCACGTCACTTGTCCACCATTCCAGTAAAAGAGTCCCACCTGTTTTAAATTATGGAGTTTCAAATAAGAACTGAATATTAACTCGGCAATTTTAAACAGGTAGGAGTCTTTTACTAGAATGGTAGATAAGTGATGTGATCTACCAAGAGAATTGTATAATTTCTCCCGATTGTTTAAATTTAAGACTACCCAATTCAACAAAAAATCAAAATCCTAAGACGAGCAAAACGGGACAAATTAATGAGTTCAAAAACAAACAGCAAGTCACACTCACATGCTTGCACTATATGACCGAAAAAAATGTACTACTAGTTAGGCAAGTGCAAATTACTAGAGTAGGCTTGCGTACATCATTTTATGCTTAACAAGATATTATTTCTATTTTACTATGCCCACCATATTTTTACAAGTCACAACACCATCGTAACAAATCCTAAATAGTAGGTTATTATTAGTTATTATTGGAGAGTAAAAAAGTAATTTAAGTTGTGGATTAAAATTAGAACCATTAATCATTTGATACTTATGATTTATTGTAAAAATATTGTATGGACATACTTTTTCTTATTTATAAAGACATTTTTACTGCAATGTTTGTCTTATATTGGAAGAGTATTTATAATGAGAATTGACCTTTGGATTGAGTGCATCATGCAATCCCCACATGTACGGTGCATGTGAGATATATAGTACTTACCATGGTTGTCAAAATTGCGATCTGAATCATAGGATCACATGATTTTACGATCTCACCTCACTAAAATGTTTAGAATCGCACTAGGATCATAAAAATGGTAGGATCGTGTAGGATCATATAGGATCGTAGGATCAAATGGGATCCTACCAATCCTACCAAAAACATAAAATTTTTTTTTATGGGATAAATTTTTTGTTTTGATGAAGTTTTAAGGGTTTTTATATTTTCATATTGTGATGGTATGACTTTTTATTTTTTATTTTATAAAATTATGTCAACCTAAGCAAATATTTTCTAGTTTCTAGTTCACTTGTAATTAAAATGAAAGAATATTTCATCATTTCTAAATGAAGAATTTGACGTTGGCTTTGCTACATTTTAAGCTATAATATTATTAAATTTGTTTGATCAATATACTAATTTGTGTTCTAATATTAATAAAATATTTTTTTTATATAATTTTTTCAATTATGCTTGTATTTGTATATTGATTGATTGATTTTTTTGAACATGCTCTTTAATTGTTGCTAAGTGGTATAACTTGAATAATTGATTGTGAAATTGTATCTTGATGTCTTTTACAACTCTAGTATACAAATATATGATGTCTACATAGATATGATGATTAGGAATTTAGGACGATGGTTATTAGAATCTTAAAATAAGAATAATTAAATGTTCACTTCACCTTAATATTCATCTTGCTTTTGGATTTCATATTGTAATTAGCTAGTTTCCATTTACTAACTTATTTTGGATTTCAAATTTGGAACTTAGAACTTAGAAATATTTTCCATATGTTTTGATAAATATTTTGGTATTTGGTTGCTAAGTAAATATTTATTGAACTTTTTAGATACATTGGGTCAAAAATTAAATATATTTGTTTTGTTAGTATAAACTTAGCAATGTATGATATGCAAATTACATCATATGATGCAAATCTAAGTTTTTTTATGGATGAATTTATAATTTACGTGATTATTCAACATACAAAACTATTATCAATGCGTTTTTTGCTTTAAATCTGAAAATATGTAGGATCTTACAATTTACGATCTGATCTTACAATTTACGATCCCACCTACCTTCAACAATCCTACATAAAATCCCAATTTTGACAACCTTGGTCCTTACATTATTTTGAAAAAATAAAGACATAACACGTTTAACATCGAACGAGAATGTTTATTGGATGGTAATATTATTCATTCACATCCAGTGTGGTTAGCAAAAAAATCATTCACATCCGGTGTTTCTCAGTCAATTTCCCATCTTCTGTTGCAATTCTTTTTTGCCTTACAAGTTAGTGAAGTTACAACAGAATTACAGAACCCATCTCTATTTTTTTTTCTTCTCTTCTATACTATTATTTAAGGGCTTCCCCTTCCCCTGTTTGGATTCTTCATTTTTTTTAGTTCAAAAATGTCCCTACACCTTTATGTTTAAATAGAGACAAAACTAAAGGACAATTTGGTAAAAATGCAACTTTAACTCCCACTAAAACATTGCCTAAAAAGTGTTACTATTTTTTTAAAATTTTCAAATTATTTTATCCACTTATAAATTAGATTCATTATAAAAAAAAAAAAAAAAAAAACTTATAAATTAGATTCTTAAAATAAAAATTATATATATAAAATAAAAACATGGGATTTTGTTTTTGCTAAAAAAAAAAGCCTCATCACACATGCGTAATGCGTGCGATGAGGCTAGTTTTTTTTAAGATCTTTACCATCTTTAGAGGGGAGTGGCGGGGCATTGTGATTTTAGAAAAAAAAATTTTAATGGATACCTTAAGAACATTTATTAGTGAACTATTTTAGAAAAAATTTTATGAGAAAAAAAAAATATTTGATTTTTGACACCTTTTTCATTATCTATACTAATCTTTAAGGGGCTTCTTTTGTTTGGATTCCTCATTTTTTAGTTTAAAAATGCCCTTATACCCCTATGTTTAAATACAGACAAAACTAAAAAACAATTCGATAAAAATGCAATTTTAACTCACACTAAAACATCGCCTAAAAAATAGGACTACTCTCCTGTTAATTTTCAAATTTCTTTATCCACTTTTTATCCAAAAAATATATTGCATTATCCACTTATATATTATATTCTCAAAATAAAAATTATATATAAAAAATAAAAACACAAAGTATTTTTTTTTTCACTAAAAAAAAAAAAAAAAAAAACAAGCATGTGTGATGAGGCTAGTTTCTTATAAAAGTGGTATCAAAACTTTATTTAAATTGTTCATAAACAATTCCCTACATGTACCTATTAACGAGGCCCATTTTTTATTTAGATTTTTTTTAAAAAAAATTTATGTTAAGACCACATGAAAGCTAATGTGGAAGCACGAGTGACATGAAAAAGTAAAAGTAATACTATGTCCAAAACTTTTTTAAAATATTTTTATAACAAACATTATGTACCACTGACGTATCTGCACCCTAATATTGTGGAGATAGCATTTTTAAAAAAATAATATTTTAATATCACCATTAATTATGTCTGCTTTTTTTTCATATACCAACTTACTATAAGAACTTTCTCCAAAAAAAAAAAAAACAATACAATACAATAAGAACTATTTTAACAGAATACAAAAAAGTTAATGACTAAACTAAAAGGTTTGAAACTTTTAGGAATCAAAATTGTAATTTACCCTAAGTTTTTTTTAAACTTTTAAGATTCGTACTTTTTACTTTTTTATCTTATTAACTTAAAATTATTACATGCATTTAGTTATTGCATGAAGGGTTATTGTGCGGATAAAAATCCTTGATCTTTGTTTTTTTTTTTTTTTTTTTTTTTTTTTGAGGAGAATTGATAGTAAACTTTATTGAATTTTTTGGCACATAATAATAATAATAATAATAATAATTGAAGACAAGATTTAATAATATAATAATGATAACAATAATACTATAGTAATAAACAAGATTTGAAAATTTTCTTTTAGTTATTGATTAAATCATATGAATATGGCATTACCATATTAGAACCTTGAAATATAAACATTATTCTTTAAATCATATATAGGTAATTTATTACTTATTGTTGTAATATTTGTATATAAATTGTTATAATTTATTTAAATTCTGTTTCAAAGCTTTTTTTTTTTTTTTTTTGAAGGCGTTTCAATGTTTATTTAAGTGTATTGATAAATCAATTTCTTTTTACCAAATTCAAAACCTTTATATTTGTAATAATTTGTGATTTATTTTGTATATAATGTTAGCACTTTTTTTTTTTTTTTAATACAAGATAGAATTTCTACTCTAGACTAATTTAAGTGTATATATGTTTGAAACTCCCTTTGAAGACTTGAATGACTATAAATATTACTGACTAAATGAATTTTAGTGGCTTAATTAATGTATATAGCAATATTTCCTTGTCAAATACTTTTCCTTATAAACCGTTTCTGTTTTAAATGTTCTAGCGTTTTTAATATGGAATTTATTGTTATATATAAATGTTTGGTATTTCAATTAATGGAAAGTCAAAACATCAATATACAATATTGGTATATTATTAATATCAGCCACGTTAAGGAATATTTATTCATGACTATTGATTTAATAGCAGTATGACCATAAAAATGAAATGGTTGATTACTTAGCCTATTTAGAGGTCCTGCTCAAAAAAAGAAAAAAAAGAGTATTTAGAGGCCTTCATGTCGGCCAATGAAGGAAGAATGTAATAAGTTTAGAAAGAAAGCTGATGCTTATCTTAATTCACTACTTCTTCCTACTTTAAATAAATATATATATATATATATATATATATATATATATTAATCTTCATATATTATATTTTTTTTGGGTAAAAGAAAAGTACTATTCAAAGTTTTCTATTGAGAGTTTATTATCCTACAAGCAGTTGAGGCTTATAAGGATAATCAGCAAATGTGATACATATAATGTTGTTAGTTTACTACAGCGAAAATCTCATAGATGGTATGTATCATTTTAAGAAAGTGATATGATCCACGCCTCAAATTTGCTATCTAAAAACATTCATGAATTGATTGTAATTTGTTTCCGATGTTATGAAATTAATTTGAAATATTATTGAGGTAATATTTCTCAACTATTCTCTAATTTTATGATACATCCAATATTTGTGATATTGATTATTTTATTGATATTTTGAAGATTATATATTTATCGTTTATTGTTAGAACGAAAGTACTATCTAACTTTAAGATTGAAGTGTTTTCAAAAAAAAAAAAAAAAAAAAAAAAAACTTTAAGATTGAAGTATAGAGATTAATCAATAATGCTTTAAGATTCCTCGAATTGTTTCAAATCTTATGCTCATGTACCAATATGTGTTATACGTGCACCCACATATGTTGTGTCTTGGCTTTGATGAGCTAGCTAGGCCCACCCAACCAAGGCGGTGTGAAATATTCAATAATGGGTCACTATTTCTTACTTTTTTTTTTTTTTTTTTTTTTTTGGTGGAACTTTCTTCAAGGCTCAAGCTATGATCCGATACAGAAGGTGCAAGTGCAACTAACGAAACCAGTCATAGAGTCATAGTACGATACCTGTCCATGGAAAGGTTATATTAGTAACTTAATCATTGTCTAAACATGTTCAAATAATTGATTTGTCCTTTTTACGCATCTTAATTACAACGATGCCACTCCAGATTGGACCACATTATCTAGCATAGTTTACCCAAAAAAGTATTATCTACCATTAGCATATTTAACTTTGTGATTATTTAATAAAACAAAGTATAAAGTATATAAATAATAAAAGTGTCGTGTATATAAGTTTGTATTTCATTGATGGATCAATGTTTTGTTTTCAGTACTTAGAAGTATCCCAAGGAAATCTATACACCCTTCTAGAGGATGCTAGATGATACCTTTTTGGGTAAAACTATGCTACCATATGGTCCATGTGTGTAATGTAATACAGTATATTAGTATTTATATAATGCTAAAATCTTTCTATAAATAAATAAATAAATATATATTGGGTAATTATCAGGTACTTCCGAAATACTATAAATATATATTCTCCTCTCCCACATAATTGTAAGTTTTACTAATTAAATTTGGATCCGGTTAATGTGCGCCCTAAATTATCCATTTTTGAAAATATTTTTTCGAAAATTAAAAAAGCTGTTTATACTTTTTTAATTTCTGAAAAAAAAATTTAAAAAAAATGAAAATTAGTGTGTGTCCTTAAAGCACATATTAATAAAATCCATTAAATTTATAGTAAGGCTTATAATTCATGTAAGAAGACTGAATATATATTTATGATACTTTCAAAATATTAAATAATTATATATATATATATATATATATATATATATTACTCGCACTACGAGCAACTGCAGAGGGGAGCGCGTATCAAGGTTTAAAAGACAAAGTTGCTTATTGATAAGTACTGGGAAGCATGGGATAGGTGCTTTGATAAAAAGAAGGCGCGTAGTGGTAACACTAACGTAGTTGAGTGGATAACAGGGCCATGGAGCTGAAAACGGCAAAGAGAATATATGGTTTGAATGATTTTGTTCCTAGTACCAATCGAAGTAAAGGAAACTTTCAAAGACACAGCAATCAGCCAAAGCCAATCAACATGTCATAAAGAGCATGGAAAAAAGAAAAATATAGTTAGGGGTCCATTCTGTCTGTACAGATAAAAAAGACACTTTTCATTTTGGAGAGGGGTTACTTTAATCCAATCTGATCTGTTGTAATGGTCCCAGCTGCAGGCTGGCTCCCTTCTAATGGGAAATTTTTTTTAATACAGTGATATAAACGAGTCTTATCATAAATTTAATTAATAGCATTTATAATTATAGGAGAACAAAAAATACATATTTATTATACTTTGATGTAGTGTTTAATATAGAGTAATATTTTAGAATTCTTAAAAATGTTTAAAAATTCTTATATTTGGTTGTAAATCATGTCAAAAAATCAGATGTCAGGAAAATCTGAATTTTTCCTTTAAACTCCTCTCAATAGGAACGTTGATTCTCTCTAAAACATGTAAGCATCTAGATTCTCAAGTTTAAAGGAAATTGTATTTTTTTATAAATTAATAATTTTACCCATTTTTCCTTATCATTTAAGCAATTAAAATAAAATATAAAGCAAATCATCAATATATTTTTTCTTATCTTTATCTTTTCCCATCAAAATAATATAAACAAGATAGACAACTCTGTTAATATATTCTTTAACAAAGTTCTATTTAGGTTTGACGTGTAGAAAAAAAGTTTGAAGGGGACCTTCCATTATTACCAAGTATTCACTTTTGCTGATGTGTGTGTGTTGCTCAATAAATTATTAATAGTTTATACTTTGTTTTTCATTATTTATTTAGAGGAAAAATTTTTTTTAAAGGACTTGGTATTTCACATTCAAATCTAGGATAGAATAGGAAAAATAACTAATTCATTTAAGATTCCTGAAAATAAACCAAATATTATTATCTCACATTCCTAGGAATCTTAAGAGATTCCCAATGAGACCAAACATAGGAATAGTTACATTCCTAAGAATGTGATTCATTGCAATCTGGATGCGTAGGAATTTGGATACTATAAGTAATGTGGATTTCTTCGTACCAAACGTAATATGAAAGTACTCAATAATTATCCTGATGATGTAATTCCCTTCTTTCTAGTTTAATGCCATAAGTTGCATTTCAAAAAAAAAAAAGAAAAAAAAAGAAGAAGAGGTAAATGAGTCACCGTACCCTCCCCAGATAAAAGCACAACTAGCTCTCTCACTATATAAGAATAACAATCATCTAAGCACCCCCACTTTCTTCACAGAAATTTTTTTTGAAATCATCTCATCCTCTGAATTAAGATGCTACCATCTCGGAATATGCTTTTCGTACTGCTTTTTCTGCTAAGTATGCCTGCACATGAGGGTGAGGCTACGAATATGATGAAGAAAAACGAGGTCTTAGGTCCACTGCAAGCTTAAGTCCCTCCAACCTCTCTGCCTGTGCCCAATTCTCCGACGACCGGCGACACCTGGTTCGGCAGAAAGGCCTTGCCTAGTGATTTTCCTTTGCTACGGAGGGAGCTTCTTAAAGGTTATTCACAGCCATCTGCTCCGAATCCAGAAACCTATATCCCAGATTCCACAAGCACTTCAACTAATCACGAAGCTTCCCTTGCACCATCTCCAGGCTCAGTACTGTAAAAGAGTCCTCAGCCTCATGCTATGACCTATTCCCTGTCTTTTCTTTATTACCATAATATAGCAGTATTCAAAAAATAAAAAGCATTAGCTGACATATATAACTGTTTTGGTTCAACTGTTGTGTTGTATGGATCATATATGTATGTCATGATAATATGAACTGGGGTTTATCTTGAACTGCATGTGGGGTTTAATGATGCTTGGATCGTCAGTCAAATGAGATCGTCCAGAAGGGAATCGTCCTGGTGTATCCTGATCCTGAAAGAAAGACAAAAAAAGGGCTATGTTGCATCGGTGTGGCGCCTGCCACAGAGCCTCCGATGCCAAAGTTAGAACGAGTAGCCCAGATACGAAAAATTAGGCTTAGTAGGTGTAAAGGGTATCCAGTGTGTGTTCTTACCTTTTCCCCTCCAGGGCTCCTGTTTATATACACATCTCTGTGCGCGTGTAGGCGCCCCTCTCTTCATCTGTTGGGACATTAATGGTGATATTCATTCTTTCTTTGTAACGCTTCGGCGATGGACTAATGGTGAGTTGTCCTTTCAACGACAGGAAGGGGAGTAAATGTTCTGTAACGGCTCGAAGACGGACGAGGGTGACATTGCTAGTCTTGGACCGACGACCATCACTAGGATGACGATCCTGAAGGTGTTATTCGTCCTTGATCATGACTCTGGACGCTCCAGGTGGTTTGGCTGGGCCCGTCAGCTGCCCCCCTATTCCTGGGGTCATCCATACCTCAGACGGACGCAGGAATGAGGAGATTTGTTTACTTTCGCGCGGATGCACATACTTTGGTTGGGTGTGATTTAGATATTTTATATGTAAATATATATGTCCTTTACTCTTCCTCTTTTTTTTTTTTTGGTGACGCTTGGGACTCTATTCTGCATTGATGGCTCACTGGCGGCATGGCACACGTTGTGGCCACGTGTTTGACTCCAATTGGCTGGGAAGCCTCATTTCCGATGGAAACCTTTTCAGTTTCCCGCATTTTTCAAGGTAAAGGCCTTTTGATATTAACCTTTCCCTTTTTGCTCTTTCTCCCTCTTGCTATTTTCTTACTTTCCTTCTGCGTGTGGTGTCTCCAACCTCCTACGTTGCGCATTTCGCCCTTTGTCTTCTCAGTTTCCTCCTAATTTTAAGGTATGTTCCTTATTTAAACTTTTATTTCCTTTCTGATTTTCTGTCTTTTGAATTCCTTTTCTTTCTTTTTCTCTGCATTTTCCTTTGGTAAGTAGTGTTTTAATGGTGGGTTACTCCGAAATCCAACGGACTTCACCCTCTCTTGCTTTTCTTTTCGCCCGATTAGGGGCCTTGCTAGAGTCTTCTGTTAAGCCCTTAGGTGCGCTCCCACCTGTAGGTACTTACCCACCAATTGGGGGTTTCGTTTTTAGTAGCGGTGGTTTAGGCTTAGTGTTGGGTGATTTATACCCTTTGTTGTACAAATCTCAGATTTGGTTTAAATCTGTTCGAGAGGTCTTAAGGAGGGAAGTTATGGGGTCTGATGTGGGGTCAGGTGACCTGGAGAGGGGAGCGTCCTCTAACCTTGGCGGGGAAGGGACCGGGGCAGACACGGCTACTTCTACGCCATCGTCCTCTACCGGTGTTCGTACGTTTCATGCCCTTAAGGAGAAGTGTTCCCTGAAAGTTGAGGTTTTTAGCAAGTTCAAAGATAGGTTTCAATTTCCTAAGGGGACCAGGGCTCGTCTCCCTAGGAAGGACGAGAGGGCTTGTGCCTTGGCACGTGGAGAAGTTTGCTTCTATGAGGCTGCGTTTTCGTGCGGCCTCAGGTTCCTTGTCCATCCCTTCATCATGAGGCTTCTTCATCATCTAAACCTTGCACCGGGGCAACTTATGCCCAATTCATGGAGAATAGTCATAAGTTGTATGGTCATCTGGACAACCATTTTCGATGGAGATATGCTGACAGTAAACGAGTTCGACCACCTTTATCGTTTAAAAGAATCCAAGGAGTTTGGGTATTACGAGTTCGTCCCTTGGGATAGAAAGTCTCGTCTCGTCGCTGATCTTCCGTCGTCCTTCCGTTACTGGAAGTCCAGATATTTTTTTGTGTCGGGCGACGGTTGGGAGACACTTTCTGATGACTTTTGGGGGGACGTCCCTAGGTTGCTGTGCCGGTGGGAGACCCCGTTGCTTGGTGCGTTTGCTCTTCAAGAGATGCTCCCTTTTCCTTCTCTCTCTTTTTTTTCTTTAATCCTGGTCATTATTCTAATCCTTGTTTTTTGCCTCTTACAGTGAAAGAGCGTCCAGACCTACAGAGCAAGTTTGACGAACGAGTCCAGGCGACAGTTAAATACGCAAGAACGATCGAGGATTTTAACGAGCTTATTGATCCCCGTACCCTTGCTCGTCACTGTCTAGGGACTGAGCCTTCACTCTACGTCCTTAGCGCCCTTGATTGGGAAGAGAAAAAACGTAAGTTGCCTTAACGTCCAAGACAAATTTCCTCTTAACTTTTTCTTCCCCTCTTTTTTTTTTTGAGCTTCTTGTTTTCTTTGGTGCAGAGATGACGTCCAAGTTCAACAAAGAGATGTATAAGAAGATCAAGGAGAAGAAGAATGAACCTCTCTCTAGTATCGGGCAGAAGAAGCTGAGGTTTACGGACAAGGAGAGAGAGAAGGAGAAAGAGAAAGGGGTTCGTCCACTCCTATTTTGGAGTTGGACGGTTAGAAGGCCTCGCCAGGCGTGTCGATCGAGGAGGTAGCTCGTCCTCTTAAAAGGCTGAAGGTAGGAGGCAAGGGGAAGGAGAAGGTCGGTTCTAGCGTCTGGTCTGATGCAGAGGCAGCCGTGGATCGTGTTAATGAATTCTTTACCCTTGGGGAGATGAAGGAGATTTCTATCACACCTTCTCATGAGATGGTCAACCGTCATGTCCATAAGCTCGTGTAGGTAATCCCTCCTGTCTTCGTTCACCCTTTTTTTTTTTTTTTTTTTTTTTTTTTTTTTGTACTGACTCCTGGGGTGGCTTTCCGTTGGTAAGGTGTTGGGCGAGACCATGCACATTACGACCCAGTACCTGGCAAATGAAGAGAAGGCCGTTGTAGCCAACTCCAAAGTTGAGGCGCTGGAGGCTGAAGCTTCGGGTTTGCGGAACGACCTCGGTGTTGCCATGAACGCCCTTAATGCTTCAAAGGAGAAAACCAAGATCCTGACTGAGCAGTTGGAATCCGAGAAGCTGGTGGTGAAGCAAAAGGACGACCTCCTAGCAAGTGTTGGCCAACGGATGAAGGTCACTGTAGCCAAGGCCGTCACTGCCTTCTAGACCACTGAAGAGTATAACACTATACAGTTTCGGTGGTACTTCAAGGGTTTCGAACTTCTCAGAAGGTATATGATTAAACACGGCTCGGGCGTGGATCTTGAGAATCTGGACTTTGAGGCCGTTGATAGAGAGATGGAAGAGGACGAGGCTGCCCAAGCATCGGCTCAGACAGCGGCGTCCATTGGCGTTGAACCTCCTTCAGCTGACAGGGACGATGGTGATGCGGCTCAAGCTTAAAGCACTGGAATTTTTTTTTTTTTTTTTTGGATGCCCCTCCTGTTTTTGGGGCTTTTCTTTTGAACAATCATTTTTATATGATATGCTCTTTGCTTGATATCTCTCTCTTGCTTTTAGATGTTGACACTTCATAATTCTTTAAGTATCTTTACCTTTTGTCGTCCTTCTATGCTTGGATGTTTATTATCTTCGTTAACAGGTTCGCTTTCGTCCCCTGTGTGGACTTATGCATGGATAACTTCTATACTTGTAACTTTTGTTAGCAAGTTTTATTTTCCTTCGTCCTTATATGGACTTATGCCTGGACAGCTCTTATTTTCCCTTGTTTGCTTTTTTTCGTCCTTAAGAGGACTTAGGCGTGGATAGCTTTTACACTTGCAACTCTTGTTTGCCAGTTTGCTTCCTTTCGTTAAATATGGATAGCTTTTACACTTGCAACTTTTTGTTTGCAAGTTTGCTTTCTTTCGTCCTTAAGTGGACTTAAACGTGGATAGCTTTTACACTTACAACTCTTGTTTGCAAGTTTGCTTCATTTCGTCCTTAAGTGGACTTAAACGTGGATAGCTTTTACACTTACAACTCTTGTTTGCAAGTTTGCTTCCTTTCGTTAAATATGGATAGCTTTTAGACTTGCAACTCTTGTTTGCAAGTTTGCTTTCTTTCGTCCTTAAGTGGGTAAGGTCGACTTTCATCCATTAAGGTATATCGTCATCTCTTGTGGTAGAGGACCATGTACATCCTTTTGGAAATATTATCGTCTTATATATTATAGATCAACACTTCTAAAATGCTGGATAATACTTGGAAAACTTTTGGATAATAATTTATTTCTAACAAAGAGATAATAAATCAAATTACATTTTATAGTGAGGCTATGATTCCTTCTCGAAGTACCTTTTGAGATGTTCGACGTTCCATGGACGAGGGAGTCTTTTTCCGTCTGCGTCTTCTAGATGGTAGCTTCCCTGGCGTGAGTAGTGGACGACTCGGTATGGTCCTTCCCAATTTGGACCGAGCTTGCCTTGGGCTGGATCCTTCGTCGCTGGAGTTACCTTTCGAAGGACGAGGTCACCGATGTTAAATTTTTTCAGCTTCACCCTTCGATTGTAGTATTCAGCTATCTTCTGCTTGTACTTGCCAATCCTCTACGTAGCTTGATCTCTTACTTCGTCCACAAGATCCAGGTTTTGCCTTAGTTGGTCGTTGTTGTCTTGCTCGTTGAAAAACTCCCTCCTGAAGCTGGTGAGCCCTACTTCGACCAGGATGACTACTTCTGCGCCGTAGGTCAGGTTAAACGGTGTCTCCCCCGTGGGTGTTCGAGTCGTCGTCCTATACGCCCATAGTACATTTGGTAATTCTTCAGGCCATGCTCCCTTTGCCCCCACTAATCGGGACTTGATAAGTCTTAGCAAGGTCCGGTTAGTTACTTCTGTCTTTCTGTTGGCTTGGGGGTGCCCTGGCGACGAGTACTTGTTCCTGATGCCTAGGTTCGAGCAAAATGACCTGAATGCCTGGCTGTCGAACTGACGACTGTTGTCTGAAATTATCGTTCTTGGAATCCCGAACCTGCAAACAATGTTTTTCCATACAAAATTTTGTACCTTTGTTTCTGTGATCGTTGCAAGTGCTTCTGCTTCCACCCATTTCGTGAAATAGTCAATTGCGACGAGCAGGAACTTCATCTGTCTTTTTCCCTGTGGCAGGGGGCCCATAATGTCGATCCCCCATTATGTGAACGGCCAGGGCGAGGAAATAGTCGTCATCTGTTCACCTAGAACTCGCTGGACGTTCCCGTATCTCTGGCAACTGTCACATTTCCTTACGAATTCGGCTGCGTCTTGTTGCATCGTGGGCCAGAAGTAGCCCGTCCTCATGATCTTCCTGACTAATGACTTTGCCCCCATGTGATCTCCGCAGACTCCTCCGTGTATTTCTTCCAAAACGTATTTGGCCTCTTCTCCCTCTATGCATCTCAAGTAGGGTTGGGAGTATCCTCTTTTGTACAGCTCGTCATTCAGTACCGTAAACCTGGCAGCACGCTTCTGGATCTTCCTAGCTTCTTCAGGGTTTTGGGGCAATCGTCCATCACGAAGAAATGACAGTATTGGGTTCTTCCATCCTGAGCTATTCCGTATGGAAAAAGTCTGAAACTCCGTGATGCTAGGGGAGTTTTGTTCTTCCAACTTCCAATCGTTCATATCGCCCGGGCTGTGCGTCGAGGCGCTTCGTGCTATCTTGTCAGCTCCTGTGTTTTGATCTTGTGGGATCTGAATGAACTCAGTATGAAGAAAAGTACTTACTAACTGGTTTACCAATTTAAGGTATTTCTGCATTCTTGTTTCCTTTGCTTCGAAATCTCCTCTGACCTGTCCTATGACGAGCTGTGAATCACTCTTCAACACGATTTTCTGAGCCCCTAGTGCTCTCGCTATTCTTAGGTCTGCCAGTAAAGCCTCATATTCTGCTTCGTTATTGGTTATTGGGAATTTCAGTTGGACTCCATATTCGAGGACGTCATTTTCAGGGGAGGTGATGACGATGCCAGCTCCGCCCCCATGTTGGGTGGACGATCCATCTGTATTTATCGTCCAGATTTCTTCAGGACAATTTGCTTCCTCGGGGGTGGTAAACTCAGCTATAAAGTCTGCCAATGCCTGAGCTTTTATAGCAGTCTAAGGACGGTATTCTACATCAAACTGGCTGAGTTCAATTGCCCATTAAACCATTCGTCCTGCTGCTTCGGGTTTGTTCATTACTTTTCTGATTGGTTGGTCGGTTATGACTATGATGGGATTAGCTTGGAAGTATGGACGAAGTTTCCTTGAAGCTACTATCAAGGCGAAGGTGATCTTCTCTATGGGTGGATATCATGCTTCCGCGCCCTGGAAGGCCTGGCTGACATAATACACCGGGAGTTGCACCCTATTTTCTTCCCTGATCAGTGTTGCACTGACTGCTGTAACGAATACCGCTAAGTACAAGAATAGATCTTCACCTTCCTTGGACGGGCTCAACAGTGGGGGATTGCTTAAGTAGTGCTTCAACTCTTGGAATGCTGCTTCACACTCGTCTGTCCACGCAAACGCTTTCTTCAAGGTCTTGAAGAATGGAAGACATTTATCCGTCGCTTTAGAGACGAATCTATTGAGGGCTGCTACCCTACCAGTAAGAGATTGCACTTCTTTGGTCGTCCTGGGTGAGCTCATTTCGAGAATAGCCCTGACTTTCTCGGGGTTTGCCTCAATTCCTCTCTGTGAGACGATAAATCCAAGAAATTTCCCTGAGGAAACCCCGAAGGCGCATTTGGAGGGGTGCAACTTCATGTTATATTGTTTGAGGGTGTTGAACGTCTCTCTGAGATTGTCCAGGTGGTCCTCCTTTTTTCTGCTTTTGACGAGCATATCATCGACGTATACTTCGACATTCTTGCCAATCTGTTTCTTGAACATCTGGTTCACTAATCTCTGATATGTAGCTCTGGCGTTCTTCAGCCCGAATGGCATGACCCTGTAGCAGTATAGACCTTGGCTGGTGACGAATGCGGTTTTTTCTTGGTCTTCCTCGGCCATTAGTATCTGGTTATAACCAGAAAAGGCGTCCATGAAAGTGAGGAGCTTGTGCCCGGCCGTGGAATCCACGAGTTGATCAATCCTGGGTAGGGGGAAGCTGTCTTTTGGGCAGGCTTGGTTTAGGTCTGTGAAATCGACGCACATTCTCCATTTCCCATTTGCTTTCTTGACCATGACCACGTTTGCCAACCACTCAGGATAGTGGACTTCTCGAATAAAGTTTGCAGTAAGCAACTTGTTCACTTCGTCCATGACGGCTTTATTTCGTTCTGGGGCAAAAATTCTCCTCCTCTGCTAGACTGGCTTCTTCTCTGGGTCTACCTTTAGACGGTGCTGGATTATGCTTGCTGGGATCCTTGGCATATCTTCGTGGCTCCAGGCGAATATATCAAGGTTGTCCTTCAAAAAGCTAACAATCTCTTGCTTCGTCTTGGGATTTAAGTTAGTCCCAATCTGGGTCGTCTTTTCGGGACTTCCCTCGACCAGTTCTATGGTTTCCAGTTTCTCGATGATCTCTAGGGTTTTTTCCTCGATCATCCACGTATGGTTCTCCTTTGAGGTTAGGACAGCCTGATAGCATTCTCTTCCTAAGACCTGGTCTCCTTTGATTTCTCCCACCCCCTGTTCTGTTGGGAATTTTACCTTCAGGCAGTACGTAGAAGTGGCAGCTTTCCAGCGGTTGAGGGTTGGTCGTCCAATGATCACATTGTAGGATGAGGGTGAGTCCACTACCAGAAAGTTGTGCCTGTTCGTCACTTGGAAGGGGTGTGATCCAGCCGTGACTGTCAGCGTCACTATCCCTTTGAGGTACACTTTGTCTCCACTAAAGCTAACAAGGGGTGAATCAAAAGGACGAAGCTTTCTCTGATCCAGTTTCAATTGCTGGAAGGCGGAGAGGTAAATTATGTCAGCTGAACTCCCATTATCTACCAAGACCCTTCTGGTGTTGAACCCCTCAATCAGGATCATGATGACTAGGGGGTCGTCATGGGGTTGCTTCACACCCCTGGCATCTTCCTCTGAGAAACATATGTCCTGGCTTGTCCTCCTATGCTTCAGTGATGGTGGACCGTGCACACTATTTACCTGCCTCTGGTGTGACTTCTTGAGGGAATGGAACAAACCCCCTGTGGTGGGTCCTCCCGTTATAGTTTTTATCTCACCGAGTGCTGTTTGTGGACGAGGCTGCGTATGGTCTTCGTCTCTTTGGAAGCCCCCTTGCTGGCCCTTCTGTCCGTATTTGGCGGAATTCCCTTTTTTCATATACTGCTGCAACTTCCCTCTCCGAATAAGTTCTTCTATCTGCTCCTTCAGATCCCTGCAATCCTCCGTATAATGCCCATGATCTTTGTGAAAACGGTAATATTTTCTTTTATCACGCACGTTGGGTGGCGACTGGAGGGGCCTGGGCCATTTGAGAGACGGCTCGTCCCTTATTTCAGTCAAGATCTGATCAACGGGCATTACTAACGGTGTGAACCTCCCTGGACGAGGGTTATTTTCTTCCCTCCTTTTATTGCCCTCTTCATTACGTTGGTTAGCTCGGTCTCTTTTCTACCCTCTTCGATCGTCTTCCCTATCCTTCTTCTTGGTCTTGTCCGCTCCGTCTATGGCCGCTAAGGCTTCCTTGGCGTTCATATACTTCTGTGCCTTCAGTAATGCTTCTGCCATTGTCCTGGTGGATTCTTAGCCAGAGAGGCCACAAAGTCCCTGGACTTCAACCCCGCCTTGAAGGTTGTTAGTTGTACTTTATCGTCCGTCTCATCCACTTCCAGCATCCCCCGAGTGAAGCGCGTCACATAGGCTCTCAAGGTTTCTTTCTCTCCTTGTTTGATGGTAAGGAGGTGGTCGGCAGTTCTCTTTGGCCGTTGTCCACCGACGAAGTGACGGATAAAGGAACCGCTCAACTACTCGAAGGTGTCAATGGACGATGTAGGCAATTTGTTGAACCATTCCCGGTCCGCTCCTTTGAGTGTAGTGGGAAAGGAGCGGCATAGGATTTCGTCAGGGGGCTGCTGAAGGCCCAAGGTCGTCTTGAACGTGTTCAAGTGGTCCAGTGGGTCTTTCAGCCCGTCGAAAGGTTCCAGTTGAGGTAATCGAAATTTGGAGGGCACAGGACACTCCTGGACAGCCACGGTGAATGGGGAATCCGTCTTCCTGACTATCCTGTCCAAACTCTGGTCCGTCTTCTCCCTGATGGCGTTTCTTAGTTCGTCCATCTCCTTTCTCATTTCCCGGAGAAGGTCTGAGTTCGTCTCCTCAAGCGTGCTAGTACGCCTCCCGTTGTTGTCTACTCTGTCGTTTTCGTTGTCGATTATCTGATTCTGTTCCTGCTGCAGCTGTTGCCTCATCTCCTGGTTTTGCCTGGTAAGTTCTTCCACCATGGCTGCAAGCGACTGGACCTGTACTGCCAGCGGGCGGGGTCCTGGTAGGTAGTGGATTCCATCTGGAGCGTTGAACTGGATAGAACAGTGCTCTATAGTTGAGGAGCAATCGTTCCCACAGACGGTGCCAAACTGATGATGCTTAGATCGTCAGTCAAATGAGATCGTTCAGAAGGGAATCGTCCTGGTGTATCTTGATCCTGAAAGAAAGACAAAAAAAGGGCTATGTTGCACCGGTGTGGCGCCTGCCACAGAGCCTCCGATGCCAAAGTTAGAACGAGTAGCCCAGATACGAAAAATTAGGCTTAGTAGGTGTAAAGGGTATCCAGTGTGTGTTCTTACCTTTTCCCCTCCGGGGCTCCTGTTTATATACACATCTCTATGCGCGTATAGCCGCCCCTCTCTTCATCCGTTGGGACATTAATGGTGATATTCATTCTTTCTTTGTAACGCTTCGGCGATGGACTAATGGTGAGTTGTCCTTTCAACGGCAGGAAGGGGAGTAAATGTTCTGTAACAACCCGAAGACGGACAAGGGTGACATTGCTCGTCTTGGACCGACGACCATCACTGGGATGACGATCCTGAAGGTGTTATTCGTCCTTGATCATGACTCTGGACGCTCCAGGTGGTTTGGCTGGGCCCGTCAGGGTTTATATATATATATATATATGTGTATGTGTGTTTGGTTAGCTGCATCACCTTTCAATGATCAAAGGCTTAGTTTTCTTAAGCTTAACAATTTGATATTACGGAATTCCAAGTTTTGATTCTATTTCTCTCATCTATCTCATAGCAACTCTGTATGATTGCCGAGAAAACAGAGTAATATAAAGGAAAGTTAAATTCTAGGCCATACCGCAGCGTTAAGAGTACTAAATTGATTTCCCAATCTTTTCTCAGCACTCAAACAAGCCCCATATTAACAAATCTAAATCTAATAGAACAAGCACAGCCAATCATATTTCTCAGAAAAATAGTTCAGTGCAATTTAAGTGTGATTTGAGTTAAAGTTGGTTGAGATGTAGAGCAGTTCTGTATTTTGTATTTTTGGGAACAACAAACACACCCTAAACTAAAATCTAAACGACAATTCTGCCGTTTATTCTAAAAAAAAAAAAAATCTAAACGACAACATAGAGAATCTTGGCGAGGTCGGCGAACATGCAAGGTTGCTGGCAGGGACGATGCGTGCATGGTCACCAAGGGGGACGATGCGTCTCAAAGGCTCTTCAGATGGGTTATTGTGATCTACTTCGTAGTGCTTCAGTATTAGTAACCAGCTCTCTCCAGTTTCATGTTATTGCGTATTAAGTGAATAATCTCATAATATCATAAATGCATACTCTTCTTTCTCACATATTTATAGATTTCATTAATTAAATTTATGGTGAGACCCACAATTCATGTGAGATAATAAAAAGTACACATTTATGGTATTTTTAGAGTATTTAATAATTTTTCTTCCTTGAATCTCTCAAGAAACTTACTCCAGAATTTTACAGCGCCTTAGAGTTAGTTAGAGGGGTTAAAGTTGTTGGTATTAAATTAATACTATTAAGAGCAACCGCATCAGCGGTTGCATAATCTTGCAAAATACAAAAAAAAAAAAAAAAAAAAAAATTTACACATTTTGATAATAAAAAAAAAATACTCATATCAGTGATTGTAAAATTGTGCATAAATGTACAATTGCTACAGTAACCGTACATATATGCACGGTTAGTGTAGCTTTGCATATTATTATTTTATTAATTTCCTAATTTGGCTCCCTTTTTTTTCTCTCTTCTTCCTCTGAAACGAACTCGGGCTTTTCTCTTCTCCCTCATATTCTTGCTCCTCTGTTACAAACCAACACACCCACAAGGACAATCCAACAAAAAAACACACCCACACGAACAAACCAACAAATAGCTTATGGATCGGCGGCGCTGGTGGAGATGTCGTTTGTGGGTCAATGGAAGTGGATTGATGGATCAGTGATGGAGATTAGCGTTTCTAGGTCGACTAGATTGGTGGATCGATGCTTGTGGAAGAGATCATTGTCTTCTTCTTCCCCTTCATCTTGCTCTTCCCCTCTGACTTCTTCTCATAACAAAACCACAAAATCACCCTTGCCCCAGCCTTAACCACTGAGTTTGAGAAATCTTGGAGTTACAAGTGTCATTTCGAAAAGCTTATTCAGAGAAAAATGCTTAAGCTAAAGAATAAAGAGTAGAAGGAAGAAGGAAAAGGAGAAAAAGAGGCTTGAGATGGTTCAGAGAAAAAGAAAGATGGTTGGCGTAAGAAAAAGAAAGAAAAAGGTGGGTTGGGCCATGTGGAGATTTGTTTGTTGGATATAAAAAAAATTAAAGAAATATGATTATTTAAATAAAATAGATGGTAAAATAGACAAATTTATATGAGTGTTTTGTAAAAATATGTGTAAAATAGAAAAAATACGTTTTTTCTTGCAAAATAAACAAAAAATTTGCACGAACTAATGTGTTTACTCACATAATCGTAAATTCCATTAATTAAATATATGGTGAGACCTATAATTGATGTGAGATAAAAAAATTACGTATTTATGATATTTTTAGAATATTTAATAATTTTCTTTCCTAAATCTCTCAAGAAACTTACTCTGGAATTTAACGGCACCTTAGAGTTAGTTAGAGGGGTTAAAGTTGTTGGTATTAAATTAATACTATTAATTGAAGAGATTAATCGTAAATCTTAATTTCCACAAACCGTAGTGGAATGATGGTCCCATTCATTTGCTTTTGAGTTTTTACAGCCTAATACTTAGAAAAGCCCACCCAAAAATAATAATAATAATAATCCTGACATTTTAATTTGAACTCTTTTTTTTAATTAAAAGATAGAAAAACTTTAACTCTGATTAAACAATAAACACTATCTATACGACTATATATTTACTAAAAATTATTAATTGTCTTTTCTCAATATTAGAGTACAAAACACAAGAAGATGACAACAACCAAAAAAAAAAAAAAAAAAAGAGAAAAAAATTTAAACATAAATAATAAATAGTGACAATATTTTTTAATATTTATAAACATGGTGTTTAGAATATCATGGTTTATAAATTCTAGGGTTTAAAACGACAATTAAAAAGTTATGGTTTATTTTCTCAAAAAAAAAAAAATTATGATTTAATTTGTTACATGAGATCAAGGATGGACTCAGGTGGGGGCCTAAGGAGGCTTAGGCCCCCCCGACCCCAAAAAAGAAATTTTTTAGTAGGTAAATTTTCATAAAAAAAAAAAAAAACTTGGGCCCCCCTTACTTTGTAGCTCATGCCCCCTTCCAAAAATCATGAACCATCCTAGCCGGCCAGCCCAAAAGGCAGGAGCCCATGTAAATCTATAAAAAAAAATGTAAAAAAAAAAGTAAACCCAACAATCCAAAACCAAAAAGAAAAACGAAGAAAAAAAGAAAAAAGAAAGTGAGAGGCGAGAGACATAAAGAGTACTCAGAGTAGAGAGTAGTCGAGACAAAAATTGAGAGGCAAGACTCGAGAAAGACCCACCTTGCGGCGCCGCCACTCACGCTGTGATGCTGCCACCACATAAGAGAGACCCATCTCGCTACTCATGCCGCCATCACGCGAGACCCATCTCGTAGGCCCATCCCTATTAGTTGTTGCAGACCCAAACGGTCACACCAACGCAACCACGTGAAACCCATCTTGCCGCCGGTTGCTCAATCTGCTCAACTCAGCTTTGTTACTCCATCCTTCACAGTTCACAAGTATTTAATCTATCATTTCCTTCAAAACCTAGTATAATGTTTGTGAATCTCAAAATCTAACAATCTATGCTTGTGGACTTGTGGTGTTTGTGTTTTTATTGATGAGTGATGAACTGATGTTGGTGATTGTGAATTGAATCTGTGCTTGACTACCTGTGTTTTTTTTTTTTTTTTTTTTTTTTGGCTTTTTGGCTTTTTGGCTTTGTGACTCTGTGTTTGTGACTCTCTCTCTCTCTCTCTTATATTATATACATAGTGTTTGACTATTTGTTGACTGGTAGTTGGCCAATAATAGGGACAAGTGACAAAAAAAAATGGTAAAGTTAGGAAAAGTTTTTGTTGGTAGTGCAGAATAAATTCATAGTGTCGGTAGTGGGACTGGGTGAGTGTTAGAAATATGGAGACAAGACAAAGACAAAAGACAAATAAAGGCAAAGACTAAAGACAAAAGACAAAAACAAATCATATAATATAGTAAATTGTCACACAAATTAAAGAAAATAATAGTGATTCACTTGCAGCTATTGTTAACTCATAATATATTAAGAAACAATGATTTTTGGGTATTTGTCTTGGTTGATAGTTTATTAATACTATATGGATGCGTATTTGAAAAAGAAAAAAAAAAATCACTTATCTTCGGCCCTTTCCAACTTGAAATCCTGGGTCCGTCCCTGATGAGATAACATTTAGGGTTTCTTTTAAAGATTTTCCCAAAATTTTATTTTGATCCATGACTTATATAAGGCTTAATTATTATTTTTAATTCTTAATATTTGTTCCATGTGTCAAAATTGTCTTTTAACATTTTAAATGTGTTAATTTATTCATTAACACTTTGATATTATGTCAAACTAGTCTCTACTTTTAAGGGGTGGATATAAAAAAAAAAAAATTTAAATATAATAAAATAAAAAAACTAAGCTAATTAGACTTTTTTTTTTTTTGTTGAGGAAATTAAACTAATTAGACTAGAGTATTGGCTCAAAGAGAGAGAGAGAGAGAGAGAACTGGGTCTGTGTTATGATCCTAGTGTCCCACATTGGTTTAGTGTAAGCTTAACCATATGTTTATAAGCTCTTGAGCACCCTTCCCTTGCAAGCCGATTTTCAAGGGTGAGTTTTACTCATAGGTTTGTAACATTTGGTATCAAAGCCAACTATCACCCCGATTAATCAGGTGTAGCTCATTGAGTATGGGATCAAATGAGTTGTGGTGTTGTAGTTGAATCCTGGAATGG
Organism: Quercus wislizeni; assembly: GCA_023055345.1. Classification (NCBI taxonomy): domain Eukaryota; kingdom Viridiplantae; phylum Streptophyta; class Magnoliopsida; order Fagales; family Fagaceae; genus Quercus; species Quercus wislizeni. The sequence continues at coordinate 15,071,721 of JALGQJ010000014.1, forward strand.
GCAACCTAGAGGCTAGATTAAAATTATTGATATTTGAGTGGAGCCACCAAAAAGAGAAAGGGCTACCAACGGGTTAGTGTCACTAGAGTGAGTTATCGTAGACGTCGGCTGCTAAGCGTGGTGGTATGTTATGATCCTAGTGTCTCACATTGGTTAAGTGTGAGCTTAACCATGTGTTTATAAGCTCTTGGACACCTTTCCCTTGCAAGCTGATTTTCAATGATGAGTTCTACCCATGGGTTTGTAACAGTCTGTCTCACTCTCGCACTTCATTTTCATTCGAGATTTATTACTTACTAGTCGCTAACCTGTGCTATGCACGAGAAAGTTCAAGAAATTTATTTTAATATATTATTATTATTATTATTATTATTATTTTCTTTATTAAGCACTAATAAATAAAATTTGTATATTTGAACAAATAAATCAAGGTTTATAGTAACAATTTCCACATTAAAATTGTAAAAATATAACACCAAAAACTTGCATACAAATAAATACAAAAATAATTTGTTTATGCTTATACGCTTCCACTTCTCATGGTTAGAAATCTTCATTACTGTATACAATTGTATCTTTGTATGATGTAATCTCATTTTCAACCTCAAGGCAAAGTTAAATCATGGTCATAAAGAGCAATATAAAGTTGTTTTCAGGCCCTTGGCAGTGTTCTTTCTTTTCCATGGTACCCTAGATCTCCCAAAAGTGCTGCTTATATGCCTTGAAAAAGAAAATAACTTATTAACTTCCTTGACAATAACAAAGACCCACCACATGAAAATGTCCACTTAACAAAATAAGAATCATATTATTTAGTTTCACTAATCCACAATTGAATTTAGTAACTCACATTAAAAGATAACACCAAAGACTTTAAATTACATACAGTCCATCATTTCCATCATGAAAATCAAAAGATATGAGCATGTTGTTTGAAAATCAACCTACAAAATTATCTTAAATTACCAAACAACATCACTTAAATTACCAAACAGCATCATAAAGAAACATGTGCATCTGCAACTTTAGGGCCATCAAATATCAAAGGCACCATACATAAGGACTTCCCTAATTGCCATTCCTAAATTCCTATTCAACATTAGAATAATCAACACTATAGTTATTATCACTGTATTTTAACACCCATAACAATTCTTTTTATTAGACTGTAACTTGTATACATGTCACGCACAGATGCCCTTATTTGAGAAAAGATTACAACTATTAATTAAAGATATTTCTGCTTGCGTTAACTTTTCTTGGAATGAAGATCATGGAATCCTATTGTCTTCTTAAAGTGTCCAAAGATTATGTTCAAATACAAGAAGACTACTGTATTACTCAACTAAAGGACTATTGTCATCAGTTATCACAAATAGTGTGCTACTCTGCTTAAAAGTTTGAAATCTTTAATCCTGAGAATGGAAAAAAGTTAAAGACAGTAACAAAGGAGCAATGCTAACTTCATGCTTCTTCAAGATCAACATAAATACACAGCAATTACAAGAAAAGCAATATTCCCATCAGAGAGGCCCTAACTGCTTGGAGGTAGGAAGCATGTCTAGTGCAGGAAAATTACTGTTTGACTTCGTACGTTTTTCATTGGTATCAATGCCCTCTTAGTGTTTTTCGTCCAAAACAGAATTTATCATTCTCAAAATAGATAAAGGTTATCAATTTACTTTGATTTTGTTTAACAACCTATAGTGTGGTGAGTCAATAGTTCTTTCTATATTGTACTTTAGGCTTGTTGCCCCTTTCTACCAACATCCTTCCATGATAATTTTCAATTACGATTGATTAACAGCTGAATCCAAACAAAGCTAAAAGAAAGTACATGACAAGAAGTTGTAAATACGAGAAGATTTTCACACAAACCAATATAAGTGTGAAATCGTAAACACAAAATGCAGAACAGTCAATAGAAGATCCTCCTTAAAATAATAAAATAAAATAAAAGGCCAGGGTATTTACAACCCTTCTCTGATTGAACAAATATGATACTCTCCTACTCAAAATAAAAACATCAAACTCTAAGTTACCTATGCATTGAGGCAATTAGTTTGACACTAAGATAAGATTGCCTTCATCAACATGCTTGTGGATGACATCAAAGTATGTTGAACACCATATAAGTTGTTATTTCAAATTGGTATACATGCCCAAGCTGAAGGAAATTAGCAAGAGCAATTGGAGTCAGTAAAATTTTGATTAATTCAGAGGAGAAGAGAACAGCGTCAGAAGAAGTTACCATCTCAATGTTACTCTTCTCCTGTCTCTCTTTCGCAGCGTTCATCCAAAATCGGACTGACCCAGATTTCGAATTTCTGTAACGGAGTTACAGGAACGAAGTTCGGCAGTGACTTTAACTTTGGGCAATCGCAGATCTTCAAAATGGTTTTTTGTTTTTGGGTTATGGGTTTGATATGGTCTGATTATGATGGTTTGTGGGTTGCGATTGTTGTGGGTGGTGGTGCTGCTACTGTCAGCTGAGTTGTGGTGGTTGTGGGTGGAACAGGAAAAGAGAAGGGGAACGGGAGAAATAGGGTCTGAGGTAGGAGATCTCTGTTGGTTTGTGGGTATGGTGGGTTTTGATTGAGGAACGAGAAGGCAGAGAGCTATTTTTTGAGGAAGGAAAAGGTAGAGAGCTGGTTTTGCGTTTATCGAGGTTTAGAAAAGTTTTATTTTGCATGAAAAAGTTTTTTTTTTTTTTTTTGTGTTTATGTTTTTTTAAAAAAAATATTATGCTAATGTGGAAAATTGTGGAGGATTCAAAAGCTTCCTCTATATATATATATATATATATTAGTGTACAACTTGTACACCCTCTACAAAGTCAAAGAATCCCTCCATTATTTCTCAATTAAAAAAAAAAAAAAAATCTCTCCATTATTTAAACCATGTTCGCTATGCCAAATGCCGAATGTTCCACTTGTTCATATATCTTTCCTTCACATTTCTAACTCTCTCTCTCTTTCTCTCTCACACACACACTACGTGATGTTGAGAGATTTATGTAGCATTGCAATGACGTGGGTGCCACTACCATGTGCTGCTTTTCTCCAGCCATATAAGTTTACAATGCACCAATGTACTATACACTTCCTATAAGGCAACAATTAATTTCATTGTCATTATCAGCATTTTGAGTTGGGTGAATACAAAGATTTTTCCCAATCTATCACCCGTTTAAACATTTATTAATAATAATAATGCTAGAAAAATAATTGCTAAAAGTAATCAACAACTATTACTAAAATTTTGACAGCAATATCTTTCTCATACAAACAATTTTCATTTAGAACATAGAGTTGTGACTTAAATAAATTAGGAATCATGTTCTACTGAATTACTAACATGCAATCCATAGAAGCACATATAAGCTTACGTTCCAATTGAACAGGACATTATTTGGTAAGTAAAAATTATCCCCTATGGCTGTTAGAGCAACCACATTAGTTATTTTAAAATAGGGAAAAAAAAAAGAAAAAAAAAAAAAAGAAAAAGAAAGAAGGTTAGTTTTACACATTTTACCCCAAAAAAACACTATCATCAGTGCTTGCATAACTTTGTATATATATCCAAAAGTTCTATAGTAATTGTGCATATATGCACAGTTATTGTAGCTTTGCATTTAATATTTTAGTATTTTTTTTCTCTCTTCTTCTCTCTGTTCCCTCTCACTTTCACTTCACTCTCTCTTTTTCTCATTTGGCTATAATTTGTTATGTGGGTTCGGATTTGAAAGGGTTTGGTTTTTGGATTTTAGTTTGGTGTTACAATGGTGGGTTTGGGGGTTTGGTTTGGTGTTTTAATGGAGTTTCAGAGGTGATGGTGGTAGTGGTGGTGGTGGTGTTTGGTGTTTATGGGTGGTTGGTTTGGTGGAGCTGGTGTGTGAGCTTGGTTGTTGAGGATGGAGACAGAGATGGAGTGATGGAAGAGATAATAATTTTTAATATTATTTGTCAGTATATTTTATATTATTTTAATGAGTTGTTTATAAAAATAGAAATTTGGATGTTGGGAAAGTTGTAAAATGAGATGGTAAAATAGATAAGTAGGTTTTTAGAGTCTAAAATATAACTTTTTTGGCATCTCGAATGCTAATGCTCTAAGAGCAATTGCATCAAGTGTAAAAGTTGTGTCTATTTTGCCCAAAAAAAAAAAACATATTTTTTCTATTTTACATATCCACTTTTACAAAACACTCATATTAATTTATTTATTCTAAACATTTATTCGTCAAAATATTTATTCTTTTACATTTTTTATTATTTCCTTCACACTTCCCTCTAGAACCTTCTCACTCACTGCTTCTCTCTCACATACCCAACACAACCCAAAATCACCAACAACCAGCCACCATCATCGATCAACGATCAATCCACGCCCACCATCAGCCCACCCAACCACAAATAAATGAGATCAACCACCATCATCAACCCACCTATCCACCATCACCAAGCACCATCATCAAGTAACCTGTCTCCAAAAACTCAAATCCAAAGAAATCTCAAACCGGCCAAATCAACCCAAATACATATGGAATCCCATTCAACCCAAATACATATGAAATCTCAAAACCCATTGATCAAAAAAAGAATAAAAAATTATTAAAACCCACTGGTTCAGGGATGAGAGATTGGAGTGGCTTCGGCGAGAAACAAAGGAAAACCCGTTTTGATCTGAGAAACAAAGGTTTCGAGAAACAAAGACTTCGAGAAACAAAAGCTTCAGTAAGAGCTTCGGCTAGAGGAAGATTTAGAGTGGTAGGCTAACAAAACTTCTATAACTCTGGAATGTAGGAAACTATAAGAAATTTACACGATAAAAATACCTTAGATTAACAAAAAAAAAAAAAAAAAAAGGATAAGACTGTCATTTTGATTAAATGAAGTAAAATGACTACATTTACATACAGTAGTAAAGTAGAAATTAAGCCTTTCATAGAATTCGGTGCCTCAACATAGGAGAAATTATAAAAAAAATGCCAGCATTACTTACAATTATAGTACTAACTACTAACAAGTATCACAATATAATAAAATTTCTATTCCTAGCATTCATTTCATTTGAAAAGTTATCACTTATAAATAATTGGACTTTTTTTTTTGTGAAAATTCACCGATTATTTCATATAGTTTTTTTTTTTTTAAACTAGATACTTTCTTTCACAGAAGAGGAACATAGTCCATCTCCATCCAAAACTCCCAATGCAGATTGCAGGGAGGTGTTCCTCCAACATTACACTTACATGCCCAGCAAGTAGAAAGATTTGGAGTTGGATCACTTACCAGTTCAGAGATATACTTCAATTGTACTAACTTCTCTGCTATAACGGCAGCAAGTGAAAAATTGAGAGTGCGAAACTGCAATGAACAGCAAAATGGAAAATAAATTTTGGGTAAAAAGAGTAAATGATTTCCAAATGAAGTATGTAATAAGTAACTTAATTTGAGAAAATAAAGTGAAAGCTACAGTTAAGGAATTGTTACCAACAAAGAATAAAGGCCAATCTCTCAATAATCTTGAACAAAACATCAACCTTCCGTATTGCAATGACAATGAAAATAATCAACACAAAATAGGCAAAAAAGATTGACAGCAGCCCTGTTTGTTTCAGGGCAAGCGTTTGCAATTGACAGAAGCCCTGTACAAAAGATTAATAATAAAAAATAAATTAATTAAAAAATAAAAAATAAATAAAAACAATGTTACTACCTAGACTACTAAAATTAGCGGGTCGAGGGGAACAAATCAAACTAGTCCTACAATTGCTTTTACAATTTGTTCAGGAAAGAAGGGATGCAATTGGGCGTATATAGATAACTTTCATCTAAGCATCTGTTGGGTCCAAGGGGGTTATTGTAAATATCACACTTGTTGTTTAGGTGTTTGCATGTTTAGAGATTAGAGAAATAGGACTGAAGAAGAAACTAGACTAGAGTTTAATTGTGAGATAATGGGAGAATGAGATAAAACAAGGAATTATTTAATAAGTGAGAGTGAGAGAACTGAGATCGAGAGGAACTAGGGAGAGAATTATAGAGAATTCAAGAGAGAAAGATCCAAGCAAATGCATCACTATTCACTAATGAGATTAGAGTTACAAGTTGAGTATTTATACAGGGACTTGCTCCAATCCTGATGGTTGTTCATTTAGCACATGTTCCTGCATTTTAATATTAATTAATTAAAATAGATTTATATTTCAACATAAATGTAAAAATGTGGGAGTTAATATAGAAGATGAGAAATTAGAAAAAATGTTTAATCCTATATTAAAAATGAGAGAGATTATTTTATTCATTTTAATTATGATGATTAATAGGTTAATATGAATTGATTCAGATATTGAGCTAAATACATGCGCAGAGGGAAATTCCTTATCTCATCCATTAATTGTGTAACTCCAGCCCGTCAGAAAAGGCCTGCACCAGTTATAAAGCTTAGCCAACCAAGGGCTTGAATCTCCTTAAAGAGAGTAAGTGTTACGCATCAGTCCAAATGGCATCGTGATTTTTTTTTTCTTTTCAAATTAATAATATTCAGAAGTATTATTTAGTTTCTCTTTATATTATTTCCATTATTATTGTGTTTGCACCATCAATTTTAAGGAGATTTAACACATGAAACTTACACAAGAGAAACCAAATGAGATTGTTGATCTCAACAAGCCCTTTCGCTTTAAAGGAGCCCACTTCAAAAGGAGGAAAGGAAAGGGCCTCTTCTACTTGAGTCTTCTCAAAGTGGCCTACATCCTCACTAACAAGAATCCTTCAAAGGTTTCTACTGATGAGATGAGTGAGGAAGAATTTTGTCTCCATCAAGAAAAAATAGATAAGTATACAAAAGATGAACACAATTGTTGCTCTTATTTTGAATTTTCTTGCCGATCATTTCTACGATTATTATGATACAACTTATAATTCTGCCAAGAAAATTTGAAAAGTTTTACAAAGCAAGTATGATACCAAGGAGGCGGGTGCAAAAAAGTATGCTGCTAGTAGATTTTTCCGTTAACAAATTGTGGATGAAAAATCGATGGTGGATTAAGCACAAGACTTCCAAATGATTGTGGCAGAATTGAGATCCAAAAGCATAAAGATTGGAAATAATCTAGTGGTAGCTGGCATAGTTGATAAACTATCACAATCTTGGTGGGAGTTCCAAAAGAGTTTGCGGCACAAACAAAAGGAGACATACTTGGAAACTTTGATCACACGCATCCGTTTAGAGGAGGAGGCTAGAGGACAAGCTGCACTCATGACACAGGAGAGCAATAATAATTTCACCACAAAGGTAAACCTTATTTCATCCAATAATAATATGCCCAAAATTCATTTTCCTAGAAATGGTCAATTGAAACCTAAAAAGAGAGTTTTCAAAAATAATAATAGAGCTCAAGGAATGAGAAACCTGAATAAAAATTATAATAATAATCAAGAACCCCCTTCACAAGATCAATTTAATAAATCTTGTTTTTTCTATGGCAAGAGTGGCATATTTCTCAATTTTGCAAATTTTGGAAACATGAATCTATTCTGCAGACTAACGTACCAAAGAGCCTTTAGTGGCTATGATTATAGACATCAATATGGTGCAATATGTTAATGGTGGCCAGATTCTGGTACTAATAGGCACGTTTGCTATGACAAAGATTGGTTCAAGTTGTACACTCCCTTTGAAGAAGAAAAAACAATTATGCTTGGTAACTCTAGCAAAACCAAGGTTCTTGGGAATGGTGAGGTTGATTTGAAATTCACTTCTAGACATGTTCTAATATTGAAAGATGTACTTTACACCTCGTCCATGAAGAAGAATTTGATATCAAGCTTTTTGCTTAACAAGGCTGGCTTCAAGCAAACAATGGAATCTGATAATTATGTAATCACTAAAAAGGAATTATTTGTGGGCAAGGGTTATGCTTGTGATGGAATGTTTAAGTTAAATTTTGACAATAATAAATCATCCATCAGTTTAGTTTATATGCTTTCTTCTATTAATTTTTTACATGCTTGTTTGTGTCATATAAATAGTAGATATGTGGGAATCATAAGTAGTTTATGATTAATTCCAAAATTGTCAAAATATTTTGAAAAATGCAAAAATTGTAGTCAAGCTAAGATTACAAGAATGCCTCATTAAAGTGTTTTAAGAAATATCAAATTGCTTGAATTAATTCACTCTGATTTTATGTGAATTTAAGGGAATTTTAACTCATGGAGGAAATAGATATATTATCACTTTTATTGGTGATTTCTCAAAATATACAACTATTTATTTGTTGAAAAATAAAAGTGATACTTTTGAAAATTTTCAAGATTTTTTTTAAAAGAAGTTGAAAATCAATTCGTTAAAAAAATACAAAGAATAAGAAGTGATAGAGGTCGTGAGTATGAATCAAATGCATTCAACTCATTTGTTTAGTCTTTGGAATATCCATGAAACTACTGCACCATATTCACCTTCTTCTAATAGTGTGGCTTAAAGAAAAAATATAACTCTAATTGTTAACAAAATGTCATGTTAATTGAATCTAGTGCACCTTTACATTTTTGGAGTGAAGCTACATTATCTGCATGTCATGTTTTGAATAGGGTGCCACATAAAAAGTCACATACCACACCTTTTGAGACGTGGAAATGACATAAGCCAAATTTAGGATATTTGAGAGTATGAGGTTGTCTTGCTTATGTAAGACTCACTGACTCTAAAATAACTAAATTAGGTATAAAGGCTACTACTTGTACTTTTCTTAGTTATGTGATTAATAGTGTAGCCTATAGATTTTTTGATCTTGAAAACAAAATAATTTTTGAATCTGGTGATGTAATTTTTCATGAAGAAAATTTTCATTTTAAATAGAAAAATAGTGGGGGTGAAGAAAATATTTTATTACATGAGGCTGTAAATGAAGCTTTAAAAGAAGGATGCGTGTGGAGAGGTTCAATGGAAAAACCAAACCATACGATGGTCGTAAGAAATGCACTATCTATTTCTTTAATTATTTATTTTGTAAATAATTTTTTAATTATTCATCCTTATGATGTAAGTGCATTTATTCTGTAATGTGGAGAGGTTAAGTAAAAAACTCTTGATAAAATTTGTGACTTGTATGAGTGGGGTATCAGAATTATAGGAGCACCCTTGACAAAATTTCACCTATGTGAGTGTGGGGGTAGGGCCGCTCCCTATGAGATTTGGACTTAATCTTAAATACACTCATGAAATTGGGATCAGCACACGACCGTAAAGTGCTAGCTATAAAAGCTCATGTCAACACCTAGGTTGTTATATGTAAGTAGTGACACTTAATTTCCTAAAAGCAGTTCTAATTCAAGTCGGAGACCACTACGACTATGGAGTTGAGATCACTGTTTTACTAAGGGAAGGTTCAATGCAAAGCACACCTTCATGATGCATAGTAACCTGTCTTTGCCTAGTAATCTCTCTTTAACTATAAAATTTAATATTAAAATGAGTGGGGGATTGTTGGAGCATTTTAATACTAATTAATTAATTAAAATGGATTTATATTACAACATAAATGTAAAAATGTGGGAGTTAATATGAAAAATGAGGAGTTAGTGAAAATGTTTAATCTCACATTGAAAATGAGAGAGATTATTTTATTCCTTTTAATTGTGGTGATTAATGAGCTAATATAAATTGATTTAGATATTGGGCTAGATACGTGCGCAATGGAAGGTGAAGGAAGGAGGTGTATTTAACAATTAATCTTGTAACACTTACTACATCAAAATGATGAACCTAATTAATTAGATTAATTTGGGTAAGAAATTCATGAAGCCCATTGGGGCTATAAATAGACTCATTTAGGTTGATTCTAATGTGTACACACACACACACACACACAAATCCAACAATTGCAAGCATTCTTATACACTAAAAAATAGAGAGGTTCTGGGTAAAGAAGGGTGTTCTTTTTGGTGGAGTTTTGGTCTTGAACACTTTGTGTAGATGTTATTCTAGCCATACAACCGTTGGGCTATTGTATCTTAGGGGATACAAGTTAGAAAAGATTTGCACCAGTTACAAAGCTTAACCATCTAAGGGCTTGAATCTCGTTAAAGAGAACAAATGTCGTGCCTCAATCTAAATAATGTTGTGTATTTTTTTTCTCTTCAAATTAATAATATTCAGAAGTATTATTCAACTTCTCTTTGTGTTATTTCCATTATTATTGTGTTCATACCAACATTCCTTGACCAATAACAATGCTGAGGAATCATATATGAAGCATAAATAAATAAATAAATAAACTTGGCTTAAACTTGGGGATCAAAATATTGGGTTCTTCCATGGAGTACATTAGATGTTTGCTGAACGTGGACAGTGTCAAGCTGGAAGACCTTGAAGCAATTAAAGAGCTGGTTGTGTCCTATTACAAAGGACTATTGGGCCAACTTCCCTCTCAACTTTATAATTCAGGTATTGCAAGGGTCACTTATTTTTTTTACCCATACAATTTTCTTGCAAGCAAAAGGAACTGCTGCAGGGAGGGGCAACTGCTTATGAAATCAAGGATACCATCTTCTCAATGAAGGATGAGTGGATGACAAAGCGTCTGGTCTATATGGGTTTTCTGCACTTTTCTATAAAAGATCCTGGCCCATTGTTAAGGAGGAAGTCACTATGTATGAACTGGGATAATTTAATAAATATAAAAAATAATTAGTCAATTCAAGATGACCAATCTCCTGAAGTTAAGAGATGAAACAGACAGGTAATTTACAGAGAGAAAATATTGTTGTATTTGGTACGAATCTCATGTTAGATATTTAGGGCTAACCCTAGGCTTATGCCACTTAGGTCATGGCCTAGGGCCTCTACTAGAGAAAAAACCTCCAAATGTGGGAGCAAAATTTTTTTTTTTTTTAAGAATTGAGATTTAAATATACTAGTTTTACATTTTTGTTCTCCACATTTAAGAAGACCTAAAAAATGAGTAATGCTAGAGAATTTAAGAAGACCTAAAAAAATGAATGATGCTAGAGATATAAGTCTCATGTTATAAAATTCTTAATATCTCTAGCATCATTTATATTATATATATATATATATATATATATATATATATTCTTGCTACCAATCATATTCATAGTATTTTTTTTTTTTTTTTTAGAGAGTTTCAACTTATAGCGTTCGCTCCTGATGATAGCTCTTTATCATTAAATCAAGACACCAATCAGTTTTTGGTGTAGGTGGAGATTGAACTATATATCTCTTATACTATCATCAAAGACTTTACTAGTTGAGCTAATTGGTTATATAGCTATGGTAATTTCCCAAATAAAAATTATGGATTAATAGAATTTTAACACAATCATGATTAAGTGAATTAATCATACTAAAAATTAAGAATAATGGATTATAAATAGATAAAAATTAATATAGTGGGTTTATTCAGATTTTATCTTGTGGTTTTTTCCCTTCAAAGAGAAAAGGTTTTCCATATAAATATTTGTGTTTTTGTGTGAGATTGATATTTTGTCTTGATAAATTTGGCGATAATATTATTGGTGATTGATTAAAATTCTTATTTCATTTTCGTAATTCAAAATATTATATTGTGATCCAACAAGTGATATCATAATTCAATTAATTTAGCAGTTGTTATCTTAATGCTTGTTATCAATAATAAGTAAGTATTAATTAAATAGAAGTGGCTACTAATTGAATTATTTGAATTTAAGTATAAAAATAAGGTCAAAGGTCTTGTAGCTTAATTAGCATCTCTCCATGCATAAAGTGCTTGGGGGTCTAGGAGGAAAAGGATTCGAGCTGTGGGGTTAGCAGCATATTGTAGTTATTTCTCAAAAAAAATATATGAAAATAAGTATTTATAAAATTTAAAAAAATAACATTTTTAAGTTTTTAACTTTAAAAATTTGACGGTTTCAAATTATTTGGATACATTCCGTGTGACACTCTTTCTTGGAAACTTGAACCTTGACTCTTATCCCCCACACTCCACAAGAACTTATACTTATGGAGTAACCATCACACTAAGGGTGCGCTACAGTCACTCTACAAATATTTTCATCCAATTATCATCTAATTATATATATATATATATATATATAAAATAGAAATTCTACCCTAACCTAATCTAAGTGTATATGTGTGTGAAGTTTTCTCTTAGAGATTTAAACCTCATCTACTTATTAAAGGCAAAAAATCATGACTTTTAAGAAACTCTGCTACCGAGGAAAAATTATCATAGGAGAGATAAGTATTTTCTCACAAAATACTTTTTCCTTATAAATACCATTTTTATCCTTAATTTTGTTCACATTTATATAATGTGGCCAGGTAGGTGAGGTAACTTTTTTTCTATTTTTTATTTTTATGTGTGGTAACAGTCCATCGTTCATAATTTGCAATATATGTGAGAGAATTGTGAAAAGAAAAAACCCTTATTCTTAAAAGATTCTTTATTTACCGATTGTCAAAAATAAATATAAAATATAAAAAAATCTTTTTTTACCAAAATATAAGAAGGAAAGAAATATATATATATATATATATCAATAGCAAAATCTACAAAAAGGCAAATTGTCGCTCAATAACCATTTTCATCTACTAAAAAAAAGCTTATTCTTAATTCGATCTTAAAATGTTGAGGGGCTGTTCGTTTTTTTTTTTTTTTTTGAGAGAAAGAGAGAGAGAGAGAAGTTCGTTAATTTGATATAATTTATTTTTCAGTTTTTTTGAAGATTAGTTGTTTGAAAAAATCGTACCTACAAAAATGAGAAAATGAGGTTTAAACAAATTATACTCTAAATAAGTAAGGTTTCTAAAATGTGACCAAACAAATTAACACTCTTGTGATTAAGAGTATTTTTAACAGTTTAATAGTTGGAGGATATAGATTTAAACCTTCCTCTTGAAAATATTAGGAAATGTAAGTTGAATTACAAAACTTTTGATATATAGGTAAGAGTTTATCATGACAACAAAATTAAAAATTTTCATAATAATTAAATTCTATTAATGGATTCTAATCAATTCAATTGGTAAAGGTTTTTTTTTTTTTTTTTTAATTTTTCAAATAAGTGATTTTCTAATAATTCATTAATTTGGTTGTTCATATTAAAAAGAAAATGGTTAGAACTCTAGTACATTAGATTATTTAGTTCTCAAATAATATATGATTGCCTACAGTTTTGGTTTACTGGAGAGATTTCGTTTTTTATTTATTTTTATTTCCTTTTATACATCCATTCATGATAATTGATCAAATATAAATAAATAAATAAAATATCTCTAATCGTCGCTCGTATCTATTAAGTTTGATAAACATCTCTTGTTGTACGTACCTCCATTGATTTATAAAAGACTTTTAATACATGTCTAGCTATGTTCATAAAGAGGTTGGCACTGAATATACTGACCAATATCTCGTGATCTCGTCATAAGCGTAAAGAAAACATCAACACAGAGATCATCAAGGAAGCTATGAAAAATAGTGAGAGAGAGAGAGAGAGAATCTAATAGAGAAGAGAATAGCAGTAGTAGCTTTGAGCATTTTGGAAACTTTATTTTAATAGTTAATTATATAAAAGGAATAATTATTACTTGTAATAAAAATATAACCAAACAATTAAATAATTATTTCTATGTTATAATTATTCTATTACAATGTCTACAGTATACCAAACTACTAAACCGTCCTTAAATTAGCTATTACTGCTTATTTTATGCCTTCGTTATGATACATAATCAATTTCATGTAGCCAATAAGCTGGATAAATTAACTTCAAAGGCACTTTCTATGGGAAAGAGAATTGGCGACACCAATCACATAATCAATATATTATAAGCTCTTCCTAACACATAATGCAACTATTAATTTATTGTCATGATCAACATTTTGACTTTCGTGTTGGGTGAAATACAAAAAATTGTTCCCAATCTATCACCCATTGAAAAACAGTAAGGCTATAAAAATTAAATGCAAAACCATATCAACTATTAAAGGAACTAAAAACTTAGACCATATTTGACAGCAATATCTTTCTCAGTTACAATTTTTTTTTATTCACCCAAAAAAAAATCATTTTGAACATCGAGTTGTGACTTAAAAAAAATTATAAAATCATTTTCTACTTAATTACCAACAGGCAATCCCTAAAAAGCACGTATAACTGAAAATATAATTTCACGATTTCATAATTATAACTAAAATTTAGGGATATGTGTTCAGATGTATGCAAGAAACATTAATGTTTTCTATTAAAAGGAGTGATATGTCCATATTATTTTCAAACATTTTCGCAACAAATCCTAAGTGATAAGTTGTTATTGGTTTTAATTTGAACCAATCACTAAAATTATTGTTTTGCCCGTCAATAACTAAGAGTAATAACCTATCATTTAAGATTCGTTGTAAAAGTGTTATAAAAATATTGTAAAACATAGGAATTCTCTTTCCATTAATCCTAATGAGATTTTAATAGATAAATTATTATAATAGTACTCTAATTTAATAAGGTAACCCTAAAAAACTCTTGAAATCAAACTATCAAAATTTAGCAAATGATAAAAATAAAAACCTACCTACATCCCTCCAATATCACCATTCCATTCCATCGCATTAAAACCTCTTAATCAATAGATCAATCAGCATGAATTAACCTTACATTTTTATCTAAAATAGAAACTGCAAAGCATTTGTAAGTTGCAAAAGCGTTGATAAGTTAAATTGTCAACTCTTCTGGAATAAAGCAATAATTATATAGCAAAATTTGTTATTGCTTTTGTGGTTTTATTAGGAGAACCCATAATTTATATATATTTTTTAAAAAATAACTTAGATTGGTTTGTTTCACCTTAAAATGTCAATCTATATTTGCTTTTTACAATATTTATGTTTCAACAAAGATATTAGATTTTGTAAAGATGAAGTGTAAAACCTTATAAATACATAGTTGATAATGTCTTATATTATTATTATTTTTCAAATAGAAGATAGAAAATGGCACACAATATCGAAACTCTGTTCACTCTATATCATCAATATCAAAACACAGAAACAAAAACATAAAAAATTTAAAAATTTAAAAAAATGCCAAAGATGCCAAACCACCAAATAAATAAAACCATGATTTGCTCTCTCTCTCTCTCTCTCTCTCTCTCTCTCTCCGTGTATCAAGACCATCTTATTTTGGTTTTGTTTCAATTTTTTTTTTTTTTTTTTTTTTTTGGCTATTCCTATTTTTCCCCCTTCTTTTTGGGTATGATGATTAGGAAGCATATAAACAAAATTGCTACTAAGTTAATGGTGGGATACTATATATAGTGAAATTGCCGTGGCAACTTTATTGCACTTTCCAGCATTACAGACAGCAATTTTTTCCTTTTAATAGCCAGTGATATTCAGTTCTCACCTTGCTGCACTTTCTGAGTTAGTTGCTATTATATGTGGTCACTCCAGCAATTGTGTTCAGAGCTCGTAATTGTTCATATTAATGGTTATAGGCTTCTATTTACCATATCAATGGCAGAGAATAAGATGTGCAGAATTATAATAATAATAATAAAAAGTGCTCATGCCTTCTTTAAACTTTTTCTTGCTATATATAAATGTTATATATAACATTGGTATAAAACAAAATTTTATTTAACCAAACATAAATTTAAACTAAAGTAACATACCACTTGGAAAATGAAACCTTTCATTACCACCAAAAAAAAAAAAAAATTACAGTGTTTCAGTATTTTTACATGAAGTGATGAAGAATTAGTTAACAAGAAGCAAAGACATTTTGCAGTCAAAAATGGGATTATAGAATCAAGTAGATCAATAACAAGGAGACATTTTATTCCCTTTCTACATGGGCAGCATGATCCTACAACAAAAATCTCTTTCTAGGCAAATGTTGGAGTATGTTGTAACTCAAATGTCAGCAATGTCAGTATGCTTCGAGTCAAAGCACCGCTACAGTCATACAACTAGCATCATCATACAATCTATAGCCACCTCTTACTTATCTTTGTTGATGGGTGTACTGGAGGAGGTGTCTTCGCATTCCTATTTTCTTTTGTGTCTACAAAAGAAAACAACATTGATCTCAGATCATAAAGACAGAAGATTTTGCTTGTAATATGGTTTAAGGATAGTGTAAGTGTGTAACCAATATTAATCTCATGCAATGACACTTGTATTGGTTTACTTACTAGAATCATTTGACTTCCCTCCAAGAGAAGATCTTCGGGACTTGTCAGACCCTGACGCTGTAATGCCGGTTAGTGATTGTCTCCTATGAGTCCTAGCATTAGCTGTCACTGGTGACTTGGGACCAATGACATTAGTAGCACCTTTGATGGGTGTCTGGAGTTCCATCAAATTCTGTTGGTTCCTGAAATTTTACATTGAAATGTCAAAATGATATAGTGTGCAAGCCAGAGTTCCTCCCTATTATTAGAAATGAATCTTTTTTTCCCCTAAACAAACTAGTCTCACCTTTTCTCAGAGACGTTAATCAGTTTTCCAATTGTCCGCAGTGATCTCCTTATTTGAGATCCCTTACCATTTGCGCTACCAATCAAGTTGGGTGTTTGGAAATCTGTAGAAAGAGTGAGCTCACTTTGCATCATATTCTGAACCTCATTTCTGGCACGTATCGGCGGTTCAGGTGACTTCGGTAGCTGAAGAGTAGGAATTTGTGTTCTACCATCTGTTCTAATAACTCGCTTCTGATAGGTAGTACTAGTAGGACTTCGAGGAGCCTTGGCATGAGAGGCCTCCATCATGGAACCACCATTGCTGAAATGCCCAAAAGGCCTTGTAACTGCTTCTGCATCTTGAATTTGGCCATACTTTGGGATTGATACTGCATCAATTGGTTGAGGTTTGATTGCATCATCTGACAATTTTATCAGCAAATTATCCTTCTTAGCATATTTTGGACCTTCCGAACTCAATCTTCTTGAACGAGTTGGTATGGAAGGGGTTCCCTTCCTATCTTCATTATTCATTGCTTTCTCAGTCTTTGTGGCGCTACAATTTTCAATGCTCAGTCTTCGAGGACGTGGAGGGGTTCTCTCAGGCACTGCTTTTGGTTTTTCAGTTGGAGATCTCGGCTCCTTTATTTTGCTGAACTGCATATTCTGTGTTTCCTTTCTTGTCAAGGCCTTTTTAAGGCTCCCAATCTGCAGAATTTAATAATCTATGAATAAGAGAAAACATTTCTTGGCTTCTATTAGAGGAGCCAAACATATAGCATACAAGACCTATCATATCCAGACATTTGTCTATCCATTTGTTTTTTTCTAAGACACATAAGTCAAAGAAACCAACACTAAGACAATAACAATTCTCTCTTGTACAATTACAGGCACACAAGAAAACACAAGCCTTTAAAATTAATAAGTTGATGAAATAGCAATAATCTTCAATTAGAACAGATTTTGTGCCATGAAATTTCTAAACAAAAATATTTCCCTGACAAATGTTCCGAACTAGGAAGGGATCCAAATCAATTAATACGAACACTGACTATAGCATTCTTTTTTTCTTGAAAAAAAAAAACGTTGACATTGGAAATGGTTTCCAACAAGATAATCCTGAAATCACAATGATACTAGTGCCTGAAATCACAAGATAATCCTGAAATCACCATGACTGGTACTAGTGCCTGAAAAACTACTAATGCTCTATTAAAGCCCCATAACTGCAGGATGGCCCAAATAAAGTGGGCTTGCAGAAGAAAATCCAGATTCCAGACAGCCAATCAACTTTTGATATGAATGACAGCAACAATTGGTCCAAAGATGGGAGACTGAAAGGGATATAAAATGAAGAATTACAAAGCACAACTGAAATGGAAATTTAAGTGAATTTGATTACCTGTTCTTTGAGTTGCATAACCTCACTGCTCTCCTTGTTCACACGAGCAGCACCAAGTTCAATAGTTGAAACCCTCTGAGCAAACTTCAAAGTACTGACTGTTTCACCAAATGAATCTTCTTCCGGACTCACATGAGCAAACATTAATGTTTTAGCATGTCCACCTATGATACAAATTTCCACGTAGAAGATATTGTCAATACAAAGATCATACAATTTTCTATTTAGAAAATGAATCTAATCCTTTTGAAAGAAACAATCCTATAAAGTAATGTGACATGATCCGATTGGAGAACCAATTAAAAAACAGATTATATTATAAAGAAACAAGCTAGTGGTTTGGAAAGAGGCACATTGCAGACCTAAGGAGTCTTGCAAGAGAAGTGTGAGTTTGCTGTTTCGGTAAGGAATGTGAGAGCTTTTCTGAGCCAAGGCTGTAATAACATCTCCTAAACAAGAAAGAGACTTATTAATATACTGTGCCTCCTTAAGCCTGTCTCCTGTAACTTCAGATTTGTCCACTCGTTCACTTCCAGCAAGGTCTACCAGATGCAGGCAACTATGTAGAGCGCTTCCTGATATATCTTTGCCATGCACATGTACTGTGAGGACACTGCATATACATGCAAAACAACCACATCTTTATCATACTTAATCATTTATAATTTTCAAACTTGACAGACTTCAAATACTGTATAATCCAGCTGTGAAAAAAAAAAGGATTTCTTTCTCCAATAACTACTAAATTTAAATAGATCCTGAATCAGCTCCTAAATACTAACCTGTGGGAACGACTACTACTGTTGTTAATTGCGGTAGAGCTGACAACACGATTCACCTCACCAAGTTTCATCAAATTCAGAACATCAGTGGTGGACTTAACAGGATGCATTGTAGCGTCTGGAAGACTTAAGCCACTGTCACCAGTACAGCTCCGAATCTCTAATGTATGCTTAGTTAAGAAAATAGATTTAATAAATATATGTAATAAAAACACCATCAGATAAAGAGTTTCATCTTCTACAACATATCAAGGTTCATTTGTAAAGTTAGAAAGCCAATATGAAAGGATATTTGGTGGTTGATGAATCTTCTGTAAGAAGGTCTCGTACTTGTTCATTATATATTTCAACCATCTGGACATGAATGTCATAATTTATGATGTCCTTCCTTCTATTAGACAGCTGGAACAGATCTTTCAGAGCAAGATAATTAATCCCCCTGTCCTTCATTGATCCACCAGATGGACCACTCTGTCACCATATAAAAGAGTCAGACGGAAGAATCTTGGTTAGAAATTATGAAAAACTCTAAATAGCCTATAGCCGCCCTTTGTTCTGTATACATGGATTACAAAACATAAAGGCAATTCATTATCACAGTAAAGGTATCCAGAACAAATAAGAAATAGGATATAGGAAAAGCTGCTGAAGGTAATTATAATCAAGCTTAATCTGATAATGTATATATGTTACCATGGTATGTGTTTTTCCAGATCCAGTTTGACCATAGGCAAAAATGCATACATTGTAACCATCCATCACAGACCTAATTAGTGGTTGTGTGTCCTTAAAAACCTCATCTGAAAATTAAAAGGACAATATTGATTAAAAAATTTGATTAATGTAAGAGCCATAAATTAGAAGAATCTCATGTGATATTACCTTGGGTGGCAGCTGGACCAAACACCCGGTTAAACTGAAAAACTTTCCTTCCATCTTTTTGGGGTTTTAGTGGGTCTAAGATCACAAGTGAACCATTGTCTCCAACAAAATCTATCACAGTTTTGGCTTCATAACTTAAAGATGGTCTAATTCTACAATAAACTCGAATATTACCTGAAATTCATGAATTAATCATTAGATTCACCTTAATGCTGAAGATAAAACTGTCCCTTCAAATACAAATACAAAAAAAAAAAAAAAAAAAAAAAAAAAGAAGAAGAAGAAAAAGAAAAAGAAAAAAGAAACATATACATATATAGTCAACTTTTGTGTCTCAAAAGTACACCAACCTTTCAAATCCTGGACCATGTTGTATAAATTTCTGTTCTCTTTTACAACCCTGTAATATCCAACAGCAGCAAAAGACAACTCCTGTACCTGACTTTCTGAACCAACAAAAAAATAGTATATTTTACACTCCAAGAAAAATTCATTGTAAAGGCCTCTATAATGTGCATATGGCAAGATCATTCAAGACATTGATTGATCAGTAAAAAAAAATATTAACTACTAAAAAATATGTATATTTTCAAGAAGAAAAGTACTAAAGAACCCCCCTGCTTTTCAGAAATCGTTGATGAATATTGGATTATGCTAAAACGTAGCAAGTGGAGTCACAATTGCAGTTTACTCCATCAGTATGGATGAAAAAGAACATGGTCTAACAAAAATATCTTTATAAATTGACACAAATTACAAAAATGGGAAATGGTTTGGTCTTTACTTTTTTGAAAAGATACATATAAGTTGATTTGAACTTTGATAACTAATTTACAGTTATAAAACATAACCAGAACTTTAACAATTCACTGATTCTAGTACCCCTAGCAACATACCTAGGTCTTTCAAATCTCTCTGCACCTGGGACTGCAAGTAATTGAATTCCGTCTTTGTTGATGACAAAAGGCCCTTGAGATCCTGCAATATGAACACAACATTCTCAGATTAAGATTAGATATATGCAACACTCCTCCAATGCATGTCTTTTTATAATCATATTAGAAAACCAACCGCATTTTCCAATTGTCCTTTGGTTTAAACAGAAATTTTGTAATAAGATTTGATGCTAAATGGGAATAATTACATTAATCTCTATGCTTCCATGTTTAAATTATTAACCAGGATTGAAAGATAATCAAAACTCTTCACTGTTAAAATTAATCAGAATTTTATAATCAAACCAATTTTAAAACTCATCATATCTGATTAGGAACTTGAGTATGCCACATAAGCCATTCAAACAGTGTAAATGGTAACCTTCAGACAATGGAAGAAAATTTATTCCTCAAAATCTACAAGAAGTTTAGGATTGAGAAAAAAAAAAAAAACCTTACCAAAAGTTCCTTTTCTTGCATTTGAAATAGACTCCTATGTTTGCAGTTACCTTTGCTCAAGCAAGCTCTGCAACTCTATAAAAGAGATGTACAAAAGTCAAATGACAATCAAACGCAACGTAAACAATATTTAAATCAAGCAAAAGTGAGGAATAAAAACCTTTCATATAGTGAAATAACATCCTTCTTGGACAAGTTTCCTCTAGACCGTTTTGGAGGAATATCCTCCAACACATTATGTGTCAATTTATAAAACCATCCACATGTATTAAATCACATGACTCATTAAATAGTTCATGTGACTAAAAGGACACCTGAATGATCGTTTGAATCACCACTTAGTGAATTGGAAGAATTTTTCTCCAAACCAATTTAGAAGTAAACTCTATCCCCAAGAAGGCCAAAATTGACATAACTAGTAATTTTTCTTTGCTTTGAGACTTCAACCTTTTTTATGATAAGATTAAGCATAAGATGATACCTTGGAATTTTCAAGGGTAGATATTTCCTCCAAAGGCATATGTGTCGATTGGAGAGCTGAGCTACTTCTATCTTTCAATAAATCCTTTAACTTCATTTGCAACTGATTTTGGACAGAAGATATAAAAGCTTTTAGGGAAGAGAAACTTAAAATGATAAATAAACCCAAACTTTTCAAATTAAGACTACAAGAAGTTAATTTGAAATTAAATTTCTACCAGGCTAAAATAAAGAAAGGGGAAACAGTTATGCAGTAAGACAACAATTGGAAATAGATGATGCATCTAATTGAAACCAAAGATCCTAGAGTCCCCTTGGTGGTGACAACTAATTTCTAATAGTTCACCTTACACTTTCTAGCCTATATTTTAAGTTAGGTGATTAAACACCCAGACTGCAGAAACCTAATGCCACTGACATATTTCAGTAGCAAACCTACAATAACTTTTTAACCGATGGTCCAAAAGAGCATTTTCCATCATTACAATAATGAGTTCAGATCTAACAATGTTGATTATTACTTATTTTCATTGACGAGTAAAAAAGAACGAATTATTGATAGTTAAAATGTGGTCAAATAAGATTTTCAAATGTACATGCTCCTGTATCAACTCGTCCTGATTATGATTATATCAATTATGTACTGTTTTAGTAAATAATAATAAGTATACTGTAAACTATTAACCTTCACCTATTTCTGATTGCTGCATCAACTCAACTCAACTAAGCCTTAATCCTGACTAATTGGTAACTACAGGCCTTAAATTGTTATCTTTATTTAGAAATCAGCTCGCTTAATAGCCAGTACATAACAATTTATCTCTGACATGCAATTGTGATATGGAAACCAAGTGATTGTCAAACTAATTAATGAAGTCTTTGTGTAGGTTCACAAAGATATTCAACAGTTATAAGTGCTGCTTGGTGCACCAGAAAAAGTATTGCCTGGGTTTGACACGAGTATGGGCACAACAATCCAAGGAAGAAATATACGTTATCACATGTAATGTTCTCTACTTAGGGTGAGTTTGGATACCACTTATATTGTTGAAAACTGAAAATAATTTTAAAAAATAATAATAAAGTTACTGTTCACCAAAGGGTTACTGTAGATATGCCTATTTGCACTGTTCATGATAGGCACTGGTTAAAAAATAAAATAAAATAAAAAAGGGCCTGAAACACATTTTGACGCAAAATGTGGATGCAATAATTGGTACCCAAATGGTACCTTAATCTCCCATTTTAATCATAACAAGACCTATTATACTATAGCAAAGAAAAGTTTCCCTAAACCACAGAACTTTTCCCAACATCAGTCCCTTATACTAAAACTGATAAAATGGAGAAGGGCCAAACCAAGAATAGAAAAAGGTAAAATTTTTTGAAAGTTCTATTTGGTTATCCTAATCTACAGCTCTATATTTCAATATAAAAATAAATAAATAAATGGACCCTCACACTTGAAAATTAAACATATCTTCAGAATATGTGTCTAGGAAAAGAATAAAATCTTTTCATGAGTCATATAAAACAGACCTCAGGGAACTTATTCTGAACCTGTTCCTCCAAACAACTTGACATGATTCTACTAAATAACTTTACTGGATCCTGTAGCACAAGAGAAATATAAGAAGGAAAAAAAAAAAAAAAAAAAATCAACTTCAAATCTGACTATAATTCAATATTTATAAGTAGAATCAAAGTAAACTTCTCTAATGATGTAACTTATTGTTACCATGTTTCTGTTACGGGAGGAAGCAAGGAGGTTCTCATCAATGTTTTCTTTTGAGTCAACCATGCAGTCAACAATTAACTTGACAATTAATTCTATATCAGCTGCATCACATGAACAAAAGTAGAATGAATAACATTGTATTCACCAAGTAAAAGGGAAGACAAAATAGGTACCATCTAAAAATTTATTTTACAACATTATGTGAAATCATTCTGGATCTTTCTTTAGCGACCAATGCCATTATGCAAAATTTCTAGAAATGTCTATACAAGTTACCTTATGAAACATTTGATTTGCTATAACAATGAGTGAAAGAATACCGATAGATTATTTTAGTTCAAGAGCTTTACTACTTGTATACAAATGCAGTTATTTTAACTCAGAAGTCTATTGATGGAATCTTATTATTAACCATATTCGCTGCTATTTAATTCAATGAGTTTGCCATTGATTTTGATGATATTTAACAATGACTGAAATTGTCCATGTACGTTGGCCTTATAAAAAAGATCAAAGCTAAGTAACGCCTCATTGATTTATCTAGCATATATTAGTACATATGTATAACTACCTAGTAGACTATATGCATATATGAAACATAGACAAATGCATAATGAAGAGTGACCAATTCAACCTTCAATAGGTGGCTGTTTCTGATTGTCACTGTCAATAGGTGGCTGTTTCTCACATGTTGCAGACATATCTAAGCGCCTACAGGAGTCTGATGAGATTGCAGCTGAGGCTCTAGCATGCATCCTACTAGCAGAATGCACAGAGAATGGAGATTTAACATTTTTTAAAAATCCATTTCCACCGCCCATCTGCTTCCATTCGTGATATGATTTAAGAGTCAATATGCAGTCAACAACCTTTGCTGCTGACCCTGCCTCCATTGCATCCTGAGAAAAGTGCATTCCAACAATTATTTAGCAATAGGTACATGGTACATACATATATATGCGCATCCATATACACTAATGTATATAGCTTACCCTGTCAAGATCAGAAGCTTCAAAAGCAGGCAACTTCAGCTCTTCAACAGCCACCAAAAAGTTCCGGACATTCTCAAAGTACTGATAGGCAGGCAGTGGTTGCGATTCCCAGGTGACTGGTTGTAAATGTGACGGATTCTCCACAACCTTAAAATATTAATCAAAATCGAAGCAATCAGAATTAAAATTAAAATTAAAAAAAAAAAAGAAAAAAAAAAAAGAAAAGGATGATGCCTAATCTCAATTTGGGACACACAAAATGACTAATCACAGCCTAATAAGAGTATCGAGCCTAATTTAGTAAAGGTGGGATTGTTAACTTTTGAAAAAACGAAATCAACATATAACATAAACATTCAGTGGTTCACTTTCTTTCACTTTCCTCAGGTTTCTTAGCAACCAAACAAGAAGGTAGATAGTTATTATAACCTCAAGTAATACCTTGGGCACTGCTCCTGGGTTAATCTTGTTGATGGCATTGCATAAGACCAGACCATTTCTCAAGCAAGAAATGAACTCCCTCTCTGATGGCTGCTTCGATATGTCCAGCGGACCCACCAAACTCTCAAGCCAACTGACTGCTTGGTATCGTCTCCAAGCTGCAAAAATTAGCATAAGAAAAGGGATCATTAACACAAAAATATTTCCAAGTTTAGCTTCCAAGAAAATGCAAGAAATCACAAAAATAAATAAATAACAACAATAATAAGCTAACACTATGACTCAAAAAACCAAAAACCTAAACTTGGCTTTGGAAAAACAACCGCTCACTAAAAAAATTCAAACTTTCCATCACTTTCTTTCCAATTCTTCAACTTTCTTTTCTTTTTCTTTTTTCTCAGCAACCAAACAGATACACAAAAACTTGAAACTAAATTGAGAGAAAGACTGACCTGCTTCTTCAGCCTTTCTTGAAGCCAAATTGAATTCACGCAACCCACTTCTTGCACTATCCTCCATTGTAAAAAGCCACCCAATCTCTTTGCTTTCTTGAAAAAGCACCTGAAAATATCAGAAACCAATTTAAATCCAGAAATGAACAAAACCCATAAATCACATTTCCATTTCAGTGATCAAAAACCCAAGAAAGCAATCACATTCCCATTTTACATACTTGTTCAGTTACTGGGTACAAGTTCTTTCACTGTGGGATTAAAGAAAAACCATAAAGACCCAGAAAACACACAGAGAGAGAGAGAGAGAGAGAGAGAGAGAGAAATTACTTAGAGTTGAAATGGAACAGAGGGAGTGAGGGAGTGAACTATGGTTGTTTTGGTTTTGGGGTTTTTTTTTCTTTTTTTTAATAAACTTTTTTATTAGGTTCGGATCCGAACCTGAGGTTTCGGAATCGTAACGTTACTAATTGAATTTTTTGAATTCAAATGAGTAGGGACAGAGGTGCTTTTCTTTAGGTAAGAATGATTGATCCTAGCCGTCTATTTTGTTGACCAAGTAGTATAAATCAAAAGACCAGATTTATAGTAAAGGGTGTTGTATTTTAAAAGAACTTTTGGGTTGGGCTTCTAGTAGAGGCCTTTGGGTTTTGGTTTGTTTTGTGATTTCAATGTATGAGATTATCAGATTCTCTTCAATGTGATTTCTTTCCATTTGTGTATGGCTTGCCTTATATAGGTACTAGTAATTAGTAATTTCAAATTCAAGCTTTTCTCTTTCTTTTAATCAAGATAGGAATTTTATTTCTTGTAAAAAGCTATTTTAAATTAAAATTTTAAAATTCCATAGTATAATTAAATAGAAATTAATATTATCACATTTAAGACGAAAAAACCCTTATAATTAACAATTAGAACTCATATTTTTCAAGTATTGAATCTCAACTCTCAAGAGGTGTAATTAGTAAATAAACTTTATGTCCTTAAATAAAAGGTGCAAACTTAGAACATTTCTTATTCTTTAGTGAAGAAAGAGTAATGAATAAGGGATGGAAGGAAATTTTGTAAGTTTCAATGGGTGTTTTTTGCTTCTTAAATATTGTTATATGTGCAAATCACATGCGTCAACCTTTGATTATTGTATTGGTGTGAACGTGTGCATGCACTAGAACCTAAATATTTGTTGGCTTCTGTTAACTAAAATTAGTTCTTATTTCCATTTCATGCTTGACTAAGACTGTTTGGAAGCTATACTCTTTAACATTTCCATTTCATACTTGACTTTGACTAAGGCTTGTTTGGCTTCTGTTAACTAATTCCTCTCCTTTTTTTTTTTTTGACCTTTTGAATACCCACAATAATTTTAGAGAAAATAGTCAAAATATCATATTTAAAAGAAAAAGAATATCAAGATATGCAACCACGGTTAAAAATAATGAGTATTAATTAGCTTTAACTTGTAAAAATTCTTATTGTCAAATAATTTATTTAATAATTGATATGTGTATTTTATCGTTAAAAACATATTATATTGTATAGTCAGAAGTTTATAGATATACATGAAATTCCTAGGACTACTAAGATTAGTATTATAAACCCTTGGAACTAATTACAAGCAATAGTAAAATGAGCCTAATCTCTCTCTCCCTCTCATAATTTTTTTTTCTCTCATGCACGTACTACATTTTCTCTAGCAAAAATACACACACCATATTCAACTTTTTAACGATTATAACTGCACCATGCATATTTACCCCCCCCCCCCCCCAAAAAAAAAAAAAAAAAAAAAAAAAACCTACTCTATGCCATGTATTTAAATAGTTGTGAAAAAGAAGAGAAAAAAAAATTGTCACATGCATCACGTGTGCCCACGTCCAATATTTTTTTGGGGGCTTAAATATGCTTTTTTGAAACTCAACTTTTTTGGTTTCGTTTTAGGGCTCATAAAATTTTATATTTTATTTTCGTCATGATTTAAAATATACGGCTGTATTTGTGCAACATCTACAATAGGTGGATGACGTAATTTTTATCCTTTTGGTAAAAGGTATTTGTTACTTTACAAAGAAATTGGTATTTTGGTAAGGTTGTAATTCTTGGATTAGATGTATCTAATTACATTAACAGATGTGCACATTCTCAAAGACTCAAGGGGTACATGTTCCATGTTTGCATTAGATACTAGGACCTTCATTTGAATTCAATAACAATTTAATTCTCTCTAGACACAAAGTTGTGATCACCATTCAGACAAGACTGGTCATTACAGGGACCATTCACTGACATAGCTAACAGAATGTTCGGGTACAATTTTTTTTTTTGGAAAAGGAACTCATCTATTATTCTTTTTTTGGTTAAACGGACAAATATATTAAAACTAACAAACAAAGTTCAAATCAGAGTCAAGTCTGACCGAGTACAAACCAGAACCATCAAATTCCAACCTACTTCTAATGTCCTCAGGTGGACAAGGAAAATATAAAAAGCTACTATCCTGCTCAGCACCCATCCTAGCAAGAGCATCTGCATAGCAGTTAGCTTGGCGATAGATGTGTTTAACTTGGACCTGATCAAACCTAGACATGAGTTGCCTACAGTCATCCAAAATGGGAGAAAGGACATTGTTCTCATAATTAACATTGTGAAAAATATCAACAATCACTTTAGCATCTAATTCAACTATTAGAGAAGAGATATTTAAATTGTTGCACAAAGTAAGCCCATCCCGCAGCCCCCATAACTCTGCCTCGAAGCTGTTAGTAAATCCCAATCCTCCTTGCAAACCCAACCACCCAGTTGCCTCTTTCATCTCGCATAATACCACCACAGCCTGCTACACCCAGATTGCCCAAAGAAGCCCCATTCATGTTCAATTTAGTCCAGCCGCTTGGTGGCTTCTCCCATCGAACCAGCTTGCTTGTTTTGCCATTAGGAGCTTTAGAAGACGAATAGCAATACATGAATTCCATTGCTTGGTTGGTTATCTCAATAGCCAGCCTTGGATTTGCTGGTTTCCCATTGAAAACATAGTTGTTCCTGCTCTTCCAGATATGCCAAATAGCAAAGGAATATAGTAACTTCCAAGGAGGAAGCCCATCAATGATACTTTTACTCAACTTCCCATTTTAACTCAACCAATCCTTTAACTTTGACCGCCAAAAGCCATGGTTACACTGTCCTACACTCCTAGCTATCTCCAAGTAAGCTGAACCTGAGGACAATCCCTTAAGGCGTGGAGTATGGTTTTAGCAACCCCTTGGCATATAGCACACTGATTATCACTACCCACCCATCGCCCTACAAGGCAATCCTTCACTCCAATACTATTATGGGCACATTTCCACAGAAAAAACTGGATGCGAGGTAATGTCATTAGTTTCCAAATCCAATCTGCATTGAAGGGCAAATTTGTATCATCTCCCATTGCTATCCCATATGCACTTTTCAAATAAAAAATGCCCCTAGGATTTTCCACCCATGCTAATCTGTCACTGCCTCTTCCTTGAAAGGAGATTGGAATAGCTTGAAGCATTAACTTGTAATCCAAAGGAAATTCAAAAGGCAGCTTGCTCCAGTTCCACCCTGAGTCTTGAATCACATCCTTGACTTCTAGCATGGATCAACTGTCGAATAGAACCTTGTTTAGTCCAATTTCCATACCAAAAGTTGATCTTGCTATCCTTACCAACCGTCCACCTACTACCCTTCATAAAAACCTCCCTTCCCTTTTTGATGGTTGTCCAAATCCTTGAGCAAGGAAGTCTATCATCATTACTTGAATTTCGCCTTCTATTAGTACAATACTTTGCATCAAGCACTTTTGCCCATAAGGCGTCTTTTTCATTATGCAATCTCCAATTCAATTTAGCAAGGAGGGTAGTGTTCCTCCCCCTGGCTGTTTGCAGGCCAAGACCACCTCTATCCTTTGGTTTAGTCACTTTATGCCACCTAACCCAGTGAATCTTCCTTGCTGCCTTCGATGAACACCACAAGAAATTTCTATTCACACTATCCAACCCATCAAGAATCTTCCCCGGAAGGTGGGCACACTGCATGACATAGGCTGAGATTGTTGCTAAGGAGACTTGAATGAGGACATTTCGACCAACCATGGAGAGCAAATTAGCCTTCCAGCCAGCTAGCTTTTGCATAACTCTATCCAGGACAAAATTATAGTCTTGGGAAGATGATCTGAGATGCTTAATAGGAATACCCAAATACTTGCCAAGGTTCAAGGTTGAGACAAAACCCAAAACATCACAAAGGGCCTCCTTTGTAGCATCATCCACATTAGGCGAGAAATACACTCTTGATTTAGCTTCACTAATAGTTTGCCCTAAAACACCACAAAAGACATTAAGAACCTTTCTAATGGCAACACAATTAGCATAGTCCATTTTAGCAAATAAAACCACATCATTAGCAAAGAGTAAATGAGAGAATGTTGGGCCACCTTGCGAGGCTTTAATTGGCTGCCACTCCTTCATACTACACTTCTCTTCAATTAGTTGCCTAAGAAAATCCATACAAAAGATAAAAAGGTATGGGAATAAGGGGTCCCCTTGCCTAATCCCTCTCAATGGATAAATTGGGTCTATGGCTTCTCCATTAACCATAATGGATGCTGACACGGACGAGACACAACTCATTATGATGTCAATGAGATCCTCCGGAAAATTAGCTCTAATTAACATTACTTTTATAAAATTCCATTCAAGCTTGTCATACGCCTTCTCCAGCTAAAGCTGGTGGGGGGTATCTTCCACCCAAAACATATCCTCAGTTACATTTTTCGTGTATCTAGCTAAAGAATGTGCCACGTAGTTAGCACCTCAATTAACATGGCTAAAGCATACCCACCTAATTCCTTTAGCAAGCCATTGGATGTCCTGGATTATGTGCCCAAGCCGAGACTGATCAACCCCTAGTGATGAGATTGAAGACATAATAGCTGCGTTATCCCTCTCAATGACCAAGTCTGTAAAACCTACATCAATAGCGAACTATGTTGCCCTTCTACAAGCTAGAATTTTTGCCTCTTCACTGCCACCCATAGGTGGGCCTTTTGCAGACATAACAGCCATTATCTCACCCTTTCCATTATGAATTATTGCCCTAACCCCTGAATAGTTTAAGTCTGAGAAAATTGCGACATTGAAATTTAACTTGAACACTAGGTCCGAAGGAGGTTGATATATACTACACCTGCACCCTTTTGTGTTGGGATATCCAGCTGTTCTTGGGACCGATGGAACTCATTCAGATAATCTCACTCCCTTTTGTTTAGACACCTCGAGTCCATAACTTTTCTCCCATGTACAACTGCATTCCTTTGGTTCTATATTAGCCAAGCTTGCACTAGGAAAAATTCAAGCTTGGCTTAGACGGGCAAGCATTTGATGAAATAATTGGAGCACGTCTTGTTGGCCTTGATGGCTTTTTTGTAACCTTACAAGACCCCCTGCCCAAACATCCTTCGCAACTGCACAGTCCCATAATGCATGTACCCCTGTTTTGGACCCCCTCGTGCAAACTATATAGCCATCATCATCAATGATCTTTCTTCTCACAAGGTTTGCATAGGTAGGCAGGGTGTTTTGGCATGCCTTCCATCCAAAGACCTTAATCTTGTTAGGCACTTTTAGTTTCCATAATTTTGACCAAACCT
The DNA here is from genome assembly GCA_023055345.1 of Quercus wislizeni. Taxonomy (NCBI): domain Eukaryota; kingdom Viridiplantae; phylum Streptophyta; class Magnoliopsida; order Fagales; family Fagaceae; genus Quercus; species Quercus wislizeni. Next base: position 15,102,428 of record JALGQJ010000014.1, read on the forward strand.
GGACCCCAAATGGACTCATGGATGTCTCTGCCCCGTCTTCATTTTTCTTGAGTTATCTCGCAGCATGGTAGCCCAATTTAACTGAGTATACACTCTTTTTTGTATGTCACCATATCATTGCATCCAAGGCTTGTCTGTGACTTAGTGGTTTCCTCATAATAGCATTAGCATCATCCTTGTGGAATTTTGCATCAATTAAATCACTCTTCCACACTTTCAGGTCCTAATTGATGAGATCAGACACATACCATTCCCGCTCCTCCTCATTAGATGGATGAATCCCCCCATTTGTTGGATGATTTGGTATCCACTTATCTGTTAAGACCTTAACTTCTGATCCATCCTAAATCCTCTAGCAACATCCAAATTTTAAAATTGGTATTGCTGTCATTATGCTCTTCCACACATATGAACAGTTTGGTACATCCTTAGCTTCCAAAAAGTGAGACTGTGGGAAGTATCTAGCTTTGAAGCACTAGTACATTAAGGAGTCTTGTTGCTGAATTAGCCTTTATCCCTACTTTGCCAACATGGCTAAATTGAATGTCCGTAGGTCTCTAAAACCCAATCCTCCCATCTTCTTGGCCTTGGTTAGTTTGCTCCAACTTGTCCAATGAATTTTCCTCTCCTCCCCTTCCTGCCCCCACCAAAACCTTGCACACATTGAGCCAAGTTCATCACAAAGCTTCTTGGGTAATTGAAATAACCTCATGGAATATGTGGGAATCGATTAAGCCACTGCCTTAATTAACACCTCCTTCCCAGCTTTTGATAGCATCTTACCCTTCTACCCTTAGAGCTTTTACCACACCCTATCTTTAAGATAGGCAAATTAATGATATTTTGCTCGACCAACCAACGTGGGTAGACCTAAATAAGTCTCAAATTGGTCTACTATCTTCACTCCCAAGGAGTTTTTGATCTAGTTCTTCTGCTCTATCAGTGTATTATTACTAAAGTACACTGATGATTTCTCCAGATTAATGCAATGTCCTAAGGCTCCAACATACACTTTCAAAATCTCAGTAATCACTTGCAAATCACGCTGCCTAGCTTGGCAAAAGATCAATGAGTCATCTGCAAACAAAAGGTTGGTAATTCTTGGGGCCCGTCGACAAATAGAGACTCCTTGTATTAGCTTCTCAACTTTTGATTTCTGCAACAAAGAGGTGAAGACCTCTGTACATAAAAGAAACAGGTAAGGTGAGAGAGGATCTCCTTAACGGAGTCCCCTGGATGGAGTAATATTACCATATGGTTTCCCGTTTATCAAAACTAAATAAGAGGGTGTGGTGACATAACACATAACTCTATCCACCCATATTTCAAGAAAGCTCAATCTAACCATAACACCTTGAATAAAATTACATTCAATTCAATCATAGGCCTTACTAATAACCAGTTTAAAAGCAAAAGAGCCATTTTTCCCTTTTTTTCCTACCATGCATGGTGTGTAGTGTGTCATATGCTACCGGTACATTATTAGTTATCAAGCGACCTGGGACAAAAGCACTCTGTGTTGAGTAGATTATATGTGGGAGGATTTGCTTCAATCTATTAGCCAGGACTTTAGAGATGATTTCATATATGACATTACAAAGGCTAATGGGACGGAATTCAAAAATTTTCTAGGGTGATTTTATTTTGGGAATAAGCACAATATGAGTATAATTTATTTCAAGCACCATATAACCAGAATTTAAAAAGTCTAACACTGCATTAATCACTGTATCACCTACAACATGCCAAAAATTTTGGTAAAAGAGAGTATTCATACCATCGGATCCAGGTGCCTTTGTTAGTCCCATTTGGAACAACGTTGTTTTAACCTCTTCTGCACTAAACGCACTGTACAATACTTGCTGCATGTTAAGATTAATCTTTGGAATAATAGTGTTGAAACAATCCTCTATCCTTTCACATGTTCTTGCCTTAAACAAATTCTCAAAATAATTCACTGCCACACCTGCAATATCTTCCACTTCCTCCACCCATATATCATCTGCATTTTTCAATCTTTTGAATATGATTTCTCCTTCTTTGTTGGGATGCTTTTGAATGGAAGAATTTTGTATTCTTATCCCCATGTTTCAGCCAATGAATTCTAGACCTTTATGCCCAATAAATTTCTTGCTTATGAAGTAAAGCATCAAGATTTTTACTAGCCACCAAAAACTCAGCTCTACTTTCCTCAGTAAGATCAGCTGAATTCAATTGTTCTATCTTCTTCTGGAGCTTCTTTATTTCTTCAGCCTCGAGTTGTGTTTTTGAAGAACCCCAAGCTTGTAAATCCATGGCACATGCAACAACTTTCTGCTTCACCAAGCCTAGCCCTGATGATTCGGCCCCACCTCTCTGCCACGCTGCTTTAACTACATCCTCACAGTCACCAAACAACAACCATGCTTTCTCGAATTTAAAACTCCTTTGACCTTGATACCATAACTTCCCAGAGCTTTAGCCATGCAAAATAATCGGCAAGTGATTTGAGGCATGAGAAGATAAATGAGTCACTAAACTTATCGAAAATTTTTCTCTCTAATCTGTCATCGCCATTGCTCTATCCAATCTCAATCTGGTATTTGCATCTCCAGACCTTTTATTATTCCACGTAAATTGGTAGCCACGAAATCCCAAATCTTCGAGTTGGCAATGGTCTAATGCCTCACGGAATGCATCCATTTGGTTGTGTTGTGGCGGTCTCTTGCTTAACTTCTCTGTAGATTGTAGAATAGCATTAAAGTCACCAATACATACCCATGGACCATCTACCACCGACTTAAGATGTTGAAGAATCACCTAAGTCTTTACCTTTTGACTAGCTTCAGGCCAACCGTAAAATCCAGATAAAAACCACACAAAGCCATCTTCCTCCACAACCTTGGCCAATATATAATTTGCTATATAATTGATCATATCTAGCTAGACATCACCCTTCCAAAGTAAAGCTAAACCACCCCCTGGGTTTGGATACTTCACAACAAAACGGTTAGGAAACAGTAAGTCACCACAGAATCCATTAAAACCCTCATTGTCTAATCTTGTTTCCATCAAAAAACATACCTTGGGAGCTTAATCCCTTACAAATTTGCGAAGGCTTCGAACTGTCCAAAGGTTCCCAAGCCTTTGGCAGTTCCAACTTAATAGTTTCATTGCTTCTAGCAAGGGTGATTATCCACACTCGCCGATATCTTGTCTGCGTATTTGTCATGTGCTCTTCAAAATCCTTTATACTATTGTTGTCTATTGTCTTCGAAGACACCCTTTTCCTTAGCACCGATTGATAATCTCTACCTTGTTTTTCTTTAGGCCCACAATCCACACAATGCATCCTAACCCAAGTAGATTTGGGCTTTGGCACGTCCAGCCCATCTTGCATGTTGATATCCACGTAATTAAATTGCATTGGCTCCTTCGTGTTGGCTATATTCATAATTATGGATACGTTATCCCTAACTGTATCATGCACTTCAAGTTTTTCCTTATTAGAGTCCTTGGCAACCTTTAATCCTGAATTAGTGTTACCCCCATCCTTCTCAATCATGCCAGTTGTTTCCTTCTTTGATTCCAACGTAGCATTAATCACAGATTTTTGTAACTGAAACTCCGTAACCTCCCCAAAATTTCAGGATTCTCCTTGCGCCCTTCTCTCTGACTCCCTAAGGTTTCCATTAGGAACATCCTTCGCCGTCGAATCACCAGATTGACCTTGTTGCCTGAGCTCGTGGACATCGTCACTACCATTTTCTTTCGCCGAACTTGGCTTGTGTGCTTGCTCTGCATAACGTTTCACCGATGACTGGCTACATCCCCCCGTAGCTTTTAGCCAATCCCCATATTAGTATTCTACCTCTGCACCACTCTTAGTTAAATTAAAATGGTTGGCACAATGACACCGGTCGTGCCCCAATAGACTGCAATAATGATGCAGGGAGTCTCTCATACTTAAATGTTACCCACGAACGTTCATCATCAGACCCCGCTAGAAATCCACCACGTCGGAGTGGTTTTGAGACCGGTAACACCACCTTAACTCTCATAAAATAACTAGGGTCATCCTGCTTCCTCCTCCTTTCCACTTCCACTACATCTCTCAATCTGCCCCCTACTTCAGTAGCTACTCGAAAGGAGTCCATGTCAAAAGGGGCCCTCCATGTCTAGATCTAAAGGGAAGCGTGATGCGATTGCACATTTTCCGTAGTCATACCTTTTTGCCATCATGTGAGCATAAGCAATTGGTTGTCAAAAGACCATGGTCCCCCTTCAAGATTCGTTCCAAATCAAACTCTGAGTTGAATTTGAATTGAAATAAGTTAGAACCCACTTCAACAATTTGCACTTTGTCCTCCAGCCCCCATGCTCTCTTTAATGTATTTTTTGCCGCATTTTTATTGAAGGGTTTGTAGGTAAGAAACTTGCCAATCAGACTTATAGTACAACTCTCAATCTCCAATTTCCTACCTTCATTTGAGATGTTTATTGCTTCTTCTTCTTTAGCAGTTAACTTCATATTCTCTAAGCTATTGATTACATCGTCAGCCATTACCTCCCAGGGGCGTGGCACACTTAGAATAAGGACAAGAGATAGGAATGATAATGACTAGAGAAACAATACCCTTAGGACTAGCCAAGGGAGGAAGGAATGGTGACTTATTATTCTTTTCTCAACCAAAAAAAAAAAAAAAACCCTCCACCCTAACTTTCTTTTACTTTCTTTGCAATACTGCAACCGAGTACAATATACACACTTTCCTAACTTTCTTTTTCATCATGGACCAAATAGATCCACACAAGAGTCTTAGTCCAAGTAAAGATCAAGGCTCAAACCCGCAGCAAGACTAGGGATCTTTCTTGATTTTAAGCAGTCAAAGAGTTCATAAAAAAAAAAAAAAAAAAGCAGTCAAATACTTATGTAAGAAGAAGAAGCTATTGATTAATTTAATTTTTAAAAAAGGGTAGATGAACTTGACTTAACTCATGATTTTGTGATATTAAACAAAGCTTAATCCAAGTAATAATTTTTTTTTCCCCATAAAACAAACTAGTAAAGGATGTAATGTATTTTAACACTATATAGGAAATAATTTCTTTCACTTTATGCTTTTTTATTTTTTGGATTGTTGCCAATGCCTAAGGGCATTGATAATAGTAGAGCCATAATTTTAGCTATTTTGCTCAACCAAAAGTTACTTTATCTATTTTACCTTCTCACACCTAACATCAGTGGTTTTATTATAGCTTTCAATATAATAAAATAACATAAACAACACAATAAAATAGTATATATCCACAAACACCTATTTATTATTTTTTTCTCACTATTCATCTTTATCTCTTTGTCTTATCCCTCTCTTCAACCCACAGCCCCTCACAGCACCACCACCACTCACTGTTGTGTCAAGCCAACCCAGCCACCAACTAACAACCAATCCATGGCAAAACCCACCATCGATCTGCCACCAGCCACCAACCACGATCCACCACCACAAACCCACAAGACCCATGTTCTTCATCAATTGGCACACCGCCACTAACCACCAATCCACACCATCAAAAGCCAACATAAGCCAACTGCAAACTCATCCACACCCGAACCCACCACAAAATCTAGCGACCTGCAACCCACGACCACGATCCACCCAAAGAGGGGAGGCACGACGGTGATCTACCTAGCGGCACGGCCGCGATCCATCCAGTGGCTATGCACTGTAGCTCAAGAACTAAAATTTTTAGGTATAGCTACACTAATGCAACCTGATATTTGTAATTTGTGGTGCTAAAAATAACTTTTTAGCACAACTATTGTGGATGCTCAAATGGTACAATGAGTTCGTGAAAAGCTATAATTTAAGTGGAATAAAATAAAATAAAATAAAAAGCTAATTTTTTTGGATGCGTGGATAGTAGAGAGAAGGGAGAGGTGAAGTTTGAAATTCTAACTATTAAATTCCAAATTAAATTAAAAAGAGCTATTGAATGTGTCTTTGTCTCATCTACTAAACAAGTACATTTTTCATGATGTAAAATTTTTATTGGATGGATAATATGTGTGCCAAATAACTATACTAAAAAAAACTACCTTTGGTAATAGTAATAAATTTTTTTAAAACGTTTATTGGATAATGATATTCATATTGGGGGACTTTTTATTTTAGTTTAAAATGCCAAATTCATTTTCATCGACAATTTATGCATTAAAATTATGTAGTTTTGGGATGAGTTGACAGTTGACACATGACAATTAATAGAAAATTCATCAACGGATATAGACAAAGGTTTAAATCTGGATGCTATGTAATGTTAGGGGGTATGAATCTAAATATTCAAATGTAGGGGACAATCAAAATTATCCCAACCTTTAAATAAGTAAATTACAATTAAGTCATAATTTTGAAAGCCTTAGATTTTTTAGATAAATTATAAAGTGCACTCCTAAAATTTAAAGTTGTTTGGATTTTATACCTTTAAGTTCACCTCCATTAGGAAAAACATTCTATCTATTAGTGAACTCGTCTACACGGCCGTCTAGTGACAGGCTAGAGTCTAACATGTAATTTTTTTTGCCATGTAGACTAGTTCAGTAATAGAGGGGATGCTTTTGCAAATGGAGATAAACTTTAGGGTTTAAAATTCAATTTTTCAAATTTCAGGGTGTAAAATCCAAGCAACTCTAAACTTTTAGGGTGTACTTTGCAATTTACCCTTATTTTGATTTATAGCTTCACCTCTGTGTGTGGACTCTAATTTACCGATAAGCCCTACATGTAATAAATATATTTTACCTTCATCTGTTCAATAACTCACTTGATAAAAAAAAAATGATAAATTCAAGTTACATTTGATCTAATTTTTTATGATGTTAATACTAAATCATTCATTTTTTCTAAGGAATATATTGACAAATCAACCTTTGAATTACAATGTTTTGTTATATTTTGTGTACTTACAAATATCGAGATGATCAGAGATAAATAACTATTTCATCATAAAAAATTTAAATTTCAAGTATGAAATTTATACGCAAAACATGAGTTTTGCATAAATAATATTATACAAAACATGGGTTTACAGATTACACCGGGGGTAATCTTTTGCAACATTGCACAACTCAATAATTTTTTTATTTTGACAAATTCACCATAAAATTACATTCTCTCCTTATACCTTTCCTGCATGCAAAATTTCAATACTATCAAATATCATTAATTATCTCATGTGTAAAAATTTTTAAATTTCAAGTTTATTGTATTTTAAAGGATTAGTTGTAAAGTAAATCCTTAAATTTTGGGATTGCTTGGATTTTATACCCTAAAGTTTGAAAATTTGAATTTTATACCTTGAAGTTTACTTTTGTTAGCAAAAGTAGCCCCACCAAAGTGGTAAAAAAAAATTATACATTTGACGCTAGTATGTCACTTAATGACTATGTAGACGAGAGGAGTTGCTTTGCTAATGGAGTTAAACTTCAAGGTATGAAATTCAAATTTTCAAATTTTTAGGTGTAAAATTCAAACAATCCTAAACTTTAGAAGTGTACTTTGCAATTTACCCAACTTTTTTTTTTTTAGGTATAACTATAATTTTACACATCATTATCCAAATAAATAAGATAATAATATCTTAGTTGTACTTTGCCCTTTTCCTTTTCATATAAGGAAGAGCTTTTTACCCACCATAAATGTATGTGCTAATAAATAATAATATCTCATAAGTTATTTACATTTGACATATACATGTAAAGAAGTTGAGTCTCTAAAAAAAAGGTTGAGTCTTTTTTTATTTGAAGAAAAAGAAGAAAGAACTTGAGAAACTAATATAATATAAGAATAATGCTATAACTAAAAACTATTTTATAACATTTTTGCAAACTGTTGATGTGTCTAAGGGTATGTTTGGTACGCTGTAATAGCTCCTGTAATGGAATAGTTATTCATGTGTAATAACAATTCGATCATTTGGTTGCATATTTATTACATGGATTAATTATTATATTGGAATAACTATTTTTTAAATCGAAGAATAGCTATTCCTCTTTAAAATGGATGCAATAGTTATTCCTTAGCCCATATAATAGGTTTTAAAATTAATATATTTCCAAAAAATAAACTTTCCTTATATATCATCTCTTACAAGCTTTTCATATGTAATAACCAAACTTATGGATAGTAATAGTTATTCATTTGATACTATTTCTATATTCAGTGTAACAAACGTACCATTAACGTCACTTTTTCATTTACCAATAACAACTCACTACATTAGCAGTTTGTAATTTTTTTTTAAAAAAGTTTGTATCTCTAGTATTACTCATAACATAATTGAATCCAAACTCATATGCTTAAAGTTTTTAGTTAATTGATATTATTTCAAAGTATTATCTCCCTAATAAGTGGTATCCATGTAGGCTATAATTCAAGATGTTATCCCTTGAATAAGAAATATCCATATATATTATACTTGGAGATGAAGATGTGATAAATATGTCTACATCGCACAAGGTAAGTCCAAAAAAAACCACAAAAATGATATTTTGGGAAATTTGAATATTAAAAAAAGCGCCACAATATGAATTTTATATATAGGATTGAGTGTTTACACATGATTTCTATATGAGAATCCATGGGTGACATCCATGATGTAAATATGCCCAATAGGTTTTTACTTTTATTTTTAATATAGACAAGAATAGGTTGTAGGAGTAGGATTGTCCATTACTTAGAAAAAGAGGTCTTTAAGCCCGCATATGAGCAATGTCTCTCATGCATGAAGGAGAGAATGTTGAGTGTATAAATGAAAATCTCAAAATAAAGAAAAATGAAAAACTTAATAAATTAATACAATATAATATGAATAAAAATGCAAATATCATTTTCCCACAAAAGAAAATCTAAAAAATAGCCCCATTATAGACTAAAATTGCTTGAGAACGAAGCAAACAAATTTATTTATTTATTTATTTTTAAACTAAGCTTACCCAAAATGCTACCAATAGATTTTCTACCAGGAACGAGATTGAGGATTGACTATGCCTTTCTGGGAAATTAAAAACCCTTTAAAAAAAATAATATGTTTTATTTCTCGTTTTTTGCTGAATTAGTATGTTTTATTTCTAATTATTGAAAATCCTTCCCCCTTATTGTTTACTATCAATAGAACATATATATCATTCTTAGGCAATTGTTGCCACATATATTATTTGCTATTTGGTAATAAGGTTGTGTTTGGGAAAAATCAAAAATATTTTCTTTTCTTTTTTCAAAATTAACGTACGGTATTCAAAGTTTTTTCTTTTGAGAAGGACGTACGGCATTCATACTTGATCTTTTCTGAGTCCAACTCTGGTGTCACGGATTTCATAGAATCACATCGGATCAATATCTGACATAACAAGACCAATGAAAATGGAGGATGCAACATTATTTTCAAAATTACTTTAAAAAGAGAATTTTTGTTTTCGTAATAAAAAAAAAATTTAGGATTTTTAGTAAAGTTGTTTAAGGAGTTATTTGGCACACACATTTAAAAATATGTGTGAAAATATGTGTAAGTGAAAAAATGTGTAACGTTGTTTAAGAGGGTGTTTGGTACATGCACTTAAAAATATATGTGAAAATACGTGTAAGTGAAAAAATGTGTAACGTTTCTTAAGGGAGTGTTTGGTATATGCACTTAAAAATATGTGTGAAAATACATGTAAGTAAAAAAAAGTGTGTAGAAATAAGTGTAATGTTATTTAAAAACTGAAAATTGTTGTTTGAAATGGTGTACCAAATACCCTCTAAGTATTGTGAAAATACATATAAGGGTGTTTAAACACTGAAAAATGTTGTTTAAACACCCCTACCAAACACCCTCTAGTTTTTAGGAATTCAAAAAGTTACTCTATTAATTTTAATACACAATTTTACAATATATCTAACATTGAATACTTTTACTCCAAAAAAAAAAAAAAAAAAATCGAATACTTTATTCTTTTTTTGCTTAAAATATTCTTTCTTTATTATTATTTTTTCTTTTTTTAATATTTCTTTTACCACTCGAGTCTTTTTTTTTTTTAACTTTATTTAAATGACATTTTTTGTGTTTACCATCTTGTTAGGTGATAAAAAATTATAAGCCCGACACCTTTGATATTGGTTTTTTTTAGTGTTTTATACTGTATTACTTTAACACACTTGATGTAAATGCTCTAACAAATTAAAGGTTATAATTTCAAGTTTTAAAATGTAAAAATTTAAACCTCAATCCACAAAAACTACAAGCACAACGTAGTTTCACTTAAATAGACTAAAATTTAATTTGTTACTTTTAAAATCTAATTATTGAAATTGTTATTTTTAAAGTTAAGAGTCTAATTTGTTAAACCTATCAAATAAGGTTCAAAATAAAATTTCATTAAAAAAAAAAATCAAACTTTTAAAGATTCTTTTTTAAGACACAACAAAATCTTACAAAATTTTCATAACAAGTTCAAAGTGTCAACACACCAACAATGACAATAATTAAAAAAAAATTATTTTTTTATAAGTTAAAATAAATAAATCTTATAATTTTGAAGTATAAAGTAACAAATTAAAGTTTAGAATTTTAAGTTTTTGAAATGGTAAAAAATTAAACCTCAATGTACATTAACTACAAGTACAACGCAGTAGCACTTAAATAGACTGAGTTTTAATTTGTTACTTTTGAAATCTTATTACTAAATTTATTACTTTCAAAATTACGGAGTTTAGTTTGTTTGTTTGTTAATTTTTATAGCTATGATATAATTTTAGATTTATAGGGTTTGCTATATGATAGTGGTTTTTTATTTTGAGTCAAGACACCAATTGATTTTTAGTATAGTAGTTATCTCATACTATTTTAGAATTAGATACTTTACTAATTGAGCTAACTAAAACTCACGAGGTTTAATTTTTTAAACCTCTAAATTAAAGTTTAAAAAAGAAGTTTCTAATAATAATAAAAAGGATGAAAATCACTTACAAGTAGTTTTTTTTTTTTTTTTCTTCTAAAAAAAAGTAGTATTTTTTTAATGGACAATTACAGTTATTAGTGAATAATCCTAATCACAAAAGAGACCCTATTTGATTAGACTTCATTATACCCCAAACACTTTCAAAAGAAAAAGTTCCAAAAGTGGGAAAAACCCACTCTTCAAGTAATAGGCAATTCCATTTTTGGATATTTGCCCCATATAGTATACCATCTGTCACCTTTCTATTTTGTATTCTAATTTTGGTCACACTTTCCTTCGTTAGACCTGCCCAAGAATCCCACCCTATTCGAACAACACAGTTTTATTATATATATGGTCTTCTTTTCCTTCTGTTCTCTCTCAAATCATATCTGGTTGTTTCAGTGTTTGGAGGTCAAGAAAAAACAAAAATCTCAAAGAGAATCATAATGGGTAGAGGGAAAATTGAGATAAAGAAGATAGAAAACCTGAACAGCCGTCAGGTCACGTTTTCAAAACGGCGTACTGGGTTGCTCAAGAAGGCCAAAGAACTCTCGGTTTTATGCGATGCTGAGGTTGCAGTCATAATTTTCTCTAGCACAGGGAAACTCTATGAATTTTCCAACACTAGGTACGTACGTGTTCTTTCTTTTTTTTCTTTTTTTTTTTTGATGAATAATTGTTTATTTTCTTCTTGTTTGGCTTTTCAATCTTTATTTTTCCTTTTCCAATATTTCAACAATTTTTTTTTTTTTTTTTGAGATTAAAGTTTAATTGTTGTTGTTTCTCGAAGCTGATATTTAAAATTTCCATGAAACACGTTAAAATCCCATAAACCGATAATGTGATTGATTAAATTTAAGAATTTCGGCTTTTAGTCCGGGTTAAAGTTTTGACTTTTTAATGACGAGAGGGAATTGTAAAACATGATCAAAGATTGTGTTTTTTTTTTTTTTTAGTTTGAGTCCATGAATGCCAGGCAACATTGGATGAGTCTTTTCTGTCGCCGGCAATCTTACGGCACAAGTCAATAACTTATAAAGAAAGTAGTCTCTGATTTGACCTAGTTGACCTTTTAGTCTCTAGCCCAAAAAAAAAAAGAAAAAACTTTACCTTGTTGACATGCGAGTAAAACTGAATATATTAGTAAATTACTAAAATAAAATATAACTGACAGGTTGTTGCTTGGTATATTATCACTGAAAATAAAAATTAATTAATGGGAAAATCTAAAAGTAGCGGTGTCTGGTATGAAAATATTTTCAAAATAGCTGATTTAAGTGCAGAACTTAGTTTGATAAAATAAGAAATTTCATAAAAAGAAACCTATTTTTGTGTCTACAATGTCTTTGCTTTCACAACTCGTTTTCCCATGCCTAAATATCACATATAAGAGAGGGTCTTTAGGAAAAAGTAGAAACCCTCTTTTAGAACTTATCAAAAAGAATCCCTCTTTTAGTAAAAGATGGTAATTTTAATTTAATTTTTTTACACAATTATCTTCTGTTTTAGCAATCTTAATTTATTTCTTACACAATTATCTTCTGTTTTCGTAAGAGGATATTCATTAGGATTAGCAGATATGAGTTTCTATAATTATTTTTATGGGTCTTTTTTTTTTGTGGGGGTTGTGGTCGTGAATAGGCCCAAGTAGGCCCAGAGACCAGGTTTAGGCTTAGGTTGTCTTTTGATTATGTGGGCTAGCCCCTGTAAACTTAGGGCTCCATTAATAATGTGAGTTAAATATATGTCAAAATAAGATTACTTATTCTGGTAAAAGATTCTTAGGATGATTAACTTCGGTTTTAAGAGGAAAAATTATTATTATAATATATTTTTATAAATGATATTGGAAGCTTAATTTATTACAAAAAAATTACAACGAATCATGTTCGCAATTATGAGAAAGATTATGTCCCGCGACTTATTGATGTATAAAAGAGTATCACGCTCATTAAAAAAAAAAATCATGATTTTCATCAAAGAATGGGGTCTCTTCTGCCTTGAAATTTCAACGATGTATGATATGTTTGAGCCCTTAATCAAAGGGTTAGGAGGTGGCTTAAAGATTTCACAAAGTATTTTTACAAAATGGTAAGGTATTTGGTATGTCGGTTGGGCATATATAATGCCCCTCACAATAGGGTGAGTCATATACTTGTAGGCTCTACCCCATATGAGGGGAGCATTACATATGCTTGATACATATGATATTTTTTCCCAAAGTGTCTTCTCCCTTAAGATTTTGGTGTTGACCATAGTTACCCATTCATATTATTCACTACAATTTATATTGTTATGTCATAGTCACATGCACCACTGGTGTGTAATGAACCCAACTGAGTGTGAGTTAGTAAACACTACAAATGTAACATTTAGTAAAATAGTTGCAAGATTGGAAGAAAAGCATTAAATTAGTTGCAAAATTGCAACTGAATTAGTTAGTAGGTTATTTGGATTTGTTCATGACTTGTATCAATACTTGTAAGTCAAGGCAATTTAATTATTGAAGAACAAAGAATTTATTTTTTTTACTTCTTTTTTCAAATTCTCTCCTCTTTTTATCTTCTTCCTGAAGAGTGGGTACCTTGATTCAGTCAATTTCCCATTCATTCTCTTTAATTTCCCCATCCCTTCCCATTTATTTACCTTAGAGCTTAGCAGGTTCTGGTTCATTACATAGTGTAGGACTAATTCTATCAAAATGAATTATATAATATAAGTTATAAATATTTCTAATGAATGCCCTTGTTCTCATTCATGCAGCATGGAACACACCCTGTCAAGATACAGCAGGGGCTTGGAAATGGATTATCCACAACATTCTTCAGATGACCTTGCAGTAGAGGTTTGTTACATTGTAGTTGTTACATTTGGTTAAGTTCTATGATATGTTTATTCCATGGACTTGATTATATTCACATTTATACATTGTTCTGTTAATTAAACAGCAGGCGCCAGATGATGTGAATGCATTGAAGAATGAATTGGCAAAGCTACGTGTGGCATACTTGTAAGTCATTTTGATTATTGTTTCCTTTTTCCACCTACTAAAATTATCAAACACCTTGGCCATTAATGGAATTGCTCAAATAGCTATAGGAAAAAAACAGAAAGAAAGAAAAGAAAAGAAATACACATATACCCACACCCACACATTTTTACCAATTCCTCAGAATTGGTTGAATTGGTTATTTGCATGGATTGAGGGGACCAAACCAATAAAGTTCTTTTGTATTATGAGTGTCCAATAAAGTTCCTTGTGAACTATCCTCTTGTATTTATTCTTTCCTTTGATTCCTATTCTTATGTACTCTGATTTTAAAGGCGAATGCTGGGTAAGGACCTGGAGGACTTGAGCTTGAAAGAGCTGCAGATCCTAGAGGATCAGATGAGTGAAGGGATATTAGCTGTGAAGGACAAAAAGGTACTCAATAGATATTTGCATCTCTGTACAAACACACACACACACACACACACATACCTTTTCCACTTTTGCTGTATGGATGTTCAAAATGAAATTGTAACTGTTTCTTATATGGTTGACACAAATGTTTATGTTCTTTTATGTTAGACCGAGGCTAATGCTGCTGTGATAATTAAAGGTTTTCTTTTCATGGTAAAAAGGCTTAGGTGAAAGCAACCAAATCGATAATATTACTTTAATCTGCAAATTGTCGAACAAACTTGGTTTTTGTGGGTCATATTACTCATAATGGAAGATTTGGATTTCAGGAAAAAAGTTAATCCTTCTCTTTTCTTTCTTATTTTCAGTCCAAAAGTTACAGTAGTAAAAACTAAAATTTTCTAACAGCTTGGCCAATACAAACTTCTTTTGTTTGGGCAAGAAAGTGAAAACTGGAAGTTTCAGAGACCAAAACTGTGGAAATTTCTACCAATTTCTAAGAAAAATCTGCATTGTTTTACATGTATATATAGAAGATCTACTGTCTTTCATATAGGCAACCACCCAAATTGCAATTAGTCCCTCGATTATTAGCAAAATGGCAGCCATTTTTCAATTTAATAAAGCTTGGTGATTATGTGGCTTCTTCCACAAGTCTTAATTTAAATTTTAATATTGCAGGAGGAAGTTCTTTTGGAGCAACTTAAGAAGTCCAAAATACAGGTAAACTAAGTATTCTCTTTAACTTCCTTCTTTCTTTTGGTTGCTTTTATGAACGAGCATTTTGATTAGGATCAATAAAAAAAAGGGTCTCAACAGTTAGAAAGTATTTCTTTCTGCAAAAGGTTGTTTATGATTGACCTTTTGAGTTATAAAACAGAAAGTTTTCACCTGTTAACTTGGTAGGTCACTAATGCTACATGCTCCAACCAGCAAAGGCCCAAAAAGAGGGTGCTTTTGAATGTTTCCCTTTGGTATGAAAAAGTGAAAAAAAAATCCTCTTTATAAGATCTTTTTTTTTTTTTGGTTATTTCATATATCAATCTGGAGATTTATTATTAAAAATAATTCTTTTGGTGTTTGAGAACTCAATTGGGATTTTGGAATAGTAGTTAGTATAGTTTTTGTATTGGTTCCACCTAAGCACACTTAAAGTAAAAGAATTCTGGTTAGAAATAATTTGACCAAAGTTGGAAACTTGAAATTTTGTTAAAGAATTCATTTTTTTTTTTTTTGAGGGGGGGGGGGGGGGGGGGGGGTGCATAGCATTTACTAGGGAATTAGTAATTAAATGATATCTTCTGCTGAAGTTTCCATGGTTTTATTATCATAGAAAGCAAGAAACTGACTTAGGCTAATGAAAATAGTAGTGTAGAATCCAATGAGCACGCTTCATTGGATTACCATTCCATTTCCAAATAAATAACTTTGGTATGTCTTTTATCTTCTTTTTGGCTTTATTTACCTTTAGGAACAAAAGGCCCTGCTAGAGAATGAGGCTCTGCACAAACAGGTGAAATCAAAACCATTTCTTCTATACAATAATTTTTGCAGACAACAAAATCTGTTGCCTTAATTTTTCTTGTTCAAATCATAAACAGCTTGATGAAATACGGCGAACCTGCAAGTCACCTTTCCTTGAATTCAACCCTTTGGAGAAGAAGTTTTTACTCTCAGGTTCAAAAGCTGTTTCTACCTCTGCATCTGAGGAAAATGAACATTCAGACACTTCTTTGCATTTGGGGTATGCCTCAATTTTGCTTGAGTTCAGTTATTCCTAGCATTCTCAGATGTCTCTTTTCAATTGTCTGTCCAATGTTTTCCTATTTTCTTGGTTATGAAGTAAGGATTTAGGTAAGTTTTATCCTAATATAAAAACTGTCAAGAAAATGGGAAAAGTTTCATATATGCTCTTTGTTCTCAACTTGTTGGTACTAACACTTCCACCAAACTCATGTTAGTGAGCTATGTAGAAAAACTGCAATGTGACTTGATTGAAAAAAGAATATTGCTGCAAGTCACCTAGAATGTCAAGTCTAATAAATATTAACAGCTTTAATCAAATCTAGAAATATTTTTAATCAAAATTCAATGTAAAATTGGTTCTGACTCTTAATTTGATCTTTACTTATTTTTCTTTGACATTTGTTTCTCAGATTATCTACAGAAGTTCGTCGCAAGAGAAAATCACAGAAGATCGATCACACATGCAATGACTCAGGGAGTCAAGTGGCCTCAGAGTGATATATTTGTTAAGAAGTTATTGTCTTGCAGTTAGAAGCTTTATCTAGTTAGTTTCAGCTATAAAATAGTTAATTTTCTTCTTTGACATATAGGGGTAGATGTCTTGAACTAAATTGAGGTGTATTAGATATCTGTAAATGCTAATGCTAATAAGGCATTTAAACAAAATTTTCAGTTTATTTGATGCGCTAGGGTGGTAATGCAAAATGCAGATTCCCCTGATATAATGTGGGAAACTGAAAGATTAATATATATATATTTCTTAAATGCCTTGAATTTTGATATGAAAAATGATAAAGCTCTTTCCACCTTTGTGGTGAAACAATACTTATGTAAAAGAAGCCCCTTTTAGTATTATGTATATCTATTTAATAATTGGTCAAACAAGGAAGATTATAAGAGGTGGAAACAAAACCACCTTCTTTTTGTATCTCCAATTCTCCATCTCTAAGAAAGTGATCAGAATTCATTTGTAAATCATCTGAGCACAACTCATCTCAATTGAATAGGATGATTTTCTTCCCAAAAGGAAAAGAATATGAAAATTAATTTACTGGACTTATTGTAATATAACTTGATATGCATGCACTAATTTTCTATGAAGTTGCCTACATTTGCTTAACAGCTTCTATATTATTCTTTGATGTCTTTGCTATGGCTAATTGAAAAATGCTGTGAATAAAATTGTGTCCTAGCATAGTAAATTGTGATGAGAGTAAAATCATTTTCACATTCGTTCACCATTGTTGTCATTTTTATTATGTACCATTATTATAGATCATGTCAACAGTTATGTTTCTAAACAAGATGCAGCTTAAGTGCTCAATGATATTTTCAATGTACATTTCCCATTTAAAAATGACACTCAAGCCAGCAAACCTGCCATATCACTGAGATATGCAGTTTCAGCCATTTGTATTGACAGTATTCAAAGTTCTCTGCATTCTCTAGTCAGGAATTTGGATATACTTCTATAGCTATTTACCTCCAACATAATGTTACATCTTAATTTCTAATTTAAGAGTATGATACCAACAATGACTTTTTTTGGGAACAAATATGTTACTAGAGATCCTCCACAAAAATTTAAAAGATTCCCAATTGGACTGATTCAGAGCTACTGGAAGAGGAAGGACCCATTGATGGAGATGTTCTTAATAAAACACAAACCAATTGTAGGTGCAATAGACATTTATTCATTTCAACATAAATAGGATTCATCTTTTCTTTGCTTTCGATAATTAAAGGACAGCATTTAAAAAAAAAATTAATTTAAGGAAAGATTATTTTAACTCATTAATATAGGGTTATTCAAATGATTATTTGTGTACTTCTTTTTTTTTTGGAGAGAGACTATTTGTGTACTTTAACGTATTAGATGATTAATTTCTTTAATAATTATATATATTGTTCAAAAGATTTAATAGATCATGTCACATGTGCAGATTAAAATATGTGTGAATAGTTATTTCATCTAGTAGTCACATTTTACATTAATTGCATAGAAAAATTTCTATCCCCATCATAAACAAAATATATCTTACTTATATAAAGTATGGTATACATATATTAGACACATGAAAATGAAAGGAAAAAAAAAAAAAAAAAACTTGCTGATTGCTAATGGTGCTTACTTTGCCCAAGTGGCACAGTGTATGATGAATTTTCAGAACTCAAAATGGTTAGGCTACCAAAATATGATTGGTCATGGGACAAAGCATGCCTAGTTCGGAACCGCCCAAAATTGATATTAATTTAAATAGTAATGATGATTAATTATAAAAAGGCATAGAGATTAAAAAAAATAAAGTATTGTTTGGCTTTCCAAATGGATGGGGACAAAGTGGCCTCTCACTCTCACACAAAACATAATTTTGTATTGACCTTCATCATCATGCTCGTCACCCTCGTGTCACCTCTCATATCCCCACTTGAAAGGATGGTCTCCTTACGCACCTTTTGGCTGCCAAGCTATATCAACATTATTTATTTATTTATTGGTGCATTTTGAATCTTCATGTCATTGTAATTTTTATTCCAAGTGGATTACAAATTGGTAAATATGAATGCAGCTTTAACGATTCGAGGTTTTGTGGTTTTAGTTAGTTCAACTGATAAAATTTTTGATGGTTAAATAAGAGATTTGAGGTTTAATTCTTGCATATACAAAAAACTGATTGGTGTCTTAGTTTGATGATAAAGAATACAATCATCAGAAGCAGATGTCATAAATTGTGAAACTCTATTAAAAAAAACTATTAAAAAAAATAATTAAAGACTTTTTCCGTCAAAGATTTGATCATATTGTAGACATACATAAGAGTATTTTGGATGAGGATTTATGCTAAACTTTTTTTTACTAAAGATCTTAGACTTGAAATCTGAGCAAGTTTAGAATTAGATTAGTCTAAAATTATTTCACGTGATATTGCACTTTTACCAATTAAAAACCCCTTTTCTCTTTATTATTGTGCTTCTAAAATGTTGGTTCAAGTAGAGGGTCTATGATGCCTTTTCATTTATGATCTAAAGATTTCTAGCATAAGTTTAAACAAATTGATTAGCTGGTCGGAGAATACAACTCCTGTAAATACAACTCTTAAGGGTTTGTCACATAATCATTGGTGTCTCTTTCTTCCCGTTTTAGTATAAAATTATGGATCATATTTTGTTTATATTAGAATTATGGTTAAGTGATTATTTTCTAAAAGTTTAAGTTTTTGGAAGAATTGATAATTTGTCTTGATATTAGAGCATGTGAAAATAAGTTTAAACCTGTCTCAATTCTACCTCTTATTTATTTTTAAAACAAACAAAACAAAAGCCTGTTAAGCCTGATTTATTAAAGAGAAGTTTGGACTCATTAGTAAAAGAGAGTAATAAAATTATGAATAAATGATTAAATTCAAAATTTTCTATAAGTACCTTTTGGAAGAAGTGGTATTTTATGAGTTTCATCCCACTAAAAAATTAGCATCAATTTTACTTAAAGAAAGCATAAATTTTGCTTAAAGAAATCACAAAATAGTCCAATAGCATGTGAGGCTTAAGGACAATCCTTTCACACTAACAATGACGTGGGACTACCATGGTAGGTATTTGACTATTTATCCATCCATCATGTTGGCAAACTTCATATAATAAGAACCCTTGATGTGAGTGACGATAGGCAATATTGGAAAAAGCCGAGAGAAATTATTTTAGAAGATTCTGCCCTTTCGTAAGGGCAAACTTTCTTCACCAATGAGCTAACTTGTCCCTAACTCCCAATTGGGAGTTTTGGACTTAGCGCATAGCCGAGTACATGCATATGATTGTCAAAGCACATTAGTTATATGAGCAGTTAAGAAATTGAGATCTTTTTATAATTTTTAGGATAAATCATTAACTCCATTGTGAAAGTTATTAAAATTTTTATCATTCATGATTAAATTAATAATTTATGTTATTAATACTAAAATTTGAATTGACTTATGAATTCTAGTTATTTCAATTTGGTAAAATTTTTTGCCGATTGATATTTTGTTATTTTGATTTTCATTTAAAATATTAATTACGCTACAAGATCTAAACCAGTAAATATTTATTCAATAATAAAACTTTAAAATTTTACGAAGTTCATTATCAAATTACCATTTGAGCTTAAGAAAATCGTAATCAAGCCGCAGGGTTAAGTTGTTTGGTGACTTTTGTTTGTTCAAAGCCTGTAAGGAAAATAGCCCTTCCGAATAAACTGCTTGTTACTTCTGCATCATGTGAGCAACCACTTCAATATTCTTTATGATATCTAATCTAACGGTCAACACGGAATCATAAAATATATAATATGACCAAGAAATCTTACCATGCGATCAAGAACAGATCATTGTGATATTACTTTCTATCAAAAAAATTAAAAAGATCATTGTGATATTAACAAAAAACTATGATAATTACCCATTATACATATAGAAGTCATGTAATTGAAATTATATTTTGAATACAGGATTTTAACTTGAATGTATAACTCAGCGCGTGCAATAATAATTAACTATTTATAAAATTATACTTTTCAAATATCATGTGTGATGATGAAGTGAATCGTAACCCTCGAATGCTCCAATTGATATAATAATATATGATGGAAAAGTTGCGAAGAAAGGAGCTTGGGATGGGATGAGATTGATATGATAGGAGACTTTGGTTTTGGGCATTGACCAATGAAATTACCATATGCTAATGTTTAAAGTGGACCCACAGAATGGATGGTGGAGATGCAAGAGTAGTGTGGTGAACGCAATAGTGAGCATATTGGTGGGTTTTGTAGGACCTATTAAAGTCTCCCCAAAGCACAATATAAATTGTCTAGCAAATTATCATCATCACCACAAGCCTCCATAGTCTCCCTTTATTTTGGCCACCTCCCAACACTATAATCACCCTGTCGGCCTCTTTATTCTCTCCTCTCGCACCCCACAAACCCCTCTCTCCCTCGCTCACACGGCATTGTTCAATCAAAGTTTCCATTTGCTTTGTGTTTGGAAGCATATTACTCAACACGAAAACTTCTATCTCTCTCTGTCTCTTTCCAAGTCAAGATTTTTCACTTCCTAATTTGTGCTTTAGAGGCATAATAGCAAACCAAAATTACTTTCTGAGCATAATTTGATCAAAGTTTTCATATCCTCAGTGTTTGGAAACATAACACGCCTCAACAAAATCCATTCTTTCCATAATTCAATCAAGATTTTTCACTTCCATTGTGCTTTACAAGCAAAACGCCACCAAACCCACTTCTCTCTCTCTCTCTCTACAAGTCGACATTTTTCACTTCCATTGTGCTTTACAAGCAAAACACCACCAAACCCATCTCTTCCCCCCTTCTTTCCAAATCAAGAGTTTGCACTTCCTTTGTGCTTTGAAGGCACAACACTAACAAATCCATCTCTCTCTCTCTCTCTTCCCACCATAAGTTCGTATTAGTACATAAAGCTCCCACTTCTACAGCATAATTCAATCAAAGTTTTCATTTCCTTTGTGTTTATCAACACAACACACACCTCAATACAACCCACTTTCTTTCTCCATAATACAATCAACCTTTTCCACTTCCATTGTGCTATACACTCAAAACACAACCAAACGCATCTCTCTCCTTCCTTTCTCTACCATGAAACAGCAAGAAATCTCTCTCCAAAGAACCACAAGCACAGCCAGAAGCACCAGAAGAATCCTCCCTTCAAATTCAGGCCACACTCGCTCCATCTCCGACGACAACAACACCACCAACATTTCTCAAAACCTCTTAATCCCAAAACCCTATTCCCCACTAGTTAACAATTCCCTCTCTTCCACCACAAAAACCAAAACCCTCTCTTCCTTCCTACGCTCTCTCCTCAACTTCTTTTCCTTCCCTTCCGTCCTCCCTTCTTGCAAATGGCTTTCTTTCCCTACAAACCTGTCCTTCAACCCTTCCTCAGGCCGAAAAGTCACCGGAACCCTCTTCGGCCTTCGCCGAGGCCATGTCACCTTCGCTGTCCAGCTCGACCCTCGCTCTGAACCCCTTCTCCTCCTCGAACTCGCCATGTCAACCTCTTCTCTCGTCAAAGAAATGTCCTCCGGTCTCGTCCGCATTGCCCTGGAGTGTGACAAAGTTAATGTTACTGTTAACAATAGGAAGCTCTTCCAGGAACCAACGTGGACGATGTACTGTAATGGGAGGAAGTGCGGGTACGCGGTGTCACGCACGTGCGGGGAGTTCGACTGGCACGTGTTGAGCACCGTGCAGAGCGTGTCGGTCGGCGCCGGAGTGATTCCGGTGGTGGAGGACGAGAAGAAGAGCGGCGGTTCGGAAGGGGAGTTGCTGTACATGAGAGCGAGGTTCGAGAGAGTGGTGGGGAGTCGTGACTCGGAGGCGTTTTACATGATGAACCCAGATGGGAATGGAGGGCCTGACCTTAGTATTTTTCTTCTCAGAATATGAATGGGTATGAAGAATAGCTAGGCAAAGTTGAAAGAGTAAACAAAAGAAAAGAAAAGTAAAAAAAGAAAGGGAAAAGTTATGTTAATGTTGTGATATGTAAGATTAGGAAATTGTAATGTGGACAAGGAATGTTAATTTGTAATTTTGTATGGTGTATTTTTTTTTTTTTTTTTAATGTATGTATTATCATGTGAATTTATCTTTGTTCTTAATTTTATTTTCGAATAGGCCTTCATATATATATATATATATATATATATATATATATACATGCATACGGAAGAAAAGGTCAAATAGTTTTATTAATTTTTTTAAAGTTAATAATTAAGTATATTTTGTGAATTCTAATTAGTTCAACTAGAAAAATATTTTATCATCCATTAAGAGATTAGTGATTTAAATTTCTCATATACTAAAAATCAATTAGTATCTTGATCGAGTAATTATATAACGAACTTCATAAATTAAAATTCTATCGTATCTATGAACAAAATTATATTTCTATTTTATATACACACCAAGAAGAAAATGTCATATAGTCTTATTAATCTTATTGATTTTCTTTGAGTTAATAACTATATTTTGTGAATTCTAGCTAGTTTAACTATTAAAATATTTTATTATCGATTAAGATATTTGGAGTTCAAACTTTGTATACACGAAAAAATTAATCGATATCTTGACTTAATGATAAAGAGTAATATTCTTAGAGTAGACTCTATAAACTAAAATTCAATCGTATTTATAGAGGGCAGAAACCTGAGAGGTAAAGAGGGTGCCGCATTTCAAGAATCTTCTTTGGAATCTTTTTGTCGACAAAGGGGCGCCGCTTCATGTTGATCAACCAATTCAGATGAAAGACATAAGTTTTATTTGTTTTCTTTTCAATTTTATTATGAACTAAATTTTATTTTCTAGAGCGTTGATGTAGTCTAGCAATGAACACACAATTTATATTCTGAGTTATTTTATTTTTAATATTTTCTTGATTGAGTGTTTAATTCTTATTCTTAATGCTTACTATTTTTTTTATGAATTATTGTTTGTTCAATTGAATTACAATGAGACCGAGAGGTGATTTGTTATTTTAGTTCTAGAATTAAACATCATTAGTTGAGCTAAAGTAGAGATGTTTTAGCGTAATTAGTGTGATATTTCAGAAAATTCAAAGTACGTAATGAGTCTCCAGTTAATTAAATTCGCATAGAGATATGAAATTGTTAGTTGAAGATATTTTTGATATTATTCGAGAGAAGATATTGAATAGTTGAGGAATTTTTAATTATCAACGGGAGATTATTAGAATTTAATAATTAGGAAGAATAAATTGTGTGGGATTTGTTAGGTGAAATCAATTGCTCTAGATCCATTCTTATCATATTTGTTTTTACACTTTTAGATTTTTACGCTTTGTTAATTCTTTTTATTCGTGGATTTATTTTTATTAAATAGTTTAATTAAATTCAAATAGTAGAACATTCCTTTTATTTTCGATTTTTCAAATAGTAATTAATTTAGTGAATTTTGGTATTCAATAACATAGTTAATCCTTGTGAGTTCGACATTCGTTTTTTAAAAACACTTTACTACTTGTTACGATTCTATGCGCTTGCAAATTATATTTTTCGCAAACAAGTTTTTGGCGCCGTTGCCGGAGACTCTGCAATTTTCAAAAAAATTCAACCGTATTTATAAACAAAATTATATTTTGACTATAAAAAAGTGTGGTTTACAATCCATAACTAAATTGTATTTATTATCCCTATATTTGTGTTAGCACTTCTTAACAAGAACATATTATTTTGATTAAGGAAAAAGAAATTAATACATCTATATATGCAATTTCTTTTTCACAATTTTTTCTTACAATTAGTGAGGTGGTAAATTATTAATGGCAGATAACAAAATTGTGTTAACAATAGGAGATGTGAAAATCAATAACAAGTTACTACTTTATTAAGTTGTGAAAAAATTGTAAAAAAATGGTGTACAAGTGCATGTAGCATTACTTTAAAAAAATTACAATAACTATTAGTTAAAAATAAATGTTTGACTTACCTCCAGTATCTTTTTAACGGGACATCTCCCATTATTTTATTTTTTATTTTTTTTGAGAAAATCCTGTTATTTTAAATATACATTGATAAGTGGTTGTGAGTTTTAATTTTTACCTTTTTATTTAGTTAGTGGGTGATGTGGCAATTTCTTATTAAAACAAAATGAGATTTTAGTTAAAAAAGTATTAGAAGTAAGTCCCAAAAAAAACACTTACAAATTGATTTGATAATAAATATGATTGACTTTAATTAAATAGCAAATAATAAACACATGAATAATAGTTTTTTTTTTTTTTTGTGGATAAACTATGTATTTGGTCCCTATCTTTTATACCATATTTCAATTTGATCTCTAACTTTTTAATTGTGTTAATTTGATTTCTAACCTTTCAGTACTGTGTTAATTTAATCATTATCGTTATCTCTTGAATGCAAATCGCTGACATGAAAAACGGTTAAAATAAAAAATTAGTTTTTTGTCATATCAACAGAAACTAATTTTTTATTTTAACTGCTAGCCACGTCAACAATTTTCATTAAAGAAAAAACAGTAAGAACAAAATTAATATGATACTAAAAAGTTAGAGACCAAATTAACACAATTGAAATATTAGAAACCAAGTTGAAATATGGTGTAAAAGATAAGGGCCAAATATGTAGTTTATCATATTTTTTTTTATTATGATTAATTGCATATTTAGGATTTTTTTTTTTGAAACAATTGCATATTTAGGATTCAAATCTCTAACTATCAATTAATTGAGTTTGATTCAAGTTACACCTAGTGTAACTCTAAGTAATATTATACCATCCAATAATTTGTTATTGAATTTTTTTTTTTTTTTTGGTTAAATTTGTTATTGAATTTATATTTTGAAAATTCAACTGTTAAATTATATGTTTTATATGTTCTTAACATACATGTTAATTTTCACGCTAGTCGAATGCAGTGCTGGCTCAAGGCCTAAGCTTAAGGCCCCACAACAAATAAAAAATTTCCCTACTAAAAAAAGGTCTCATCTCCTTTAGTAAAAGACCTAAAATTTTATAAAAATATAACATTTTTTAAATAATTGGTATTTTTTTTAAGAGTGATGCTAAAGATACTATAAATTTTACTATAGATTTAACTGACATAACACCAATCACATAAAAAAGTAATTCAAACACAAATAAATTAAGTTGTTGAAATTCATCAATTACAGTCATAATCACATTTATTGTGAACATTTTGTAGTATTTTTAGTATTTTTCTTTTTCATTTCTAACAAGACTTTTAAAATAGGAGACCAATAAAAATTTAACTCAATTGAAACCCTAAAATGTTTCAAATAAAATGCTGCAAATGCAATAAATCATCAATGATGATTAATCTCCTACTAAGCCACACAGCAAATAATATATATCTATCTCTTTCTCTTAAAAAAAAAATATATAAAATTAAAATTTAGATTACAACTGTACTTAACTATACATAATCATATATCCAAGTTAAACTAAGTTCCTTTTAATTCAACTATAATTTTCAATCTTCTATATGAAATTAACCTTAGTTTAGCTAGTATTATTCATCAATTTCTGTATTTACATCAAATTAGTCTTAATTTAATTAGTATTATATAATTTTATTTAATTAATGTTTACACATAAAAAGGCTCCATATAAAATTTTTGTCTTACGCCTCAAATTTTGTTGGGCCAGCCCGGGTCTAATGTAATTTACCATTAGATCTATAAATTAATTTTTTATGCATTATTTTAAACAATAAAAACTTAAATTTAAATAATTGATTGATGACGTAGCTATTAATTTTTTACCATCTTTAAATTTTGTAAACATGGAGAATATATGAAGATAATGTAAATTCTCACACACATATATATATATATATATATAACTTTAAGCAAGCACGGGGATTTTGATTGTAGAGAAAGAGGATCTTTTTTCTTTCCGTGAGTGCGTGCATTTTGGTTGTACCAAATTAAGCGAACATTTTCAAGACTGATGGGCACGCTTGTCATCTCATCTATCCCAAAAACCAGAATTAAGATGACCACAACTTGTTTTTGCGGCGTTTTTTGGCAATATTTTTCTCTGTGTTCATTGGATGAGATTTCTGAAGATTGCTTAGTGAAACTTCTCTAATGTCATGATCTTTTTTTTTTTAATTATTATTTTAGTAGAATGAGGGCGTGACAGTCGGAGTAAGTAAAATGTAAAATTTGGAGGTACGTTGTGTTTATAAAAAGCTGCAAAAGTAAGATTACAACCTATGATAAGTTAAAATATTAAATGTTATAATTTATAGTATGTAAGTGCATATTTCTCGTGCCACGCAGTAATCATTAAGGATGACATATTTTAAGGGCAACATTTAGCTCCTAGTTCTATTAAATCAAATTGAAGTTTAGAAGCGAGGGAAGAAATTAAACTTGGCTTAAAGTGTGTTTTCTTTTAACCATTGAAGCTAGGTAATTGTTCCTCGCAATTTTTTTATTTTTTATTTCATTGGAAACATACATTTTCTAAGTTCTGATTGCTTAATTTGCAAATTGCAACCATTGGAACAATAGTTTTTCTAGATCCAGTCAAATAAATGATATTATAGCAGAATGGTTAAAATACAATCTGTTGGGTATGCAATTTGCTAGAGCCATAGTTTGGAGTAGATGGAATATCCGTATTGATAACTTAGGAATAACTTGTACAGAGGATATTATTATAAGTGATTCTAGAGCCACTGGTCCCAAGGGATCTTATTGGATAGGGCCATTGGGGTCTCTATTAGCATCATTAATTTTAGATGCCATTTGGAGCATACGAAACAACGTGATACACAACGATGGCAAAGTGAATTTAATAACCACATTGGTTAAACAAATCCACTAATATTTCAGTTAAGTTAAGAGGGATGTTGAACTAAGAAATAGATTCTAGCAGCTAAAAGAGGGTATCTTGAGAAATTTCAATAATCGGGTTTTTTGATATTCCTGGTATAATAGATGCTATCACACATATAATCATACTCAATTCAAAAGAATTGTTTGATCTTAAAGGCAATCTTCTATAATTTCACACATGTAAGGTTATTTCTTGATTTCTTCCAATCATTAATAATCTGATTATCTTTAAATAATAATAGATAGAAACAACGCTCGTAAGGAGTCTTATTGAAACCAAAAAATATAGACTTACCTGTGAATAAATGAAGTTTTCCGAAAAAACCTGCTAGTGGAGGAAGATCTTATAAGGACAAGAGACATAGGGCAAAAGAGAAAGCCAAAAAAGAATCTTTCATGTATAATCTTGCATAATCTTGAATGTTCTTAGTTCCGGTATGTAGACCAAATAATACAACGCAAACAAAAGTTCCTAGATTCATAGAGATATAGAACAAGATATAAGTTATCATGCTTGCTTGAGTCTCCAACAATTATTCCAATATTGTCCATACCATTGATCCCACTGTTGTGAAAACTCTTGCAATTAACTGGACTATAGAGCTAGCTTGTGAGGAGAACCTCTAAAATATAGTAGTGTAAGAAAGGGAATTTGAAAGTTTGTTTTGATGCGCTCACTAGAAATTCTGAGATGTTGGGTTTGCTGCTAAATCCTTTGCTCTTTGTAATTTTTGTTGGGTGATGAAGAGGGAAGCAAATGGTGTAGCCCATGCTTTGTGTAAGTTTGCCTAATTCCTGTTCTCATGTTTTTGTTGTAATAGTTGTTCCCTCCCTACTTTTATGTTCTTGTACAATACTATAATTACTATTTGAATTATCCAAAAAAAAAAAAAAAAAAAAACTAAAACTAAAAGGATAGTGTGTATGCCAATTTATTTATTTAAATGTGATATGAAAAGTGACTTTAACAAATAATCGAACTTATTTCAAAAAGTGAATTATATCTTTCTTTTCACTAGAATATGACAATTTTGGATTCATTTATTTTTGTAAAACTATCAGATTACAGATTTATTCATAATATTTCATTTCCTCTTAACTCATTCATCATTCACCCGAATCTTATACTGTTAATGTATATTATGTTTTGTTATGGGCTTTAGGCCCAACTACTTTACTTGTATAGCACACTCGTACTTTTACTACACTTTACTTGTACCGCACACTTATGCCTCCTATATAAGGCACTAATGTATATTCTTTTATTAAGAAATACAATACAATCTTCTAGTATTTCTAACATGGTATCAGAGCCACCTTCCTATGACCATGGTTTTCTGTCCTTATGGTATATTTAAGAGCAATCTTTGTTTTCCTCGGTGTTTTTTTTTCCGCTACGTTCATCTTCTTTGGCTTCCTACTGCTGCCGTCAAAACTCTCCGGTATAGTCAAGCCACCGTTAGAAGTCGCATCAACACTGCAAGACCATTGTCTTCCTCAAACTACCGTCACAGAGCCAAACTTCATTTAAGGGATCTTCTCAATCTTATCAAATCTCAAGATTTCATCAAGCTTCCATCTTGAGTTTGAGAGGGGGTGTTAGAGATATATTAGCCCATTAGCATAGGCCCAAGCCTAATTCTACTTTGTGTGCAAGTCAAGTCTCCTACTTGTACTAGAATTCTATTAGTCTAGGGTTTAGTCTACTATATATACACATGTTATGATTCATTGTAACATAGGATTTGTACTGCACTCTAATATATTATTGATGTAGCCCTTTAGGGTTTCCTCCTTGGATGTAGGCCGTTAGGCTGAACCACGTAACCCTCGTGTGTTATTGTGTTCTATATTTTATGCTTTCGCTTCCGCATCTATACTAGCATATTCAACATAGTGTATCAATGCTAATATTTAACATGAGTGACAACGGCACTATTTTACTTCTCCTGTATGTGGATGATATGATCATAACTGGTGATGACCTTAATGGCATTCAAGAACTCAAGGTTTTTCTCAATCAGCAGTTTGAGATGAAAGATCTTGGACATCTCAGCTACTTCTTGGGTCTTGAAATCACTCATTCTACAGATGGACTTTATATTACTCAAGCCAAGTATGCTTCTGAACTATTGTCTCGAGCTGGACTCACTGATAGTAAGACTGTTGACACTCCAGTTGAACTTAATGCGCATCTGACTCCCACAGGAGGGAAACCATTGTCTAATCCTTCTCTTTATAGACGATTGGTTGGCAGCCTAGTTTATCTCACAGTCACTCGTCTAGACATCTCCTATGCTGTTCATCAGGTGAACCAGTATCTGTCTGCTCCACGATCTACTCACTATGCTGCTGTTCTGCGCATTCTTCGATACCTGAAGGGCACTCTCTTCCATGGCCTTTTCTACTCAGCTCAGTCTCCACTTGTACTCCGTGTATTCTCTGATGCTGATTGGGCAGGGGATCCCACTGACCGCAGGTCCACTACAGGTTATTGCTTTCTCCTTGGTTCTTCTTTAATTTCTTGGCGAAGTAAGAAACAAACCTTTGTGGCCCGCTCCAGTACTGAAGCAGAATATCGTGCCCTTGCTGATACCACATCTGAGCTCCTTTGGCTACGATGGCTTCTTACGGATTTAGGTGTGTCCACATCATCTGCCACTCCCCTTTATTGTGATAACCAGAGTGCCATTCATATTGCTCACAATGATGTCTTCCATGAACGGACTAAACACATCGAGATTGATTGTCATTTTATCCGGTATCATCTTGTCCATGGTGCTCTCAAGCTTTTCTCCGTCTCCTCCAAAGATCAACTTGCGGATATTTTCACCAAGTCACTTCCTAAAGGTCGCACTCGTGATTTGGTTGACAACCTCAAGCTGGTCTCACATCCACCTTGAGTTTGAGGGAGGCTGTTAATGTATATTATGTTTTGTTATGGGCTTTAGGCCCAACTGCTTTACTTGTATAGCACACTCGTACTTGTACTACACTTTACTTGTACCGCACACTTATGCCTCCTATATAAGGCACTAATGTATATTTTTTCATTAAGAAATACAATACAATCTTCCAGTATTTCTAACATATACAAACAGTCAAGTAACTTAATTTGACAGGTAATTATTATGGTGTGACCAACTGAATACTGACCATATGTTCTTTCAGACGTTTAATACAATTGTCTAAATAATCAAAGCACAAAAGAAAAATGATCCTACCAAATTTAAGTCCTATCAAATATAGTACATAAATAGTCACTTTGATCTCATTAGATTCGTTCTTCGATCAATTGTATGTGACACTTTCCAAATTAAAAGATTGTGAAATAGTTTCCCACGCCTCACATTGATCTTTCATTGAATATATATATATATATATATATGTGTGTGTGTGTGTGTGTGTGTGTGTGTATGTGATATGGTGTCCTATTATGAGAGGCGTAAATCGATGACATTCAGGAAATAATCAAGCTAGCCCCTCATGCAACTTGGGCATTTGGTCCCCCAAGTGGACAATGTGATAATATATCACTAAGAAAGTGGCTTGACTAGTTGCCCAAACCAAAGAGAGCATTTGGTTAGTAATTGGGTGTATAGGCCTAAAATCTTCCAGGATATGAGGAAAGTGTCACTCGTATGGTGCATATCATTCGCTATTGTCACACAGACAAGTCACAAGTCTTTTCCTAGCTACATGGTGAATATTCGCCTTTGAAATCTATATGCTGAGTGCAATAAGTTTGAAGATTCGGAATTAGTCAGGAAAGTGTGATAAGTATTTAGTACAACTGAAGGGAAAAATAATTGAAATCCTAAAAAGCAGAAGAAAAAAAAAAAAGAAAAAAAAGAAAAAAGAAAGAAAGAAGAAGAACATGTTACTAGAAGCATATCTTGCTATTTTAGAATTGTTGTCAATTTTAAGATAATATAAGAAGTGTTCAAAGTATACACAAACATATACATTCATACAAATACAACAATCCATATGTTTAGGTATTAACTTATTGATGAATTATTGACTTTCTTGGATACACTTAAAAAAATACATTTCCTTGATGTAGAAGCTTACAATAAATAATTCGACTTTGAAAGTACAAGCATTTGTGTCATACTGCTTGCTAAGAGATAACTACTGCTAGAATCTCTCTCTCTCCGACGAAATAAGCAGCATATGATACAGAACAATCTAGTGTATATTATATATACCCAGAACATATAACAACAAGAGTTGGTGAGTTTGATCAATATGATCACATTGCACATGCATGCAGATCAAAGACGTGAAACGACAATCATGGTTGCACTAACATCAGCTAAAATTATAGTTGAGTAGCTAAAATCACTATTTCATAGCCATTAAAGTTTTTAGGATAATAAATAATTTATCATGTTATTAGAACAAAGTTTAATCCCTGTTTTCACTCTAATTATGGTTTAAAATGTTTAAAATCCCACATTTTGAATTCACCTTTTAAGGGAGTAATTTATCAATACTAATTTGGATAGATATTACGCTCCAATGTGAACTAATATTTAACTTTTAAGACCTACTAGATCAACACAGAGAATGCAAATATTTTAATGCGCTTCAATGTGAACGGATATTAACTATTAGGACCTACTAGATTAACACAGAAAATGCGAACATTTCAGTGAATTAGAGGGAAAAAAACAACAAAATGGTTTCACATAATTGTACATGACCATGTCCTTTCCTATATATATATATATAAACATGTAAGTTTAATTCTATGCATTTGTCCTTTTCATGAATGGCATCAAGCCAGATTGCAGGGAGTACTTTTGACAGCATTTTTCAGTTTTGGTTTTAAATTATTTAATCTTGTAAGATGGTATTAGAGCACTAATTAATTATTATCATCATGAACTTGATTTTAGTCACATGACCACTAGTAACAGTAGCAACCAAAGGGCTGGTAGATATATAGCACTAGAGAAGAATAAATCAGATGAGAGTACGTATGAGACACGAAATTAAAGAAACCGTGGGTTAATTAGGACCCCACCTAACACGCAAGACAAAAATGCCCTAAAAACAAGCTTACGATATGTCCTCTATATTTTCCTTGGTCTTCACCTTATTGGTTATAAGCACAATTCATGGCCTGCAGGAAACGCAAATTCTGGCTAGAGGAGCGGTTGTGCCCCCTCTTCCTTCAACAATATGATAAAAATTATTTGCTTGATTCCTTAGAGAAAAATAAAATAAAAAGGCTTATGATGTATGATTTTGTTTACCACTTTTATTTGTTTCCTATTTTTATTGGGTGATTAGCCAATCTATTGAACAAATTTCAAATATAAATGGTTTTGATGATAAAAGATGGACAAAGTTTAACTATAAAATTTGTCGTAATTTAAGGTTACAACCTTATTCAATATCATTAACATTATTACATATTTTAAAAATCTAATCATTAGATTGCATGTTCTTTATGCTTTCAATACACTAAAATTTTGCGCCAATCAAACATGGGCTGCGTTAGTTTATACTCAGGGGGTTCAATTGAACCCCCTGACTTGAATTTTTTTTTAAAAAATTTATAGATAAATTTTTTTTATTAGTATAATTTACCCCTGAAGATATGTTTGTACACTGTCTTAAATCTTGCACACCCTAACCACATATTAACCCAGCCCAAAATCAAACAACAACATAGATCACAGGTCTCTCTAAGAGTAAAAAAAGAATGTTTGTAAGTCGTAAGTGTCTCTTTTTATTATAAATTTACATTATATGTGTGTGAGTGTGTGTCTAATACTAATTGTGTGTGTTATTTTTTATTTCTTATTATGTTATTTGTGTGAATTGTGATGTATGTGAATGTGTGTTGTATACTACAAATATAATATAACTTTTAATTTAATAATTAGAAAATACAGAAGGTTTGTTATATGTGTGTATATTATTATCATGTTATAATAAATTTATGTTATAAAGTTAGTAATTCAAGAACCAACATAGTGAAATTAGTAATTGTTTAAGCATTTTATTAGTTATGTAGATACTTAGTGTATTATTTATGTATTGATGAATGTGGTTGTGTGGACCAATTTAATACAGTGACAATGGATTGATTTTTGTTATTTAATTTAAAATATTTTTTTTATAAAAATAATGAAAAATAGATAATGACTACTTCATAAAAATTAAAAATGTTATACAAAATTAATAAAATAAAAGGGTCACACTTACCAACATTAACAATAAATAATGACAATTGATAATAAACTATATTGTAATGATTTTAAAATATGAAAACTCAGAAGAAAATTGTTAAACTAATTCATATATTTACGTTTTTTTAATGTCAATAACTCAATATATTCAAATTCTTTTTTTTTTTGTTAAAGTTTGTTTGGTTCAAGTTTCTTAATGACTCCCCTATACAAAATTCCTAGAGCCGCCATTGCAATTAGATATTATTTACTATATAATCTATAAAATTATATTTAATGAATAATTTTAAATTACAAAAACTTGCAATTTAAACAATTTATTGATAACATAGTTATTGATCTTTAATTTTCTAAAAATTTTGCAAGTGTGAAAGATATAAAAAGAAAATGTAATCCAATAGTAGATTTTTCAAAATTCAATTCCAATAAAAAGATATAGACAAAATTTAACTACAAAATTAGTTGTAACATTACTCAATATCATTAACATTACTACATGTTTCGAAAATCTAATTGTTAAATTGCATGCTTTTTACACTCTTAATACACATGTCAAATTTTGTGTCAATTAGATATTATTTATTATAAGATTTATAAGATTATATTTTATGCATAATTTAACTTGCAATTTAAATAATTTATTGACGATATAACTATTGATCTTTAATTTTCTAGAAATTTTGCAAGCATGGAGAATATAAGAAGAAAATGTAATCCAACGATGGATTTGTCAAAATTTACCTCTAATAAAAAGATATTGAATAAGGTTGTAATCTTAGATTACAACTAATTTTGTAGTTAAACTTTACCCAAAAGATTTGAGTAAAGTTGTAATTTTAAATTACAACAAATTTTGTAACTAAATTTTATCCATACAATATTGAGAGTTGCAGTTAACTTAATTGATAACGTGTTTTATCATTTATGGTTGAATTAGAGTTTTGAAAATGAATGTGACTACACTAAGAGAAATATATTGATATTTTGATTTAATAATAAAACGTTATTATCATAAAGCAAATGCTATATTACCATGCAAACTGCCTCAGTAGTCCTGACTGTACCAAGAGGACCATGTGATAGTCAAATCTAGTACAGCATGGCATGGCTGCACCTGCACTAACACAAATAGTCAAGAAGGCATTTTTCTTGACTTCCGAAGTATCAAAGTCAGTTTTCCCCGAGAAACAAGGCCACAAGTTTGCTATCCCACAATTATTGGCAATAAACAAGGCCACAAGTTTCCTTACTATTCCCATTTTTGCGTACCTAAAAAATGGGAATAGTAAGGAAATTATAAGATATACTTAGATTGCAATGAAATTTGAGGATTTGGAATAAAAGAGATTTTGACTTTGTCCGCAAAATAATTGAATGAATTTTTAATTTTAATTACAAATGAAGTTTGATTCTACAAAATTTAAAAATAGTTTGCCAAATAGCCTGTAATTTTTATACGTGCTTTAATTGATTTTTGATGAACTTAAGAAGTTATGATAAAATTCCCAATTTCTTCCTTGACTTTCTTAAGGCTATAATTATA
This sequence comes from Quercus wislizeni, assembly GCA_023055345.1. NCBI lineage: Eukaryota > Viridiplantae > Streptophyta > Magnoliopsida > Fagales > Fagaceae > Quercus > Quercus wislizeni. The sequence continues at coordinate 15,137,703 of JALGQJ010000014.1, forward strand.
TAGTAACAAACTTGGGATTTGGGAATAGTTGGGAACCAATTAGTTAAGTAAACAAATTCTAAAATTCTTCAAGTTATCTCTATTTTAAAAAAAAAGAGATACAATAAGATTGAACTTAACTCCATATAATAATTGTTTTATTTTTTGTGTAGGTGGGATTTGAACTCAAATTCTTTATTTGGTACAACAAACTTTACTAATTGAGCTAAATTAAACCCTATAGTTTAAATTTTTTTTTTTTTAATTGGGTGATTGTAAATTAATGGTACACTGTACAATGAAAAAATAAATATATGTTTGAATAATTAGTACTAATTAATAAACATATTTAGCATTCAATTATTAGAAAGAATAAGTCAAAAAATTAAACAAGGAATAATTTGTACTGTAATATACCAACTCTCGTTCATTTGATGTTTTCATTGATCTGGTTAAATTTCATGACAATTAGAATCATAAGGAATAATTTTCTTATTAAAAAAAAAAAAAAACCATAAAGATGCATGCATGTAACTTGCCTGCCTAGACAGTGCATCCTTGTTGGCAATGGCACTGCACAAACGGAAAATGAAAACTAACATGGTCTTCTTTTTCACCAAGAATAATGACAATAAGATGTTGTATATGTATAAGTTCAAAAAAAAAAAAAAAAAAACTAAACAAGTGACAAAGAAAGCATAAGAGCACACGGGAAAGGAAATCTTGGTCATGGTTAGAGTAGCATATATTATTATTAATCCAAGAAAGATATGCGGTGCAATGCTGTGTGGCTTGTGAAGAAACAAGAACTAAAAGAAAATCACAGAGAATGTAACTATGCCAATAAAAGTGCAAGACTGCAAGGAAAAAGGAAGAAAATGAGTTCGATAAGATATTTGAAGAGAATATACATTGTCGGCCCAAAGACAGTTGATTGATATTTCTTCAATCTCTATAGTCTATACAGCTAACCTAATGCATAAACATATAATTTTTTAAAGCTTTATACACCTGTCCTGGTCAATGGCCTCCGAAAAAAAGAACTTGTGTTAGAATCTCATACAATCATCTAGAATAATAATTGTTAAATGATTAAATTAACATAGGAAGTTTTTGTGATAATTAGTAATTTATACTATGTTTCATTTTCTGATGTTTGCTTCCCTCCAATTACTTTGAGAATGGAGAATGCTTCCAATCTATGCCCTAGGTTTGGTTTACACATGCAAAGTAGGTATCATCTCCTAATCCAATCCTGAAGAGTCATGACCCAATTTAACAAGTCCAGTTCTACATGACATTGCATGGTGTAAGTGTCTAGATAATTGGGAAAATTGTGAAAATTAGTACTGCTTAAACAAGTTTCAGATTGCCAAAGATCTTTAACTACTTCTACTTGTTATAATAAGATTTCCTTCCCAGCTCAAAAGACCAGTAATTAATACAATATTGCGTTAATATTATAGAATATATATAAGGTCCATATTATTAGACAATCTAATGAATCAATTGTTACAATTGACTTTAATGGAACAATAAAGCTACGGCACAATAAAAGGCTAAAAGCATTACTCTTGCTAAAGAATAATGCTAGAGATATAAACTATTTTACAAATTGCTAATATGGTAAGTATTTATTGGTAAATGAAAAAGTGATATAAATAGTTGGCCTAGATAAAAACTAATAAGAGGTTGGCCATATAAACATTTTGTAAAAATGTTGTAAAATAATTTGTGGATATAGAATTACTCTTGCTAATAAATAATGTTAGAGATACAAACTATTTTATAAAAAAAATTTACAAACTGCTAAGGTTGTAAGTAATTATTGGTAAATGAAGAAGTGATATAAATGGTTGGTTTAGATGAAAACCAATAAGAGGTTGATCACATCAACATTGTAAAATAATTTGTGACTATAACATTACTCTTGCTAATGAATGATGTTAGAGATACAAACTATTTTACAAAATTTTTTACAAACTGCTAATGTGGTAAGTGACTATTAATAAATGAAAAAGTAATATAAATGATGAGTTTTGATAAAAACTAATAAGAGGTTGGCCACATCAACATTTTGTAAAAATGTAATGCTAAAGATATAAAATATTTTACAAAAAAAAATTATAAACTGCTAATGTGATAAGTGATTATTAGTAAATAAAAAAATGATATAAATAGTGAGTCTAGATAAAAACCAATAAAAGGTTGGCTACATTAACATTTTGTAAAAATGTTATAAAATAATTTGTGGTTATAGCATTACTTTTAGTAATGAATAATGCTAGAGATATAAACTATTTTACAATTTTTTTTTTACAAACTGTTAATGTAGTAAATAATTATTGGTAAATAAAAAAGTGGTATAAATAGTAGGTTTAGATGAAAACCAATAAGAGGTTGGTCATATCAACATTTTGTAAAAATAATGTAAAATAATTTGTGGTTATAACATTACTCTTTGCTAATTGAAATTGATTCAAATGTTTGCTCACAAACAATAACTAGAATTCTTCTCCAAAAAAAAAAAAAAAAACTAGAACTGCCCATCACTTTTCCCAGAGGCTAGATATCTAAGCGTAAATGCCTAATGGGCAGAAGAAACTCTAATGAAAATCTAATAGATTTTCTCTTAGTAAGGAAAAAAAAAAAAAAAAGGAGAAATGGTTGAAGAAAGAAATGAACAGACCAATACATAGGAGGTTGTGATTCCTGTGAAAGAAAATTTGCTTTTAAATTCTAACTTTATCAGTTATATTTTTACTAATTATATTTAAACTTTGGTATAAAGAAGTTTATAGAAATTTAGAATATTCAGTTATTAATATAAACAAAATGGGAAAAGTGTTATTTTTTTTTCAAAATTCAAAGGAAACTAAGTGTTTTTTCCTTTCAAGTTTAGGATGAAGTTTCATTTTTCAAAATCTCAAGAAATATGAGTGTAATTAGTAATTACCCATTTATTTTTATTTTATTTCTTTCTTTTTTTTAATTCCAACCAGACACAACTTAATCCATGTAATACATAAATATATTCAAAACCATATGCATCCTGTTCCCTAATCGCTTTAGGCCTTTATCAACCAAGCAATAAATTCACTTAAAAAATAGACATTCTTCAAAAACCATTAGATAGTTAACTCGCTTAAAAGTTTAAGGTTTAAACCCTAAACCTCCCAGTCTTCCACTATCATTTTCTAGTAATCGTAAGCTGAACAATGTGATAGATATTCCCCGAAGCTGATAAGCCCTCAACTATTATTGTGTGAATTGCTTCTTCAGCAGCATTGTCTTGAACACTAAAGCCCAACCCGAATACACATAGAGCCCAAAAATACAAATAATTGAACATGAGTTACAATCAAATTACAGGGAATAAAGTCAACAAAAACTATATATATATATATATATATGTGTGTGTGTGTGTGTGTGTGTGTGTGTGTGTAGCAATACAGATCAAAACAACAAAGTCACCACCCAGAGAAAAAAAAAAAAAAAAAAAAAAAGGCAGCGTACCCAGGTCTACCAATGATCAGGACAGACCCAAAAACATGCAGCAGAGCAGCTGCACAACGAAACAGCCAGACACACTAGTCACTAACAAAAAGAAATCAACACAAAGCAAACAGCACAAAGACACTGTAAATCAGCTTTATCAACTAGAAACAACCCAAATCATCTAAGCAGCCACCAAAGCACCAAACCAGCAATACAAACTGCTCAAAAGCTCTGAATTAATCCAATGGGTTATATTCAGCTTTAACTCCAAGGAATAAAAGCTGCATCCCAAACCAGCTTGTCCCAATCAACCTCAGCACTCCTATATCTAATAGCCTCCCAGGCAGTTTTGCAAGCCATTGGTAGCAGGAGTCCAAACCAGAGTTTCTTCCCCATAAAGCTGTACTAACTGACAATCTTGATGCAGATGTTTTTGGTCCAGGGATCTAGGAGATCTCCATTGCCATTGCCCATTTGCAAGAACGCTAGACACCTTAGCAGATGGATAACTACTTGCTGCAAAAATTGCCCGAACATCAAATTTAAAACTAAGAACTCCTTGAGGGTGCCAATTGTCATACTATATGTGTATTTTGCTACCATCACCAACACTCCATTTGAAAAAACCTCTTACAGTCCCTCTAATCTTCAAAATCTGCCTCCAACCCCATGAGCAGTTCTGGTGTTTTAACCTCCCAAAAGATTAGGAGGTTCCATGCCACCCATAAAGGCCCTGCTTGATTCATGAAATTGCAATGCTTCTTGTGATTCAAGTGTAGCTATACTTTGTATTTCTTGTCGTTCTCGCCAGCTAGTCCTCCAAAATTTGTTGTGCCAACCATAGGAATATCTTATCTTAAGCTGTATGATAAACATGAGAATAAATTTAGGAAAAATGTGTGCGCACAAAAGAAAATTAAATATGTAAAACCTTATTGTGCACATTTTAGTTTTCGTGCCAGTACCTGGTCTTCCAAACGAGCATCACCAAGTCGAACCTTTGGTACATGAGCAATCTTTAACCAATCTTCTTTGCATTTTCTAATCAAATCAGGACACACTGTAATATTCAATCGTCTTAGTGTAGTGAGACCTTGCATCCCCTCAGGGAGAGATAACAACTGACAGCAATTGTCAATCCCAAGTTGCTGAAGTGATTTCAGACTTGGCAGCCACTCCGGCAAAGTGGTGAAATTTTCACAATCTCCAATCTCTAGCATCTGTAAAGTGTTTGCAGATCGTCTGAGCCACTGGGGCAAAACCTCCAACTTAGGTAAGCCTCTAATCAGTAATTTCCGAAGGCTCAACTCGAGATTTTGACTGCCTTCTCCCTCCATCAAATTAAGCTCTTTACAATTCACAATGATCAGGATCTCTAGGGCAGTTAGGTCTTTGATATTGAGGGACAAAGAGGTCAAACTTGGACATTGTGCAATAGTCAATGTTCGAAGATTGATGAGGTTGAGGTGCTTGTCCCCTTCAAACAGACATTTGAGATTCTCACATCTAGCAATAAACAAAACTCGTAGAGAATTCAAGCAGCCTATTGCCTTCTCCAACAAGCATTCTTGATTAATTGTAACCATGAAAAACCTAAGGCTAATCATGTTCCTCATACTTTTGGGCAACCGTTCAAGATTTTTGCAATCAAGTATTAAAGTTTGTAAATTGTGTAACTTGCAAATGGAATTAGGAATTTGCTTGATTATGTCATTACCTGATAGGTCAAAAAATCTCAAATGTTTCAAAGAACCAATAAAACTTGACAACACCTCAAAAGACGAACCTTTTAAATTAAGCATCCGTAAGTACTTAAATCTTGAGATGCATGCTTCGACTAAGGACATGGGTTGTTCAGTTTGGAAAATAATTGTTTGAACTTTGCTCAACTTCTCTGATTGTATTGTAACTTCTTGGCCATTAGCATTATTTAAAAAAGACAAACAAGAAACTTCTGCAAAAAAAGTGTACTCCTTGGTCACTACTGAACACTCACCTTTGGCAATTGAGAGTGCAAGATCATGGTAAAGATCATGCATTTTAAAGGTATAACAAAAAAATTCTTCTTGAGCATCTTGAAAGAAAGATCTTGACAACAACTCCTTGATATATAGGTCACCAACATCTTCCAACCGTTGATTTTCATCATTTGTTGATTGAAGAATTCCATGTGCCATCCAAATTTGAATCAATTCACCACTTTTGAATTCATAATTCTTTGGAAAAAGAGAGCAATAGACAAAGCACCGTTTCAAGTGAAATGGTAATTGATTATAACTAAGTTGCAATATAGGTAAGATGTCATCAACCCCTTGTTTTAAACTCCACATATCATTATTTTTCACTCGATTCCGCTCGCCTTCATCAACCTCTGAATAAAGCATGTTGGCTAAAGTACTCACAGCTAATGGAACTCCTTTACATTTTCTGACAATCACCTCTCCAATTTTTAAGAGGTTTGGATTATTCTTTTCTTCTTGTTCCTTGAATGCCAATTCCACAAACAAAGACAAACAATCCTCTGTGGATAGAACATTTAAATTGTGTATATCACCCGTGCTCATAATAGTGGCAACCAAGCCATTTTGCGTTGTCACTATGATTTTACTGCCACTGCAACCACCGCTCAACAAGTTTTTCAATTCAGTCCATTTATTACTATCATCATTCCAAATGTCATCCAAAACAAGAAGATATTTCTTATCTTTTAAAAATTCCCTTAATTTTTCTTGCCGTTGATTAAGACTCAAACTCCCATCGATCGTACCAATTTCATATTTAAGAATTTCTGTTATTAATCTTTTAAGATCAAAATTCTCAGACACACATACCCACATCCTCAATTGAAAATAGCTAACAACCCGGTCATCGTTGAATGCTAACTTGGCAAGCGTGGTTTTGCCCAAACCACCCATCCCAACTATAGGAATTACACCGACATTTCTGCCAGCATTTTGCTGCATCAAAAGACGTATGATCTTTTCTTTGTCATCATCTATACCGACGATATTCTCAGGAGGAATAAAGGAGTGGGTCTCCCTCCTCTCGCGCATACTTATCTTCTTATCTTCAAGTCCTTGAGCAAGATTGAAAGTGTTCTTAACAGCATCAATAGCATCTAAACTCTCCCTAATTCCCTTGATTTTATGTGCCATAGCAAAACGGACTGCAAGTGGATTAGAACTTGAAAAGAAATGACTGCTCCCGTATGTCTTCATCACTTTCTTTTGCAGAACTTGGTACTGAAATTCATCTAGCACATTCTCGGCATCAATAAGGACATCTTTGAGCTCCCCTAGCCAAATCTTCAGTCTCTCGTCACTTGCTTGCTTCTGCTGAGCATTCGTTGATTACGGCTTTAATGGCTGACAGAGTGAGCTTAAGCTTTTTCAGATCACTTCGGACTCCCCATGCCGAGCTAATCTCTTGGAGAGCACAGGATTCAAGCTGCTCCAAGACCTTCCCTACGATGCTGTAGCCAATTTCAGCCATTTTCTCGAGGTGGTGGAATCTGGAATGGAAAGGAAGTTGACGGTGGTGGTTGTGGCGCTGAGAGGAGGGGAGAACGTTAAAATGAAAACTGGAAAAAAAAAAACGAGAGATTTTTATGGTTACGGGAGTGTGTGAGTGTGTGTGTGTGTGGAGGTTCTCAAGACCCAAGTCAGGGCAGTCTGGTGACTTGGAAAAAGAACATTGTATCTTGTATGTATGTTGGCTGTCGGTGAAAAATAGAAATAGAAATAGTAATGCTTATCGCCTTAATATCCACTTTTCAACCACAACATTTATTAATAATGAAAAATAATTACTAATGAGTAATGATTTTTGTGGGTGAGCGATGTTGACCGTTGTGGATCAACTATTCAGTAAAAGACTACAACGTCGGTAAGAATATTAGAAATAAATAACTATATCATCAATCATATGTTTAAATTTTAAATTTGTGTGGTCTAAAATTATACATAAAAAATAATATTTAATTTGAATGAAATTTGACAGATATGTTAATAACATAAAATTCAAGCAATTCAACAACCAGATTTTCAAAATTTACCACCAATAAAAATATATATTAGGAATTTGAAGAGTTTTTATTACATACAAAATATTTTACACAGTCGGTATGGTTAAGAATTTGCACTTGGTTGAATTATGTATTGTTAGTCATAATTATATATATGTAGATATACTTATTTATTTATTGCATATAAAATTTTCATATTTAACAAATTATAATATTTCTAAACTCAAATGAATATATAAAGATTATTTAATTTGTTATAAAGATGAACAAAATATATAAAATGAAGAATTTAATATCTTCCATCAAAGTTATGCTTGAAGATATTTTTCACGGAATAAAATTCATCCATTATCATCTCATAACCTTTAAGAAAATGATTAAACAATTACTTTGAAAAAATCTTAAAATTTTAACTTTAATTAATAATTCTTCTATGGTGTGGCTTTCACTTCACCTATTCAACTAATAACAAACAATTGCAAATTTAAGCCAATAAAATTTAAATACCTAATTATGAAACTCATTATACATAACTCAAGAGCAAATTCTACCATAAAAAGGAAAATATTAAAAACAATATATATCTTGTCTCTATGACAAACTCAAATTATCTTCTATAAACAAATCAATATTAGAAGTTTGGAAAAACTGTTTCTTAGGGGAAAAATGGAACTACTTATTTGGCACCTAAATCTAACCCAAAAGATTAAAAAAGAAGTAAAGAGTGATGTTTAAAGATTAAAAAAGAAGAAGAAGAAGAAGAAGAAGAAGAAGAAGAAGAGGGGGGGGGGGGGGGGGGGAACCAATTAAGTAAGCAAATTCTAAAATTCTTCAAGTTATCTCTTTCTTTTATTTTAAGATACAATATGATTGTATTTATGGTGTCCACTCTGTATAATATTATTATTTACCATTAATTTAAGACACAAACTAGTTTATTTTTTTGTGTAGGTGAGATTTGAACCCAAATTCTTTACTTGGTACAACAAACTTTACTAATTGAGCTAAATGAAACCCTATAGTTTAAATTATTTAAAAAATGGGTGATTGTAAATTAATGGAACACTGTACAGTGTAAAAATACATTATATGTTTGAATAATTAGTACTAATTAAGAAACACATTTAGCATTCAATTATTAGAAAGAATAACTTAAAAAATTAAACAAGGAATAATTTGTACTGTAATATACCAACTCTCGTTCATTTGATGTTTTCATTGATCTGGTTAAATTCCATGACAATTAGAATCATAAGGACTGAACCATAGTTGAATAATTTTTCTGATAAAAAAAAAACCATCAAGATGCATGCATGTAACTTGCCTGCCTAGACAGTGCATCCTTGTTGGCAATAGCACTGCACAAATGGAAAATGAAAACTAACATGGTCTTCTTTTTCACCAAGAATAATGACAATAAGATGTTGTATATATATAAGTTCAAAAAAAAAAAAAAATCTAAACAAGTGACAAAGAAAGCATAAGAGCACATGGGAAAGGAAATCTTGGTCATGGTTAGAGTAGCATATATTATTAATAATCCAAGCAAGATATGCGCTGCAATGCTGTGTGGATTGTAAAGAAAATTAAAGAACTAGAAGAAAATCACAGAGAATGTAACTATGCCAATAAAAGTGCAAGACTGCAAGGAAAAGAAAGAAAATGAGTTCGATAAGATATTTGAAGAGAATATACATTGTCGGCCCAAAGACAGTTGATTGATATTTCTTAAATCTCTATAGTCTATACAGCTAACCTAATGCATAAACATATAATTTTTTAAAGCTTTATACACCTCTCTTGGTCAATGGCCTCCGAAAAAATGAACTTGTGTTAAGAATTTGTGTTAGAATCTCATACAATCATCTGTATAGCGATCATGCATGTCTCGTTAGAGTAATAATGGTTAAATGATTAAATTAATATAGTGCATTTTTATGATAAATGGTAATCTATACTGTGTATCATTTGGCTTCCCTTTGAGCATGGAGAATGCTTCCAATCTATGCCCTAGGTTAGGCGTACATATGCTAAATAGGTATCATCTCCTAATCCAATCCTCAAGAGTCATGACCCAATTTATCAAGTCAATCTCTACATGACATTGCATGGGGTAAGTGTCTAGATAATTAGGAAAATTGTGAAAATACTGCTTAAATAAGTTTCAAATTGCCAAAGATAACTTGTTATAATAAAATGTCCTACACAGCTCAAAAGCCTAATAATTAATACAATATATATGAGTTTTAATTAACTTAACCGGTAAAGTGTCCGTTTGTTTTAGCTTTTAAAAGTTGAAACACGCTTTATGAAACCAAATAAATAAAATGTGGGTTTGGTAAATTTTAAAAGTTGCATTTTCTAAAAAAGCTACATTTTTATTTGTGAAGGAAAAGCGCATTTCACGAAAGTAGCCTTGAGCTCCATTGGCAAACAGTGCTGGTGCGTTTCATGTTACCGTTGCGCAAATTTTCCAAAAATCCAATTTTATCCCTTTATTTATAACACAATTTTACAAAGGAACCCAATAATGAAATCAGAACCAAAACCAAAAAAAAAAAACAAAACCAATCTGACCCATTTCTATCACATGTCGTTGGTAGTGGGGAGGAAGACAGGTGGCAGTGAAGGCAAAGCAAATCAGTAGACGACGGAGGCGTGTTGAGGAAGACAGGCGATAGTGAAGGTAGAGATCAAGCACCGATCTGATCCTTTCCTCCCTTTTGAATTTCCCCCTCTATCTTCGTTTGATGAGAATCAAATGGTGTGGTGTGTGTGACCTTTAAGTTTGTGTGTTTAGATGGGATTGAGGGAAAGAAACTTGCAGACGAAGTGGTAAGAGAAAAGAGAGAAAGGAAGAAGAAAAAAAGAAAAGAAAAAGAGAGCTCTGCGGCAACTGGAACATTTTGGAGGAAGAGGTAGGAAAAAAAAAAACTGGGATGTTTTAGAGGAAGTGGTAGGGAGAAAGGGAGATGAAAGAAAAAGAAAAAAAGAAAAAAAAGAAAACTAGAATGTTCTGGAGGAAGTGGTAGGGGAAAAGGGGGAAGAAGGAAAAAAAAAAAAAAAAAAGAGAAGGGTAAGTGTGTGGAGGAGAAAAAAAGAGGGAAAAAAGAGAGAGAAGGAAATAGGGATAAATAAAAAAAAAAAAGTAAAGGAATAAGGGGGAAAAAAAAAGAATTAGAAATTAAAATTGAGAAATGCTATTACAATATTTTCACAATAAATTTTAAGTGGTAGGTTATTATTAGTTAATATTGGTAAAAAAAAAATAATTTTTTTAGAAATTTTGAAAGTTCTTTTTAGAATAATTTTTTAGAAAGTATTTTCACAATACTTTATATATACATTATCATTTTTGGTAATTTACCACTTAAACTGCCACTTTTATAAGTTCTAGCCAAACACTCAATTTTTTCAAAAAACACTTTTTAACGGTTTTTATCAAACACTCAGTTTTTTCAAAAAACATTTTTTCATACCACACTTTTTGAAAATCTCACTTTTTCAAAAAGTACAATTTTAAAGGCTTAACCAAACTCACTCAAAGTCTCAAAACTTTATATATTAAAAAAAAAAATTTGTGCTAATATTATAAAATATAGGTCCATATTATTAGACACAATCTAATGAATCAATTGTTACAACTTACAATTGACGTTGATGGAACAATAAAGCTACAGCACAATAAAAGCCAAGGCTAGCAGCATAACCCTAACATTTGCTAAATGAATTGCTTGCATCAATCGCTGACTGTGAGATGGGTTAATAAGTCATTGGTCATTTTGGGACATGGATCACTCTAAATATTGACACCAAACCTTTCTAGTATTTTTTATTATCTTCCTTCTGTGTTAACTCTTGATTTTTTTTTTTTTCTTTTAAATTATAGAGTTTCAACCTACGGTGTCTATTCTAATGATTTTGCTCTTTATTATCAAATCAATATACTAATCGGTTTTTAGTGTAGACGGATATTGAACTTCAAATCTTTTATTCAACCATTAAAGATTTTACCATTTAAGATAACTGGAACTCACAATTATCTCTTGAAATTGACTCCAATGCCTGCTCAAAAACCATAATTAGAATGGCCCATCACATTTCCTAGCAGGCTACATATCTAAGCCTAATGGATTAAAGGGGTTAGGTTATTTTCACTCTTCACTCTTATGAAAATCAAAAGGCCGTACAGGGATTTATTCCTAATTTAAGAAGAAGAAAAAAGAAAGGAGCAGATCAAACCATAGGCGGTGTCTTATTGGGTTCCAGGGGCTGTGAAAGAAAATTAAAATCCGCCCAATTAAGAAATGCGGGCTACTGCAACGGGTTTAGCCTGTAGTATCAAATGGACCTCAACGTGACAAAGTTTGGGCCTCTTGAACTACTTTTTCTTTGTTAATTTAATTTCAAGGAGAAAAGTAAATGCGGTGTTGCAGGTGTGTATCCCAACCCACCTCAAAAAACCTATTATTATTTTTATTATAGCTCCGTTAATTATATAATTACCCTTTAATTATTTTTTAATAATCATCATAAAATGGATACAAAATTTTAATCCTATTATATCTATTAAAAATAATAATAATTGAATAAAAAACTATTTTTATTAAGTTTAAAATTAACTAAACCAGAGTTAACCAAACCCAATTCAATTTGTATAGTGTTAAATTGAGAGTTTCTTATGACTGATTTAAGAAATACCAAATGTAATGAAACTTGACTATAATTATTCAGTAATATTATAGACATAAACTATTTTAATTCATTTTTACAAATTGTTGTTGTGGTTAACTTCTTACTGATTCTCATTTGGACCTACCACTAATATCATTTTTTTTGTTTACCAATAACCACTCATCACATCAATATTTTATAAAAGAATTTGTGTCTCTAGCATTTTTCATAATTATTTGTTGGACACACTAGGATACTTGTATTTTTAAGTCAACAGATTTAGTTTGTATGTTTTTTTCCACCAAAAAAAAAAAAAAAATTGTTTGCTATGACTTACGAGTTATTCTTTTTCCATTTTGATAAAGTCCATCTTCACAGTCCCAATATTATAGATAGTGTAAAATTTGAGAAAGCTATTCAAATAATATAAATGATTTCCTGATAATAATAATAATAATAATAATAATAATAAAAATAATAAAAGGATGCTTTCAAGTTATGTGAACATATAAAACCTTCATATTTTACTAAGGATTGCAAATGCTAAGATTACATGTGAAGATTTTTAAAATTGTAACAATTTGAAACAATCTTTATATTCCTTCGTACAACTTTGTATTTTTTTATTATAAATATTTAGGTAAAATTATTTCTTTTAATTGTTACCTTACTATCTACCTCATAAATGTATTCACGTATATGTTTTAAAGAGTAAGTTACTAAAATATTTAAGCTATTAATAATTTGAATACATATATATATACACACACTATTTACAAGAGAATTCTTTTTTTTTGAACTGAACTTTTATATGAATCAAAAATACCCTCTAAACCTTATGTTTAACCAAATAAAAAATAAAAAATTTTGAGAACAATTCGATAAAAATATATTTCAAATTTCACTTAAAATGCCTATAAAATAAGATACTCTCTTATTAATCTATATCTTCAAAACAAACTTATCCAAAATTTATAATAAATAAAGAAATTATGACACAAAAAAAAAAAAAAAAAATCTCATCGATGGCAAGTGATGAGGCTATAATATATATATATATATATATATATATATATATACAAATTATATTTTACCTTATATATTTTATATTTAACATAATTTAGTAAAAAAGGTAATTACTCTTTATTTTCTTAATTCCAACTAGATTGGATGGAGAGCTCATTTTCAAATATTTTATTCTGTTTTTTTTTTTTTTTTTCAAAACTATATGCATCTTGTTCCCTACTCTCTTTTATCAACAAAGCAATAAATTCACTTTAAAAAAGAAGAAAAGAAAAAAGACATTGTTCAAAAACGTTACCTGGCTTAAACCCTATACGGCTAAAACCTCCCAGTCTAGCACCATCATGTTATTTCCAGTAATCGTGAGCTGAGAGCAATTGTGATCAATAAGCCCTCAACTCAACTCTTATAGAAGAGAAGATGGGATTGGGAGAGGCAAAGAGAGTAGTAACGAACAAGAAATTGAAGGGATTGGGTGAGATGGCTTTCGCCGTCGGCGGTGGCCCCGTCAACTGGTTCCCCGGCCACATGGCCGCCGCCACGCGCGCCATCAGAGACCGCCTCAAACTCGCCGACCTCGTCGTCGAAGTCCGCGACGCTCGCATTCCTTTCTCCTCCGCCAGCCACCACCTCCAACCCCAGCTCTCCTCCAAACGACGCGTCGTTGCTCTCAACAAGAAAGACTTGGCCAACCCTAACATCATCCCCAAATGGATTCGCTACTTCGATTCCTGCTCCACCAACCAGGATTGCGTCGCCATTAATGCCCATAGCAAGACCTCTGTTAACAAGGTTAGTTCACTGTTACTTATTGCTGAATGCTGACTAGGTAACGAGTACGGACACCTTCCAAACGTGTCCGACACGCCGGGATACTCCGCGTGCGTGTCCTCTTCGTTTTGTGTGTTTTGGGTTAAAATTCAATAGGCAAATTTTAGTCCCTCAATTTGTAAAAATATGGTCATTTTATGATTTTTATCAATATCTCTGTTAGCAAATGATGCAATTTATTCAAAATATTCTGTGTCATTTAATATATCTTATTGTTTGATGAGTATTAGTTTTTTTTTTTTTTTAAATGTTTAAACGGCTTAAAAGAAGGACTGGATTGACTCATTTTGACAAATTGAGGTACTAAATTGACAATTTTTAAATGTTAAGGACTAATTTGACAATTGAAGTAAATGTCAAGAGACTAAATTGAATTTTAGTAAAAATATTAATTGGATTTTAGAGATATATATATATATATATATATATATAATTTTTTATTAAAAAAAATGATAGTTTTTATATTTTTTTTAAACTTAAAATAAACATAAAAAATATGCCTATTAGATGAAGATATGTATCTATATTAATTAATTAATTATTTGTTGTATCAATTGTGTCCTAAATTTTTAAGAATTATGGTGTTGTGTGCGTTAATGTCAGTGTCCTTGACTCATTATTCATGCTTCTTAGATAGTGATAGTAACTTTTCCTCTCTCTTGTCTTATCATGGTTCATGTACCGAAAGCTTCTTGAGCTTGTGGAGTTCAAGCTAAGGGAAGTGATTTCAAGGGAACCTACTCTACTTGTTTTGGTGGTTGGTGTTCCTAATGTTGGCAAGTCGGCTTTAATTAATTCGATCCATCAAATTGCATCGTCTCGATTTCCTGGTAAGTTGTTACTATGTTTTTGCTAGATTATGGTTGGATGTCATTGTCTTGAAATGGGACTGTGGTGAAGGTTATTAAATTGTTTTAACAATAACAGCTTCGGTTTTCTTTCATAGTGCAGGAGAAGATGAAGCGAGCTACAGTCGGCCCATTGCCCGGAGTTACTCAAGATATTGCTGGATACAAGGTCAACTGATTCTGTGTTTTATGGTTTATATACCTTTGAAAGTAATAAGAGACTGAAATTTTAGCTTCATGTGTTTTTCATACTTGTTAACATTCAATAATTAAGACTAGATGTTTGGGATTGGACCCTGATGTTGATAATGTTGGTATGAAGATGTAGGTTTGGTTGTGAATTGTTTGATTGACCATTATCGCTTAATATTTAGATGATGTTCTTGCTTTTATGAGCAACAGCCTGTTTGCAAGGAAGTTATATCTGACTCGTGTTATATTATTTGACCACAGGTAAAGTGCAGGGGTTGTACTATGAGTCTATGAATTGGATCATATTTTTGCCCCATTCGATTGGTTGCCCCCCCCCCCCCCCCCCCCCCTCTCCCCCCAACACACACACACACGCACACAAAAAACCCATCCTCTGATTTGCTAGCTTTCTACTATTTTATTCATTTATTGTTTTACTTCTGATTTTCTTTTATGCTGGTAAGTTTTGGTAGGTTTATATGTATAGTGGAATAAACTATTAGGCTTAGGTCTCTGGTCTAATTATCAAAAGTTTGTAATGACTAAATCAGTTGCATATGCCTTATTTAAAGACACGTTTTGAAAATCAGGTCAAATCATCAAGCATTTGGCTTAAATCTCACTGTTTTCTTCTATATATTGCTACCATTCTCCTTCCATATATATATATCTTTGTCTGAATATTTCTGTTTGAACATTTTTGAAACCCCCCCCCCCCCACACACACACACACAAAGACACAAAAACCCCATCCTCCGATTTGCTAGCTTGCTTACTATTTTATTCGTTTTATTGTTTTACTGTTGATTTTCTTTTTAAGCTGGTATGTTTCAGACTTTCAATAGGTTTATATTTATAGTGGAATAAACTATTTGGCTTAGGTCTCTGGTTTAATTATCAAAAGTTTGTAACAACTAAATCAGTTGCATTCGCCTTATTTAAAGACATGTTTTGAACATCAGGCCAAATCAGCAAGCATTTGGCTTAAATCTTAATGTTTTCCTCTATCTACTGCTACCTTTCTCCTTCTATTGTATATCTTTTGCTGAATACTTCTGTTTAAACATTTTTGTATGTTTAGCTGTTGACATTGAATTTTTTAACCGCAGATTGCACATCAGCCTAGCATATATGTCCTAGACACTCCAGGTGTATTGGTTCCAAGTATCCCGGACATAGAGACAGGACTGAAGCTAGCTCTTACAGGTATCATCCTCTTGCAAATAATTTCTCTTAAGTTTCTTATGAGATCTCTGGATCAGCTTAAGGAATTTTGGGTGAGGCCGAAAGTTTTATGCCTGAAGTTGTGTTGGCTTAATCCTTCTTTTGACCTCCAACCAACACAGGTTGCCCAAATTGCCGCTTGTAAAATTTTCAACCTTGGTGTCTTGAATTTTATCCTTATTTTTTCTTTTACTATTGCTCATGTGTTTTTTTTTTTGGGTTTTGTGTGCGCGGGGGAGGGTGGGGGAAGGAGGAGGGGGGGTGTGGGGCTAGTATTGGTTTAGGTCAACATAAAATTACTATTGCCACATTGTATTGCTTGTTCTATCAAATAAAGCTTACCAATTTCTTAAATTCACATGAAGGGTCTGTGAAAGATTCAGTGGTAGGTGAGGAGCGTATTGCACAATACTTGCTGGCGGTTTTAAATACTCGGGGGACCCCCCTTCATTGGAAGCACTTGAACAACAGGAGACTGGAAGGGATTCGGTATGATTCTAAGGAAAAACATGAGTATAACCTTAAAGATCTTCGGCCAAAAAGGAGGAAGCCACCAAATGACTCTGATATGCTTTACGTTGAGGTAATATATGATGGTTCTCATTTACTCAATTTATGTAGGATAGCCAAAGTATTTTAAAACTTTTTGTCATTGGGACAACATAGATCCGAATGAACTTCATGATAAGTCTTGTCGTAGGATTATTACATGGGTATTGATTTCATCTTCAGTCTCCTGAATGGATGGCAAATGATCAGCATAAGAAACTTGTTTTGGAACAGTTAGGGTATGTTTGGTAACTGTTTTTTCCCATTGTTTTCTATTTTCAAAAACAATTTTCTATTTTTTAGACTACAAAACTTGTTTGGCAACTCAAAACGGGTAGAAAACAAAAATTGTTTTCAAAACTCAATTTGTAAAGGAAACTGAAAACATGCAATAGGCTGTTTTCAGTTTCTAATTTTCAAAAGTCAATGAAAACAATCATTTAATTTAATGAATCTATCTCATTTAATGAGTTAATATTAAAGTTCAAATCCTAATAACAACATATTTTAGTATTTTCTATTTTCTATTTTTTTCTTAAAAAATCATCATTTTTAATTTCACCTAACCAAACATGTTTTTGATTTCAAAAATACAAGAAAATTGTTTTTTCTTTATATTCTCAAAAACAAGTTTTTGAAAATAGAAAACAAAAACTGTTACCAAACATAACCTTAGTTTTCTTGTCATGAACAAATTAAGTTTTGATAACTTATTTTCTGCTCATGAATGATTTACAGAGAGCTTTTAGTTTTGATAAAATGTTTTACTTGCTGGTTATGGACATTCGTGTAGAACATCATGAAGTTATTCTAATGTGCGTAGTGTATGAAGGGGTTTTTCATAACCAAGCAAGATAATGTAAATCTAGAAATGTTGGTAAATGCTAGACAGAGTAAATGAACTATCATTTTAAATATGGCATGCTTAATTTGAAACAGATGATCAGCAACTCAAAGAAAAATTATCTTTATTTATTTATTTAGCTTCAGTTGATGGCTTTTTAAGAAGGATAAGAAGCTTTTTTTATTTTTGGTGATTGTAATGTTCTTTTGTTAATGCTAAAAAAAAGAAGAAGAATTGTTGAAAGAGTGAATGACAATAATTTATGGTAGGGATAAATGAGCAAACAACAAAAGCTTGTACTGGGGTGGTTGAGATGACGTCAAGGTAAGCAAAAGGGTAGTATATTGGTATTTGATTTAGAAGTAGATAAGAGAAAACTTACAAGGAACCCAATAGACAGTACATAAATTGAGGAAGAGTAAATTCACATGTTTTGCAATATCATTGAGAAAGATTGTGTTGCTCGAGGTCGATATTTTGTTTTAATGAGAAGATTTGAAAAAGAATAAATGGGATTAGTGGTAAGAGATAGGAGAACAAACATTTGTCACTACATGGAATCAAAAGCTGCCAAGCTTTTCCAAATATATATATATATATATATACACACACACTCTAGCTCTTTTTCAGGTTACTCTTTATGCCATTTGTAGTTGTTATTGTTGTAGCTTAGATCAGGTCTCCATATGACCTGTGAATATCTTGTTTTATTTTGTCATTTCTGAATTTCTTGTTCTTTACGTTTTCCCTTTCAGGATCTGGTCACAGAAGTCCAATGTGCTTTGTATTTAACTCTGTTAGAATTCACCGGTAATGTAGAAGATGAGAGTGACTTGGAGTGTCTTATAGAGCAGCAGTTTGTAGCACTACAGAAGGCATTTAAGATACCTCATAAGGCCTCAGAAGCTCGTTTGATGGTATCAAAAAAGCTTCTTACTTTATTTAGGGCAGGTAAACTTGGTCCATTCATCCTTGATGATGTCCCAGATGCAAATACTGTGTCTTGACTTGTTAGTTACTTTTTTTTTTTTTTTGGTGTAACATTACGATTGTATATGCAAGTCTTTTATTTTTCCTCCTCTTTTCCCTCCTACTATGTTGTGTTAATGTCTCAAATTTACTCAAGTTGTATCACAAAGCTAAAGATGCTTGGATGTGTTGGTGAGTTCTTGTCACATTCTTAATGAAAAATCTGCATTCCAAATGCTAATGATGCTCCATTTTGGACACACTAGATGATAGCAATGTTTTTATTTTTATTTTTTATGGGATTATAGCTATCTTTGTGTCCAAAATTAGTAGTTAGGACTCAATAAAACTAATTATAAATTGCTGCTTAGATTGATAAGCGTTTTTTATTCCAGATATTAAAAAAAAAAAAAAAAAAAAAAAAAAACACACACACACGCACACACAAAATGGCTGGCTCTAAAAATTCCATTACATAGTCTGTTTGGTTGGGTGTAAAAGGTAGAGGATGGAAAATGAGAGACTTCCCTTGATTGGTGTGGTGAAAAAGGAGAGACTTCCCTTTTTTTTTTAATTACAATCTTTTCTTTCATCTTTTGTTGTAAAAAGAGTATAATAGTAGAGTTTTATATCAGCATGGTCACTAATTATTCTAGCGAGTAGCAAGTAGTTGATTCGAAAAAAATTTCAAAGCTGAATCTAATTTAGAAAATAATTAAAATTTATGAGAGGAGACCAAAGTTCATTTGTCCTTTGTTTGTATGATGTAGAGCAAAGTTGATCAATATGAGATATCATTTAAAAAAATTGAAGGCATTATTCAACAAAACTGTTTGGAAATGGTTGTTGCATTTGAGGATTGCATTTTTTTGGGTGTGTTTGATTTGTGGAGCTCTGGGTTTGAATTACGATGAAGTTAGCTTCCCTAGGATTTCGTTTTTTGGGCAAGATGACAGGGACCTTATCAAGGTTTTTTTTTTTTTAATTTTTATCCATCTTTACTCTTCACTAGTGTTCCTAGAATATTTACTTTATTATTATTATTATTATTATTATTTTATGCCAAGGACCTTTGCATTGTTCGAAATTGAGTAACACATTTCTACCCAAAAAAAAAAAAAATGAGTAACATTTGCCTTAGAAAAAAGTTGGATTGATTGCATAATTTCTATTATTACTAGATACATTTTTTATTAAAAAAAAAAAATTGTGTAACATTTGCATCAGTTTGTGCAAAAGTTTATGTTCATTTTAGTATAAGAATCTTTTTTTTTTTTTTTTCACACCCATTTTTCAAAAACACTTACAGTACATCGTATTATCTATTATACTATACATTTTATTTTATTTAAATAATCACTATTCATTCTTTATTTATTATTATCTTTATAAAGAAATGGAGAAAAAAAAAGAGGAATTTGATGAGACAAGAGGTGAGAGAGAAAAATTAAAAATAATGATATACAAATCTATAGTGTGTATATTTACAAGTTTACTGTAGTAACTTTGCAAATTTACACATCTTTAGTTTGACTGATGTGAGTAATTTTAGGGTTTAAATGTGTAAACTAAACATAGTTTTCTATTATATACATCTTCATGACACAAATGCTCTAGTATAAGCTATTATGTCATCATAAAGTATAGTTTGGCTAATAGCAATGGTAGTTTGGAAGAGTTTATTTTCATAAGTTTGTATTGTATTTATAAAATGCATTAGGCAAAAGCCGCAAAAGTATACTTAAAAATATTGTAAATAAGCTAACTAAACTTCTTAAATTAAAGCTGTAAATAAACCTGATAAACTTCTCAGGTTAAAGCTATAAGCCTATAAATAAGCTTGATAAATTTCTTAATTTCTCTTAAAATAAATAAATAATTTGAAAATGTAAAGTTATTAAATCTTAAACATTTATCTCATATTTGTTCTTTAACATGCACAATAAAATCCCACAACAAGCTAAGATGTTAGATTACCGCAGGTCAAAATATAAAGAAATAAAATAATAATAAAAAATTACAACTCAAAATAAGAGTGTTGTGAAAATGTTGTACTCCTAATTCCTAAACTTTCTAATCTCAAATAACTAGATATAGTTTGTGTCAATGTAAGTTCTTCAACAAACAAAAAAGAAACATACTATAGACTAGGCAGAAAAAGCAGCAGCAGCAACAAGACACTCTCTGTTGGACAATATGGGTCTCAAAAACCTATTTAGAGCATTGAACTGGGACCTTATCAGTTATCATAAAAATGCTTTTAACTCGCAAGACAAGGGAAAAAAGACTTGTGCTGTTACTAAAGTAGAAAATGGGCGAAAAAGACCCAAGACTCGCTAACTTTGATTAATTCGTTGCTAATTCAAAACTCGTACTTCCGACTGCCACCCCAGTGTCGACTCCGATTCTAAGAGCAAATTACTATTCTTATGTTTTTGGCTATCAACTAATTTTGTGTTTGATGGAGAATGGACTATCTCATATGTTGTGCCAATAATAGCTGTCTTCTATGAAATTTTAAATTAAGAGAAATATAAAGCTTAAATCTTAAATTCAATAAGTCTGTTTTCGGTAAATGTTTGACATGTAAAGAATCCATGAGTAGAGATTACACTTTTTTACTCTAAACTCCATGAGTAGAGATTACACTTTTTTACTCTAAACTATCTCTCATTTTACATTTTACCCCATGAACTATTGAAATGCACGATTGACCTCCTAAAGTTATAATTCTATAACACTTAATTCTTTGCCGTCTATTTTGGTGTTAAGTCTAATGGATTGAAGTATTAAATAACCAATTTACCTTCAATCATTTGTTTTGGAGTGAGAGGTAAATTGGTTTTTTAATACTAAATTTCATTAGACTTAACACCAAAACAAACAGCATGGGGTGAAGTGTTACAAAATTATAACTTAGGGAGTCAATTATTCATTTTGATAATTTAAGAGACAAAGTGTAAAATATGATATCATTTTATGGTAGAAAAGTGTAATCCCCCTGAGTAGAATGAATAAAATTAAAGTTTAAGTTTCAAAAGAGATGGGAAAATTAGGGTATAAACTTGATGAAATATCTACGTATCTCTACAAAAGTCCACTTCAACATTATAACATTATTATTCTCATACCAACTACCATTACTATAGTTGCTAATCGTTGCCACAACCAACACCATAACAGTGCTACTGCTACAATTTTCATAGCCACCCATTGCCATCACCATTACAATTATACATTATCATCACCACTACCGTCCACCTTTGTCACCACCACCACCATCATCACCAAATCATTACCCCAATGATACAATAGTTCTTTTACTTCTATAACATCTAATATCTTAATTATTAAAAATATAAATTTATACTGGAAGGACTAAAATTCCTATCAATTTAAATCATGCCATTTTCAAATTCCATTAATACCATATATGTTGTATGGAAAATTTTATGCTACAAATAATCTCTTGAAATAGAAATAGGTTATAGGGGGAAAGTAATCCACTAACAAAAATTTACTATTTTTTGTGCAATTTAACATTTGTTGTGCTTCTTCGAAAAAAACACTAAAAAGAAGGGGAAATGCTAACGAATTCTCTATTGGTAATGGTTTATGAAATATTTTTAGAAACTTTTTTATTAGAAAAGAGAAAAGCAACTAAATTTTTTTTATAGTTTTTTTTTTATATATTTCTCATAAAAGTGGTATTAAAACTTTCCTAAAATAATTTATTAACAAATATTTTAAGAGTGCATATTAACTAAACCAAAAAAGAAACACTAGAAAAGAGATCATAAACCATTTTTCATTAAATGGAGGATAACTTTAAGCCTAACCTTATGAGCTTCAAATGAGTTGGATATAGGATTGTAAACAAATAGATTTAAGGGCGCGTTTGTTTTGGGTGAAAATGATTTCAGGAAATCATTTTCCCCCAAACCCGCATGTTTGGCTGTCACGGAAAATGATATTTTCCGCAAAATGACTTCCGGTTGACCAATATTTTCACCTTTGACCCGGAAATGATTTTCCACCCTCATTTTCACTTCAAATCATTTCCGGAAAAAGAGAGAGAGAGAGAGAAAAGAGAGAGCCCAGATCAGAGAGAGAGAGAAAGAAGAGAGAGCCCAGATCGCGCCGTTCGTCCGACAATCGCACCGTGCCGACGAGCGGTGCGATTGATGAGATCGCGCAGTGAGATCGTCGATCGAGCGGCGCGATCGACGAGCGCGCTCGTCGAACGCGCACCACTCGTCGAACGATCGCACCAACCTCGCCTCCGCTCGATGTCGCCTTCACCGCGCGATCTCATCTTCTCCTCCGCCAGATTTGATTCATTTTCTTTTGCTGCGTTTTGTTTCTTTTGATGCATTTTCTGTAAAAATGTTTGAATGAACCAAACACCGAAATTAATTTTCCGTAAAACGAATTTTGTGACAGCCAAACACATGAAAACGTTTTCCTTTCCGGAAAATAGCATTTCCGGAAAATGGAATATTTTCCCGAAATACTTTTACGTGAACCGAACACAGCCTAAGTATTAAAAGTTCAAACTTGTAAATTTAATTTTATTTCAAACACGAGCCAAGCTCGAGCTCATCACCAAATTAGATTATAAGTTCAAGTTTAGTTCATTTACATATTGAGCAAATTCGAGCTTATTCACAAATTAGTTGATTATTTTATTTCCTACATTAAGTAAAATCCCGACTAAAATCTTTTACCCCTTCACAAATCTATAAAATTTTACTACAAATAGATTGTTTATGCTATAAATAAACTACAAATAATGATTTTACATCATATGAACCAATTTAGAACGTTATGCAATACAATTTCAAATCTATATAAGTATATTTTTAGACAAGTATACATATAAATATATAGTTAATTAAAGCCCTTGCCCTTATCTTCATTGGCTTATGAATGCATAATCATGTTTGAGCATAACTTGTTTTATAATCGAGCCTAAAGTTGACTCGAACTTAAACTTGACTTGTTTACTAAACAAATCAAACCTAAAAATTTATTTAGAGATACTTGTATAAAACAAGTATTTCCCTAAAAATAATAAAACGTAAGTATTCATTAAAATTCCCAAATAAATTCAATCACAATTGTATTGAATTTAATTGTCTTAGGAAAATTAAATGCTATTTATGTATGTTTCATTTAATTAAGAAACCTAATATAACGCATCTAAACTATTCTACCTAAATTTTACCCCCACTAACAAATATGACAGCAGACAGCAAACCTGCCAATGCGGCGTCGTTTAATGCCCTAAATATTTGGGTAGAAAGAACCTAAAAACACCCTTAAGCACAATGCCATATGCTTTCATCACATTTAGCCCACCACTATATATCCAGGCATCCTACCATCATAAACATCCATGTAAAATCGTGAATTTATAAACCTTAGAATCTTGATCTCATAACCAGTTACCTAAATATATGTATGCCACAACTGGGTCATTCCAAAATAACAAACCACACAAATGAACAAACAAATCACGAAAGACAACCATTTACAAATAAAATAAAAGAAAGATCACGAAAGAAAACCAATCACAGTCCAGATATAAATTACCATGTAAATTGCATAAATCGTGAACCAAACAAAACTGAATCACAAAATGTTATTCATCTGAAAAATACAACCAAGGCTATGAATTGTTCACAATGAAAAAACTGCATATGAGATTAAGAACACAAGGTGTATTATGGCCCAGCACCGTTGCTCAATTTCTTACCAGGTTATAATGGCATCACCACTACCAGGACCAAAACTAAAACAATCATGCCATATATGAAGGGGAATATATTGTTTATCATTGAATCGTACAATAGCTACATACAACAAAGTAACAAGATGACCTACTCATTTGCACGCCTAGACTAAAGGAACATGAATTCTCATTTAACCCCAAAGGAACCCCCCACCCCTCCCCAACAACTTCCAAAAACATTTTTTTTCCTCTCCTTTTCCCTGTTTTCTTCCTTTATTTCCTCCAGCCAAATGTAAAAAGGGCAAAATAAATGGCCAACCCCACCCTAGAATAATTGAGATAATTAAACACTTGTTCGATAGCTGAAGCAATATCTTCATTGATGAGGGTCTGCCGAGCTCGCAACAGAAAACACCTTTCAGAACATTCTATCATCTCAAAAATGTAAATCCTGACCAATTTAGTCACAATCATGTTAGCACAGTGATAATACTTCACAAAAACCTGCAGGACCTGCTTGAGTTTTGCAGAATCTCAAAAGACGAATCTATAAGGTGGGGGTACTTTGCATGCAGTCATGTGATCAAGCAACTGTCAATGAAAAAAATAAAAATGTGCAAATCACAGACTGCCAAGTGGCAAGGAAATGCTTGTGACCTTGTTTGTGCTTAAGCTGCAAGGCCAGTGAAGAAGTCAACAAATGGCCACACATTCCATATCCCACTTCATGACCAAAACAAAAGGCAGTACAAGCTAAAAGATTCTCAGATATGAATGGATGCATCAACACATGGCCAGGAAACATCAAGAAATTAATGTTTTATTCCAGTACTCCAAGAAATTCTTCAACAATCAATGTTAAGCTAAACTTTAAAGCCCCAAATGTCTAACTAGAACCTCATTCAATGCAAAACCTACAGATATATTAAACAGACTTCCTATTTCAATTTCTAACATAGGAATCAGAAAATGCTGGACCCCACCCCTGCCTAAACAAGCAAAATGATTATAAGCTCAACATAGAAATTTTCTTTTGACAAAAATTTCCCCTTCTCATCTCTTACAAACAAGACAACAATTTCAAGGTAGAAAACATTCTCTAGACTTCCACAGCCATGGATAGAACTAAAATTTCTCTTGCCTCACAATAGCTAACAAACAGCAACCCTCATGGTGTAAAAAAGTTAGGTTCCTTTCCAAGCCCAACATGAGGGCCAGCTCCACAGGATAAATCTAGAATTACCTGACACATGGGTGAGAACATTTGCTATGTTCTTGGAGGAACGGTCTCATCTAAAGTGAATAAGTCAAAAAGGCTAATCAGCCTATAAAAGGAGAAACTGCAATTGTATTAACTGTTGCTTTAGCAGTACAGAAGATGCAAGACACATTGCAAAGAGCAAAAGGGAATAACTGGATAAGTCAAAAGTTAATAACAAATCATAGAGAATGACGAGCATCAGTCCCTGGTAATTTGTTCAATTAGAAATTTGTTGTCAAGAAAAGCACAGTTCAGATAACAAGAAATATACAGATAAGTTATAGCTCATACAAAACAAGTGATACATACATAAAAGAATCTATGTACTAGCTATTAGTGTAGCTGTTATCATCATCCAATACTAAGGACAAGACAGAAAACTTTAGATCCATTCTACTTCTAGTTATTATTATTATTATTATTATTATTAGTATTAGAATTTGGAGTTCTCTTACATACAAAAGAAAATATTTTCCAAGAACATCAAAGTAATTTCCTCTTTTTTCCTTGGGGGGGAGGGGGGAGATGTTTCTGTCACACAAAAACACAAACTTTAGAAGTATGAAAAAGAACTCTCAGTTGCCAATTAGTTCTAGCTCAAATGACTTAAGAATGGGGTGGAGGGTGACAACTTGTGTTCAGACTTCAGAATCCATTGTGTGAATTTGTTAATTATCAATTAAAAAAAAGCCAGTTAACCTAAAAAAGACAAATGAGAAAACAAACTACTTTCCAAGAAAACATTTTTACTTTATTGAACATAGAAGGTGGAGTATTATAGAAGACACACAACATATTCCACCTTTCTTAATCTCATGGCACAAAAATTATTCAATAGCTTACATGTCTACAGCCACAAATATAAACAGCCTAACCCTAGAGAAAGATTATCTCACACTATTAACATCAACAAAAGACAAGTGGCTTGAACACTACTGTTCCATTCAATATGTAACCAATTTACGATAACAAACCATAAACTCTTATTTCAGAGCTTGCAAGGAGAATAGTTGTAAACTGACATTATCATTAAGATTTGTTGTCAGAATTTTCAATTTATTTAGTTAGAAGAATAATATGGGGATCATCTAAACATGTAAACCAAATAAGCAATTATTAAGAAAAATAAAGCATAATCTGTTAAAAATCGTGACCATCTAAGGAGTTGTGTTACAAACTTTGTTTGCTATATACATGTATATTGAGTACCAACAAATTTTTTAAGAAGCCCATATTATGCAAGGCATTGCCAAGTAAAGAGCATATATGTGATAGCAAAAGCAACCCAGGCATCTACAATTATTGTTTAATAGGTGTGCATGAAAACTGGAAATATCAACACAAATGGATTCTAGACTATTACACATGAATCAGAACAAGTGGGATCACAAGTGCCCCTTATGAAGTGAACTGATTGTATGCACTACCAGACACACATATATAACATGCAAAATGAAAATTTAAAACCTGCCAATGTATGATGGACTTTTATACTCTTCTAGGGCCTAACTTGCAAATGTTTTATGACTAAAATATGCAATAATAACTTCATTGAAGTCATCGTTTTGAGCACTTTCTGAAATCAGTGCCAATCAAATGATGGACATAATCAAATTATGGCCAAAATATTGAATTACAAAGTACTTACCTTATAACCCTGCCTCCTTTGGAAACGCTAAGAGGTGCCAACCAATTGAGCTATAGGTCTATTGGATACTATTTAGAAATATTAAATCCACACCGAGTCCATAAACATGTATAACACCTTTAGGTATCCATGGATGGGAATAAAGTTGTTTACGTGCAATATGCACACACAATCACTTGCAAGACTCTATTCCTAATTCCAAAGTAGGAGATGTGCATTTAAAATTATCCGTATTGCCTTTTGTAACCACATGATGAATTTAAAAGAGTTTATGCCGTAAAATTCTTTTTATATTCTTTTTTTATCATTCTGAAAATATATTCAATAACTTGTTAACTTACGTGGGTAAATGTCACCTCTTCCTAATAAAAGTAAACCTTACTTCTAGAACACTTAGGAGCTGATATCTGGGGGGAAATCGTACAAACCAATTGTTTTGCTAATGGAAAAATTTTGGCTCCAACCACCAATAGAAAGATGCCATGTGGCTTGTTATGTGCATTGCACATGACTCACTTGGTTAGTTGAGTTAAGTGAGTCATGTGCAGTGCACATGACAAGTATAAATGGCATCTTCCTATTGGTGGTTGGAGCCAAACTCTGTCCTCTGCTAATGCTCTTCTTAACATTGTTCATTAATTTCTGCTCACCAGAAAACAATGCTTCAACCAAACTATTCACAGGCTTAACTGACATTTCATCCATACCATACACCATACCATTATAATGACTTCAACTAAAAACAAAAAAATGCCACTAATTTTATAATTTTGTAACTTAATAAATCAAGTCAAAGCCCTCAAAAATTTCAAACCCTGCACAATTGGTCAATTTAACAGTTAATGGAGGAAATATGCAGACTGCCAAAATCTAATATCTTTAATAGCCACACAATTCTGAATTCTTTTACCTGCCACATAAGAACTGAAAGAAGACATCAAAAGACATTGCATACGCTTAGAAGCATAATGAATATAAGAACAAAGTCATAAGCAAGGTAGTTCTTCCACCTACCCCAAAATACCTTAAATAATAAGGCATATTTACCTTCTTTACAGTATGGAAAAGGGCGTGCAAGAGACAGCTTCAGCACCATGGCATTAGGATAGCCAAAAAATCCTCAAAATAAAAATGGTCATTATGATCAAAACTAAAAACAAGTTAGGAAAAGCAATCAACAAAAGTTAGCAACCCAAAAAGGTCGAATGAGATGTAACATAAAACGTCAGTAACATAATACTGGAAAAAAGTTCAGATAACTGATAGAAAGAAAACATTAGGAGACAGACATTCTGTAAAAGGTAACAAGCAAGCACCAAAAGAATTTTAAGTCCTACAAGAGCACCCAGAGATTCATAATAATAATCATATAAGTGGCTTCTCCAATACAAGACTCTACAAGCTGAACTACTCCAAGTCTCTGCAAATGTCATAACAGCACAGCAAGGTTAAAGATGTGAGTCCCAACTTCCAACAAAATCATGGCAAGAGGAAAGAAATCAGGTTGACACATCTCCATGAAACATCAGCCTGTCAAAATTTTACATGATAACAATGAAGAAGAGTTAAGAACAGCAAAAGTAAGATAAGAAACTAATTTTACAGTGAGGGGCATACACAAAATCTTAATTATACAAAATAATTTATTACAGGTAGAAAATTATTGTTTAGAAAAGAAATAAATCTTTTGCTCAGAACAAGATGTGGGAACTGTAAGTGAAATTATAGACACAAGATTAACTCCATCACTGCATGCTAATGCTTTGAGGATGAAAAAAGTAATGGGGAAAAAAAGGAAAACCTTTATTAAAGCAGCACCTAAAACATAGGCTTTCCTCTCCAAATGTTGGCATGTCAATGAATATCAAACCAGGATGTTGAATAATATCATAATAATTTATTTGGATTGCTGTCTCACCTGTTCTCTAAAAAACCCATCATATATACAAACGACCAAGAGACCTATAATGTATCCAAGTATAACAGGGTACACGGATACATCATCTTTAAAATCATTATGCTATAGCTTTTTACATTCTTGCATCCTCTATTCCTCTTTCTAAAATGCTGCACACTAATAACACAGTAGAAGAAGGTTGCTCTAGAACAAAAAAATTATAATCTAACAGAAGGGCAATTTACCATAGAAACACACAACTGTAAATAAAAACGCTTTTTTTTTTCCCAATTACATGTGACTTAAAATCTTAACTAAGATCCTTGAATTTCTAACAATGCCAACAAGAGATCTATGAGATGCTATCATTTTGATTTAGCTTTCACAGGTGAAAAAGATATTCACTTGCCACAAAATATAGTTATGTGCCCTTCATACCTAGCTCCATTTTGACTAAACTGGATGCTGCAAAGACCACTTGTTAATCTTATAAAAAAAAAGGGGGGGCAAAGACCACTTGTTAATCAAAATAAAAATCAATTAAGTAGTAGAAATTTAAACCATCATATTCACAAAATTAAAGGATAAAATAGTTAGTGACCAAATCAGGTTCAAGCTTCATCAGATGGGCAGAGCAGCTATCAAGTCAATGAGCTTTAGAAACAAACCAAAATGTAAATGTAAACAGGACCAAATTGAAGCAAAAGGATGTGAAAGGCATACCTATCAACTTGTTGGTAACAAAAGAACCCAAATTATTTCATCTCTGACATGAACTTCTCATACTCTGCATCTGCACCATAGTTTGTCTTCTCTGCAGAAGAACCAGGAGGGGGAACCTGTGGATTTGTGGCCCAAGGAACATTTCCAATGCTCTGTGATTGATCAGCAGTTGAGCCAGGAACAGATGCAGGAGGCGGAGGTGGCGGTGGAACTGCACTGTAATAAGATGGATAGCCATATGAAGATGTGGGATATGTAGGTTGTGGCGCTGCAGCCATAGAGTTCCCATACATATTGGTTGGTATAGATTGAGCAGAAGTACTGTTTTCAGTTTGCACTCCAAGAGGGTAACTTTGTTGTGCTTCACTTGAAGTTGGAGGCTGAGAAGGGGCACCAGGGGGAACTGGCTGCACAGGCGGAGGATACTGTACACCATAAGGTGGCATAGGTTGACCCTGGACAGGAGGATACATGGTTGAACCAGGGGGAGGAGGTGCATAAGGAGAATAGTGAGGAACAGGAGGTCCCCATGGAACCGGAGTGCCCCCGTAACTTGGAGGTGGCGCATTCCCAAGAGGGCCACCTGCTGCAAATTGTTGAGATGGATAGGCACCGAGGGGCTGGCTTGAAACAGGATATGTGGGCATTGCCGAGGCTGGTGGGCCGGGAGGCACAACAGGCTGAGGAGGCCTACCAGCAACTCTCACAGCAATAGTCCGCCCCTCTAGCCGATAACCATTCATGCTTGCAATGGCATTATTGGCCATTTGAATATCTCCATACTTCACAAAACCATAACCTTTGCTCAGTCCAGTAACCCTGTCCTTGATAACCTTAGCCATCACAATATCACCAAAAGGTGAAAACAAACTGATCAAACCATCATCATCAAGAGTAGGTGGCAAGTACCCAATATACAAGTTTGTATCATCAATTTCCTTCGTGGGTTTGACCACAGTTGCCCCTAATCCAGCATGTGATGTACTAACAGCATTCCTAGTATTATTAGCCCAAGGAGGATTGCTTTCTGAATTACTAGTTCCAGAACCAAGTGCCAACATAGTGCTTTGTTTGGTTGATGACTCAGGAACTGAACCTCCTAACTCTGCCAAAAAGTTCTGATACTCATCATCCATCTTCTTCCCAGTAGTCCCTTTCACTGGACAATCAATAGTCGGATGCCCACCATCACCACATATCTTACACAACACATCACTCTTAAAAGTCGAAGTACGCGAAGGGCACGCATACTGCCGATGCCCTGGTTCACCACACAACCTACAATACTCTTCATCCCTTATTGTCCCGTTCAATGCCGCCAGCTCCCTAAGCTGCTGCCTCTTATGCTCATTCAACACCTCATCCACCGGCTGCAACAGCTTCTCCACCATCCCCGCTGCAGCATCAAGTGCATCCTGCGTATCCGCCTCAACCAACACATGCAAATCCTCATTTTCAGAAGGATCAGGCTTCAAATCCCTCTTCTGCTGCAACCTACCCTCCTTCACTGACCCTTTACCCCGGATCACAATCTTAGCACCCGTCTCCCTCTCCATCCTCTTCTGGGTATTCCCTCTTGGCCCAATAATAAGCCCGATGAAATTATAACCCGGGTACTCCTTCATCGGTATATAAAGCTTCTTCTGAAGCTTGGGTGGCCTATAATCCGCAGGCGGCTTAAAAGCCGGGTTACGTTTGATAATCTGGGAAATAATCTCAGTCCTCTCTCGGTTCAATCTCTCTCGAGCACGATACTCCCTAGTGTTAATCCTAATTCCCATATTATCATAAATGGGTTCGGGTGAAGGAGATCGAGCCCCTTCAGGTCTATCGTCTAAAGGCAAACCAGACGATAACATTCTACTAATCTCTAAAAGCCTACTATTCAAAGCTTGAATTTCAGGATCAAATTCAATACCTCCAGTGAGTTCTTTCATGAAATCAGGGAGCTGAATCGGCAGCGAAGTCGGCAGGGGCTTGGGCTCATCGTCGGCCCATCGCGACTTCCTCTTCCGCGGCCCGCCGCCCGATTCGCCACTGCCGTTGCCATTCTGGTTGCTGCTATCGACGCCGTAGACAACGATGCTATTATTGTTGTTAGAATCAGGCTGCGGGTCCCATCGGCTGCGGCGGCGACTACGTCGGCTGGTGGTTTCCTCTTCGCCGCCGGAACAATCCTTGTCGGTGGTGCCGGTGCCGCTGTGGGTGTTGTTGGTCAACCCGTTTTCGGAGAGCAAGGGTTTGTTGGTGGGAAAAGAGGAATTATGATTGTCGTCGAGGGTATTTTGGGGAAAATCGTTGCAAGGGTTTTGATCTGGGATTAGGGTTTCGGAATGAGGTGGTAGTGGTGGTTGTGGTTGGTTTTGGTGGTAGTAAGAGGATTCTAGGGTTTCCGGTGGAGGAGGAAGAGGAGGGTCTAGGGTTTCGATTTGCGCTTCGTTGATGTTTGCTGCTGCTTCCATGATTTTTCACCGTTTGTTTGTTTGTTTGTTTGTGTATCTGAGAAATGTGAATCTCTCCGATTTCTATAGAGATTTATGAGGCAGTGGAAAAAAGACTAGAGGCTAGAGCTTTATTTGGTGTAGGAGACTTGGTGACATACATGCCCCAAGTTTAAATACAATTCCCTTCAATGGGCTAGAGTCGTAGGCCCAAGCCCTGACCTTATTAATTTGGGCTGGCCTTGTGGGGGCCCGAAAGGAAGTGACTGTTGAGATTGGAGAAGACTTTTTAGAGTTTGGAAGAGATGGGGAATCAAGACTTTTTAGAGTAGATGTGAGCTCGTTTAGTTGATAATTGTTGGTTTCTTAGTAGATTATTTGTCTTTTGTTGTTGTACAAGGAATACTGGATCAAATGTGATCAATATGAAGGAATTAGACTTTAGAGAAAACAAATATACATATATTACATAATTAATAGATCTAATGAGGCTTTAATACGACTTATTAGTTTGGTGGTATTGTTTGGTTTTCCTTTAAGTAGAACCCAAGTTCGAATCTCTCACCCCCACTTGTATAGAGCACTCTATGAAACCTACAATCCTCTCTTTTGTGAACTCAATAACAAAAGTGTGGCCAAACAAGGTCCACATTATCGACCAATAACTAGTATTCAATGAGCCAACATTATTGGCGGCCCAAGCTTGGCCTCCAACAAACTGTGCCCCATAGTTTGATGTATGGCTCCTTAAGCCCAAGGCCAATAATGCTTCACATGACTTACTCTCTTGCAATTGAGCCAAGGGCAAGCTAAACCAAGCATCACCAACCTACTTTGCTAAGAGCAATGTTAGGGACACAAAAAAGTCCACAACTTTTGCCACAATTTACCAAGTGGTGAGTTATAAGTAATAGAGGTGTGGACCCACCATTTTATCTCTACCATTCACATCTTGCCACATGGCGAGTTGTGACAAAAGTTGTGAACTTTTTGTGTCCCTAGCATTTACCCTTTGCTAATGAACCGTAGCTATACTAGCCTAAACACTTAATCTCAAAGCTTAACCCACTATTGAAGATCCTTCTAGGAAGGAACTATATAACATGTCTACGTGGCAAGCTAAGCTAACCTAGCACCACCACATGTTCTAATCAACTATGTTGATCAATCGCTCATCCATATCTACTAAATAGGGTAAGTGAAACTTAGGTGACATGGACAATACTTATGATGATACATATGGTCTTTGAGTTGATCCCCAATCTTCAGGGGTAGGGCACTTACATATACTCAAATTTGTATTATGGTTAATGCCACTTGCTCAAAATACCAATTTGAAGTTGGCCTTTAACTAAACCAAAAGGTTAGAAGTCCTTCACAACCATTTTACCTTGAATACATTGATAAACAAACTCAGCATGGCGTTTTGTGTGCCCTATCAGGATATGGCTAATGCTATTAACCCTTGACCTTGAGTATAGCATAAGGATGACATGTAGTTAAAGGGAGCATGAACGTACTTGATAGGAGTGTGCATGTGTTGGATTGAGGGGTTTTTCAATCCAACCCACCATGGTCGGGTTGTAAAAACTCAATCCAACCGAACCCATCATAGGTTTCCAACCCAACCCAAACCATGTGGATCGGGTTGGACCCATGGTTTGAGCATTTTTTTTAAAAATATTTTTAAAAGACAAGTATTAGAACAACAAATTTATAAGATCACCAACACAAATAATAGATTTACTAATCAAACTTGAGCAAAGTACCAAATTTTTACAAACTATTTGATTAATGCATCAAACCAACACAAAATAAAAGTAAATTTATAATCTTATAAATTTGTTAGTAGTTCACCAAACCAAAAGAGTAAATAATAAAACCATATGATATATATTTTAAATATATATTAAATATAGTCTGGCCGGGTTGGGTTTGGTGGATTTTTGAATTTGCTAACTCACACCCAACCCAACCCACTGTAAAAAAAAAAAAAAATGGCAACCCAACCTAATCCACCAACCCCTAAAAACCGACCCAACTCAACGAGTTAGTTTGGATTGGATCAGTTTTGGCAGATCAATGGGTGATTGCACACCTCTAGTACTTGACGACAATGTGTTAATTAGCAATTACGCCTACACTGTTGATGGACTACTACTGAGAATATTACATTAACAGTTTACATGCCTAACCAATACCTAAGTGACAATAGCTTAATTTTGCATATTTATGTAATTATTAGAAAGTATTATTGTACTTATTTTGTGTTAATTCAAGCATTTTACATTCTTTGATTTGGTTAAATGCTAAGAATTCATCAATTTTATGCCATCCTTGAATTTGTTAAAGTCATGGATTTTGAAGAATTATCACAATCCTTAAGAGATGATTTTAGGCTATCTTTGTTTATTTTGAACCTTTATTATTATTTTTTTCTTGGTACATTACTAGTAACCCATTTAAGCCTATTATTCTAGCTATTATTTCTCAAACCCTTTACCAAGTATTCCAAGAATGAGTGCAATCAAATTGTCTTATTGTGATAAAATAGTTGGAAGAAAAAGACTCGAGAAAAAAAAGATTCACAATCAAAAAGGGAGAAAAATGTTGAAAAAAAAAAGGAGAATGTGAAAGAGGAAGAAATTTAGAATGAATTTGTTGAAATTTTGAAGGAAAAGAACCAACAATGTGGCTCACGCCCATATTGGAGTCAAGGAGGCATTTGAAGAAGTAGTTTGGAAGGTTTCAAGTAGGCATTTAGCGATTCACTCAAGAGATTGATGAGTATTGCCAATGTCAAGCCTTGGGATATTAGTTTAACTAGTTAGACACTTTGTTGCTAGTCAATTACTTGACTACATATTACAAAGTTCTTGTGGGGTGAGGAGGCAAGGGCTTGGGTGGAAGTCTCCAGGTGAGAACTTTACACACATATATACTTAGATTAGGTTATAGTAGAATTTCTATTTTGTAAAAAAAAAAAAAAAAAATTTGATGCACCATAAATACCCTTCATGGTTTTCTATTATAAGACAATCTAAAAGGTCCTAAAAGGATTAACTATTTAAATATGGATTGAACTTTAAATTTTTTATTCAATCATAAGAAACTTTATTAGTAACTGAAACCCACATACACACACATATATATAACATAAGCTCAATCTGAGATTTTTCAATTTGGGTTGTTTAGCGCTCTACAAGCTCGACATGTGACAAAATCCACAATAAACTTAGGAAGGATTGCATAGATTTCTAATGGCAAATGGCAAGCTAAAATTAGGACATGTCATTTATACTTAGCACATGTTAGGTTTCTAGCCTATTATGCACCACTTACCTTTTCCTAAAAAAAAAAGAAAAAAAAAAGCCTATTATGCACCATGTGTCGAGACATCTAATTGTAGAATACTTTATTACGTACATCCTTCTTCTTTTTCTTTTTTTGGGAAAATTATTAGGTACTCCCAGAGTACTATAAATACGTACTCCCCCATCTCACATAAATGTTAGGTTCCATCATGAATTTAATTAGTAGGACCCAACATTTATGTGAGAGGAGAGAGTACACATTTATGATACTCTGGGAGTATACAATAATTTTCCATTTTTTTAGCACTATTACGTACATCCTTAAATTACTCTTAAATAAATGATATTACTGATTTACCCCTTATGGAAAATGCTAGGAGCTACAAATAATTTTACAAATTTTTTTTTATAAAATGCTAATGTGGTAAATGATTATGGTAAGTGATAAAATGATATTAACTGTGGACTCAAATTAGGGAAAATACTAAAATCACAAACTATTTTACAAACTGCTAATATGGTAAATGATAATGGATACATAAGAGAAAACATTTTCCATCCATCAAGGACTAAATTAGCATATTACCAAAAAGTTATGAACCAAATTGACACATTTGAAAAATTGGTGACCAAATTGACACACAAACTAAAATTAGGAACCAAATAAATAATTTAGCCAAAAAAAAAAAAAACTCATCTAACTTCAATAGACTAAGAAGTTACCTACCTATCAAAAAATCTGATCTCACTGACTCACTCTAAAGTTCTAAACTATAGAGTCATTCTTTAACTTTTTATTTTTTATTTTTTTTTATATAAGATAGAAATTCTATTTTAGCCTAATCTAAATATATATGTGTGTGAAACTCCCTACTGGAGACTTGAACCCCGGCCCTTGCCCCCCACACCCCACAAGCATTTATACTTGTAGAGTAACTACTGTACCAAGGGTGTGCGGTGTTTAACTATTTTTTCACTTTGCTCTACATATACGGGAAGAAACAAAATCCACAAATCTCAATCATGAAACATCAAAGAAACAGAGTCCTTATTTAACTACAAAAAACATAGTGAAACCCACGAATCTGAATCATGAACAACCAATAGTAAGTTCCTTATTTTTCATTTTCGTTTTTCAACACTTGCATATATTTTCTTCATTATTTGATTTTTTAAATATAAATTTTAGTGATTATTTGTTCAAGATTTTGCTAATTGGTGACTCCTCCTTTTGGAAATCTTTACTGCCCCTTAAATTTGTGGTGAGTTTTTACACTTCCTTTGAGTTTCTAATTTTTCTTTTTTCTTTTTTCTTTTTTAAAAATGTTAATTTTAGTGACTTGGAAAATGATTACAAATGAAATTTGTAAATACTTTGAGGGTTTTCGGATTGATTATTATTTTATTCGATAATTGCTGCTCAAAGTTTATATTTTTATATATTTTTTCTTCTTAATTTTCAAAATAACTCCTATGTAGACAAATACTTTTCACGTCAATATTCTTTTTTTTTTTTTTAATGAAAATACAATTTTGGTCCTACCTTTTGGGGTTACTATTAATTTAGTCATTACATTTTGTTAATAGTCAATTTAGTCCATACATTTTGAACCTGGGACATGTAATTGAAAGACACGTGTGTTAACCACTAAGGTAATATAAACTTACATGATAAAATTTACCTACACTAATATATATATATATATATATATATATATATATATTAGTGTTGGTTTCAATTTAGTTTGGTAAATTTTCACTAAAATCGGGACTAAACCGACCAATTCAGTTTTTCAAAAATCCAAATCAAACTAAGAAAAAACTGGATTCGGTTCAGACAATTTCAGTCGGTCCATTCGGTTTGTCTTTTTCTCTTTTCAGCCCCTACTTTGTTTTTATTTTGGTTATTTCCTCTAATGGTATGTGAATAAGTTAATGCAAAGAGAGAAAGAGAGAAATTAAGGTTGAATAAAAGTTCTCATTTTGGAACTTTTCTTCCATCTACTTCTGGTCCCCCTCCTGCCCCCCCCCCCCCCCCGATTTCTTCTTCTTCTTCTTCATTATTATTATTATTTTTTTATTTTATAAAAAGCTAGAAATTTGAATATGGAAAATTCTACAAGGAGTATTTAATAAAAATGAAAGGGAAAGATTCTACAAGGATAGTGAATACTAGACTTTGCTTTGTCAAGGCATGATATACCTGGGTAAAATGAAGGCTTTATGGCTAGCTAGGAATGATGTATCATGGTTGTTGATGAATGTGATACTAAAAAGATAACGCCCTTCATCCTCTTATCACACCTTCTAATTTCGATCCATCAATGAAAGCCTTGGAGTTCCATTAAAAAGAGGGGAAATGAAGAGAAACCAAAAGCATTGAAGGCAAAGCTCAACGCTAGTTTATTGAGTTTTCCAAAGTGAAAGTTGTTGTTTTAAGGCCCGCTTAGGACTAAATTTTAGGAAGAGAACTTAAGCCAAAAAAATGGCTACTTACCTTTTATTTTAAAACTATTTAGCCAACAGCCATTTATTCGAAATATTTAGCAAAAAACCTATATTTTGAAACTTGATATTGTTAGCATTACATAGTATTCACATTTAATTGTGACTTGCGTGTGCTATATGTATTTTCACATTGGTAATGTCTAGCTAGTTCTATGCAAAATTTTCAAAAAAATTAAGTGGCAAAATATGCATAGAATGTTGAGTTCGATATTAGCATTATCGAGTTCCAAAAACAAGGGTATTTTGCTAAATATTTTGTAAAAAATGGCTGTTTTGTTATATACTTTTAAAATAATAGGTATTTAGTCATTTTTCCCAAACTTAAGTAATGTATCTAAGTTTTGAACTATGCTTATTTACACCTCCAATAACAATATGTTACATCAGCATTATCACAATTTAATGAATAGAATTGGCAACACACAATACTTAGAATACGTTTGGATACAGCGTTTTGTATCAACGTTTGTGTTTGGCTGAAGAATGTGTCTGTCAATGGGTCTCGTGCATTGTTCACGGGACCCACAAAACTTTTTTTTCAGCAAAATTTTCATTAAAAATGGGTTTCACAACACTATTTACATATTTAAAAATTATTTTGTTATAATGTTTTCAACAATAAGCGGTATCTAAACTGACCATTATTCATCAATATAGTGAATACACTATGATCAAAACTCATGATATCAAACACCCATCCTCCTACAACTCAAGAACCATCTATCTCCAACCAGCTGCAGACGTTATCGGAGCTTGGAAAAGAAGCTGAAGTTGCTACGAGCATGATACTTTTTAAGATCTGGCCTTTGTCATTTTGAACAACAATTTGGTCTTTGTCAAGAGTAAGGACCTTCCTTCAATTCTTTTTAGGTTGCATTGCAACTACAATTAAAAAAAAAAATTATGCAGGACAAATACATAATCTTCAAATAAATAAATCTAATGTTTTGATCTTAACAAAACAAAAAGAAATTGTTGAGTCTCTCTCATGAATCCAAACCTCCAATTTTTTTTAAGAAATTAGTGACTATGTAGAAGCAGGAAAGTTAAAACCAATCTTTTGGGGATTTTTCTTTTAAAAAAATAAACAGGTAAATATACAACTATATCATTCGGTTATTAATAAAAATTAGAGGTTCAGAAACCCTAAAAGCCGAAAAGCTATCTTATGGGAAAAACTTTATCCCCCAAACAAAATTTCTTAAATTCTCACAACTGGTCAAATAAACTAGTATTTTAACAATTTTACTTAAATTAAAGTTTACATTTGTGTAGTTCAGTTAGCTCAACTGGTAGAGTCTTTGAAAATTGCATAAGAGACCTAGGGTTCAATCACTGCCTTCACCAAAAACTGAATGGTGTCTTGGTTTTATCATAAAGAGCTATCATTAGGAGCAGATGTCAAAGGTTGAAATTCTCTAAAAAAAAAAAAAAAAGGTTTACATTCATGTCTCGTATTTGGCCTTTGTCATTTTGAGCAACAACAGACCATCGAAAGGTCACAACCACCACACTCATGGTGGCTCTGACTTCTTTTCCAAACCCCTTACAATGTCTCTGCTAGCTTTTGGTAGTATCTCTGGAAGGTTTGGAGGTTGGTTGGTCTTGAGTGGTAGGAGATGGGTTTTTCATCTCTTGGATTTTGATTTTGATTTTTTTTTTTAATTGGGTATTAATGAGTATGCATGTAAATATCGAGTTTTGCCTCCTTATTAAATTTAAGGCTAAACTACACTTTAGTCCCTTAAATTTACTTTATGAGCACAATTGATTTTTTAAGTTTTAAATGTGCGCTATTTGTCCTTCAAATTTAAACCCATTGATCTGTCAAAGAAAAGTATGTTAATTTCTTTGACAGAAAGCTTATATACAATATATTAAAAGGAGGTATGACTTTCATTATTTTAACGTGGGCTCCTACTCAACAGTTTTAGCATAGGCCACATGCTGATAAGGTTTGTTTAAAATTTAGACCAATTAAAATTTAAAACTAATTATTTTATGGGTTCGTGTACTTTTTTCTTTTTCTTATATTTCTCTTTTGAATTGTCATATATTTTTTGAATTGTTTCAATAACTTATACTTTAATTATATATCTTTTTTGGCATTCTGGAAGTTTTAACATCTAAATTTGTGTAGTTATACACTTATATATTATTTATAATTTGTAGGCTCTAAATCTTTTTATTCATTTCAATAGTTATAGCCATGAATTATTCTTTTGAATGTAACCCATCTTTCTCTTATATTTCTCTATTGTTTAGTCATATATATTTTGTTTTGTTTCAATAATTTCTAAGCAGTGAATTATCTAATTTTTTAATATTTTTTAGTCTTTTAGAAGTTTTAATATCTGAATTTTTAAGCTATTTTTTTGCTGTATCTGAAACTGTCTGAAATTTTTTATTATAAGGCATTGTATGTTCAAGTAATGACTTTTTCATCAAGTTGTAACACAAATTGAAATTATATAAGAGCAAATTATACAACGGTGTAGTTTCTTAATCAATTTAAGATTTTATAAAATTATTTTATTGAACCTCACAAATAGGTAGGTTCTTGTGTGTAGCACGAATTAGCGACTAGTTATTAATATTAACGTAGCAATAATAATATTAAATATATATAAAAAAAATATATATATTAAATTAAAATAATAAAATTGATTTAAAAAAATTAAAATACTAAATGAAATGAAATAATCAGGTAATAAAACTTTGCGATTTGTGACGTGATGTTAGCATATTCCCCTTTCTATTATTATTCAGCTATTCCTACGGAGTACGAGAAAGAGAAAAGTAATCTTTCTTCCTTATTTTTTAATCAGAATCAGATGACAACAAAATCGCCGGCGGCTTTCCCTCGTTAAGAATTAGAAGTCTTTTGTTTTACCAAAACCAAATCGGATCAAATTTACTGAAATATGGTACTACTGTATCTATCTATCTATCTATCTATATGGTTTGTTTGCTAAAATATAGTATAAAAAGTGTAGTGTGTAATATTATTGAATTGAATTGAAATGATTTTATGGGTTAGGCAAGCGTAAGCGGTGATACTAAGAAAGAAAGTGAATTGAAACTGTATTCACACTGGAAGAGCAGTTGTTCGTTCCGCGCTCTTATTGCCCTCAACTTGAAAGGTACTTTCTTTCTTATTTCTCTTTATTTATTTATTAATTCTTCAATCTATCTTAATTTTTGATGATGATGATGATGATGATGATTGATTAGGGCTGAAATATGAGTACAAAGCAGTTAACTTGGCGAAGGGAGAGCAATTCAGCCCCGGTGAGAATAGAATTTTTAGTATTAGATGACCTTTACTTTACTTTACTTTCTACTATTGTTTTTATTATTAATAATAGTAATAATAATAATTATGTATGTATGTATGCATGTATGGTGTAACTAAAAAGAGTTTACAAAGCT
Organism: Quercus wislizeni; assembly: GCA_023055345.1. Taxonomy (NCBI): domain Eukaryota; kingdom Viridiplantae; phylum Streptophyta; class Magnoliopsida; order Fagales; family Fagaceae; genus Quercus; species Quercus wislizeni. The sequence continues at coordinate 15,179,316 of JALGQJ010000014.1, forward strand.
CAATCCTATTGGTTATGTCCCCGTGCTTGTCGATGGGGACTTGGTGCTTGTCTAGAATGTTTGTTATATATATAGACACACACACATGCACATGTGGCTGACCCTAACTAATCTGTTCAAGATTTATATTAACCCTAAATTTGGGATTAAGGTTTTGATGTTATTGTAGTATATATGAGTTAGGTTCAGCATTGGATGATGTGACCTCCACGACCATCAAGCTTGCTAAATATCAAAATTAAGAACTATCTCATCTAAAAAATGGTCAAAATTATGGTAAAAAATGTTTGATAAGCATATGGAAGACATGTAATCCAATGTTAGACTTGAGAAAACATTAATTAACCTAATTGAAAGTTTTGAAGTGATGTAATATTGCAAAAAGAGACACCATTTGTAACTCGAACCACAACAATACTGCACACATCCTAGAACAGAGGGCTACACACACACACACACACATATGAATTTTATTGAAATTGTTTTAAGATTACGCTTCCAATCTCAAAATTACAGCATAAAGTGCCACTGCTAGATGATCAAGCTTCGAGATAGAGCTTTTCAAGGCATATTTGTATAAAGATAAAGGTGCTGTGATGAAGGTTGTCACCTCATGGAACGTAGTGGAATAATGTGAATAATAATAGATGGTGAGCTGATACATACAATAAATGGTTTGGTTACCTGTTTGAAGTTCCTTGAAGTTCAGTTTGCTTTTTTATCCACTAAAATTATATTTTTGTTTACCTCTGTGTTTTCTTCCTATTGTATACCAATAAAATATCATATTTCTAGCAGAAAAAAAATGCGTTAGGACTTCCTCAGAAACTCTTTTACAGTTCATTTAATAACCAAATAAAAATCTGCAGTAACAAGTTTAGATGTAGACCTTGTCCTTCAAAAGGATGAGACGTACCAGTTGGCTTGAAAGACCAGTAAATTAATAAAGACTGCGGAGCTTTTATTTCAATTTTTTGTAAATAATTTGTGAGAGGCTTATTTAACTATCCACAATTGGTGATTACCTATCAAAAAAAAAAAAAAAAACTATCCACAATTGGGAAGGAAATCATCAACTTGCATTTGAGAAACGATGGTTAGAGAGTAGTGAGCTGAAGTGCCTCATTCATTCAATTTGTATAATGCGAGTCTTTCCTTCCAGGAGATGGTTAAAAACTCAAAGCTTGCATAAGCTTTTTTTTTTTTTTTTTTTTGGAGAAGGGGGGGGGGGTTGTTTTCTGAAAAAGGATCTATAAATGAAAAAGAGAATTATGAAACAGAAACTTGAGTTTACAGAAAACTGGATACAATTTACAACATTAAGAAGCGAGGTGGTAAAACCCGATGAAAGTACAGGATCATGTACATTGCTTGTGCATGACCAATGGCATGGCTTTCTAATGCCATGCAGGTGCCTACACATGGCAGGCTGGTGGTTGCACTTAGGCATAGTATGGCAAGCTGCCATGGCGGCTACTTCAATGTTGACAACTTTGGGGGAAGATAGTGCCTATAAACAATTAAACATGCGTCAGAAATTGTTGAAATAGAAAGCAATTTCAGCGTGCTTGAAAACAGTGATACATAATAAGCAAACCAACATAGCAGGTTAATTGGCTTTTTGCATAATTTTTGGTCATCCAAGCTAATGCTAGGCTTGACTTTGGTCAGCATTTTTTCTTCCTCTTTTTTGAACTACTTGTGCTTCCCATATTACTGGCAGTGATTAGTTTATAATCAGAGCATGGCATTTCGCTTAGCTTCCCAAACGTCTTTTCGAAGAAGTGCCAGAGTTTTGACCTAATCAAAGGAGATATTAAGTAGCAAAATTAGTTGACAAGAATTACAAAAATGTTAAAAGAAAAATATGAAGAAGATAGTATTTGATACGGAATTATACTATTTGTATAAGAAAATTTTTAGGTACTTCCGAAGCACGGAGAAATAGTGCTCTCCTCTCACATTCATGGTAGACTCTACCATGAATTTAATCAGTGGACTCCACTATGAATGTGAGAGGAGAGAGCATCATTCTCTGTACTCGGAGAATACCTAAGAATTATTCATTTGTATGATATATATACACACCAGTATGCCAAGAATTGAAATGGCGCATACTTTCCATATACACATTCAATATCTCTCTGTACCGTTTGAACGGTGGAATTTCTCGCATGGACCTGCATTAAGAAAACGTCAATCATATTCATATGTTTAGTTTTTCAACGGTAGGGGTGGAATTTCTCCATGCATTAAGAAAACGTCAATCATATTCATATGTTTAGTTTTTCAATGGTAGTGGTGGAATTTCTCGCATGGACCTGTATTAAGAAAACGTCAATCATATTCATATGTTTAGTTTTTCAACGGTAGTAATGACAAAACCATGAAGAAGAACCAAAAGGGTACCTTTCTTAGATGCCAAATAGTTTCAGAATATGTTGGAATGACATGGTAATATCCCATGCACATAAGCACATTGGCACATGTAAAAGTACCAAATCCATCAATTTCTTTCAACTGTTTAGCCAACTTATTGTAGTTGCTGGATTTGGCAAAGCTTGCTCCTTTACTGGCCTCCTCAAGTTGTGTTAGTTGAATCCTGCCTTCAACAATATCCCGGGCAAGTTTCAAAATGCGACTTGCTCTATACCCAAGATTGCATCTTGAAGCCAGAAAGCCTTCATCAAGGTTTGCTAATTCTGTTGGGCTAGGAAAATTTCCAATGGTATCATAGTCAGAAGCAATGTTGTGTGGTTCATCCGCAGCCTGACAAGTTTTGCAGTTTAGACATGAATAATCATCATCCTCATCGCGTACAATATCAGCTGGAACACAGTCTGCTTTGATAGACCCAGAATTTGTAAAATTCGTTGAAACCTTGGACTCTTGTGGTATGGGTGTGTTGGGAATGAAATGGTCCTTATCGGGTTTTGGGGTATTAAAGTTGGTACTTGCAGCAGCAGCTGCAGAATAAGCCACAAATAACAGACTGGATGATTGAGGCTGCAGTTCCAACTGAAACTCACAAAGTGCTCTAGCCATGCTTAAAGTCCTGGACCACCTATTGAAGTCTTATTAGTGTTAGCTTAGCTAATCTAGTGGTCTAGTTACTAATAGGAAAAAGACTAGTGATTTTGAAGTTTTTATTCTCTTTGTCAAAAGAGTCATATTTATGGTCCAAGTTATATATAGTTTGGTTTCTAAAATTGGGAATAGTTGTAAGTATAAAGTAGTAGTAGTAGTAGTAGATTGGTAAAGTGTGAGATATGAGTTAGTACTACTACTTATTAGTACCTACATAGTAAAGGTCATTAATCGACACGAATGGGAAGGCATAATGTCAAACAGTTGGCAGGTATGGGAAATGAAAGCCTACATTTATCTATAGCAAAATGGAAGTAGTAAAAAAAGAGAGAGAGAAACTGACTGGCAGTTGCAGAGGAGCATGCACTTGACCATGTCTTCAAACAAGGTAGGAGACCTAAACACCCTGCCCACAAAGTAGTCTCAAATAGAAAAACTGCACTCTATTTTCTTACATTTAAGATGAAATTTATCATGAATTTAATGAATGAACCTCATAACAAATGTGAGAGAAATGGGCATCATTTTCCGTGCTTCGAGAATATTTAAGAATTACTCATAAGTAGTAACATACTTTTTGGGTGGGTGGGTGGATTAGTTGGTCGAAAAGGTCTCTTGATTAAATGAACAAGGAGGGATGATAGTTATACTATGATATAAAGAGTTTTGTTTTAAGAAGGTTTTAATCTATAGCGTTTGTTCATGATGATAACTCTTTATCATCAAACAAAGACATCAATTGGTGATATAAAATTGAAATAGTGTTTTTAGATGGAATGTGTATGCATAACTTATTAACATATGCAACTATAATAGTAGGGTACATAAAATCTTTCGCAGAGATGATTGATTTTTTTTTTTTTTTTGGGGATACAAGATAGAATTCTATTTTAGTCTAATCTAAGTGTATATGTGTGTGAAATTCCCTCCTGGAGGCTTGATCCCTGTCCCTTGCCCCCCACACCTTACAAGTACTTATACTTGTGAGGTGACTATCGCACCAAGGGTGTGCGGTGGTTGATTGATTTTTGCACAACATTTATCAATGACACTACATTTAAGTGTCTATTTGGGATCTGCTTATTTTACTAAAACTAAATTTTTTTTACTGAATGTACTGTAGATAAATGTAAAAGTTAGTTGAAATAGTATTGTAAGACTCATGAATAATACCAAAAAGTGCAGTGAGATCCATGAATAGTAGCAAAAATAAGCTAAATAGTAAAACAAGTTGGAAAAAATAATCCATGTCAAAAAAAAAAAAAATTATGATCAATTCCAACATTACAATACATGTTAATAATTATGAATGAATGTACCGTAGATAAAGGCAAAAATTAGCGGAATTAATACAGTGGGCCTCATGAATAGTACCAAAAAGTACTGTGAGATTCATGAATAATAGCAAAAATAAGTTGAATAGTAAAATAAGTTGACATTGACTTAAAAAGCCGACTTTTTTTACTATTTAGCCTATTTTTGCTACTATTCATGAGTTTCATTGTATTATTTCAACTATCTTTTAGCTTTATTTACAATACTTTTAGGAAAAAAATTTCAGTTTCAGCAAAATAACTATTTCCAAACGGACCCTTACGATTTTTTTTTTTTTTAATGATCAATTCCAACATTACATTACATGTCAATAATTATGAAAAATTAGTCATAACCCTACACATTGTGTGGGAATATTTGATTATTTTAAAATGAAATGTAATATATAATTTATTTTAAAAAAAAAATCATAAAATTATATATTAGGATTAATAATCTATAACAAAGCGTTTTCTCATAAGAGAATTTCATTTTCTTTTTTATATAATTGTTTACCACACAAACAAAGGGCAAGCGTGTTTTTTTTTTTTTTTTTAAGTAATGAATTTTGTGTTTCCTATAAATAAATTATATATATATATATATATATATATATATATATATTACTTTATATTATATTAAGATTTTCATCAACTATTCATATTATGAGCCAATTTGGTAGTGATAGTATATAGTGTGGATTAAAATTTTCCAATTATGACATTTAGAAAAGAATGAGAAAAATAGCTTTTTCCCTCCATTAAAAAATTTCAACTTATAGCATACTACTTTAATATTATCTTTAATTCCAAACCAATCTATCTCTTTTGAAGTATACAAATTATAATCATAATCAAAAATAGCTTTTTCCCATAATAAAAAATTTCAACTTGCAGCATCCTACTTTAATATTATCTTTAATTCCAAACCAATCTATCTCTTTTGAAGTATACAAAGTATAATCATGATCTTAATTTCTTCTTGAATACATTATTTATCTCAATACATCCATAAAAATACATTGAATCAAATCATACTTATATGAAGATACTTTGCAAAAAAACTAAATGTCTTATCAATCATCGCTTTGCAAAATGTCATATCAATCATCACTTAACAATGATTAATTTGATCAATTAGGAAAATAATTTGTTATATATCTATTAAGATTATCTTCTCTATAGAAACTACAAATTTGTCCACCCAAAAAGATTATAAACTAAATTTTTTTTAGCAAAATCTCATAATTAAGTTTCTATGTGCATCATTATAATAATTAATAATAACAAAAACAACAACAACAAAAATAATAATGAAAATACAATTGCAAAAGCTAAAATATGTCACTAATCCAATTTATTACCATTTGATTAACCTTTGCCTTTATCTAAATAAGTGGTACTACAAAGTATTTCTAATACAATTATTAAGAGTACTTTCCCTACAAAAACTACAATTTTGTTCACCTAAAATGATTTAAAAATAAACAAAACTTCTCAAAGTCTCATAGTTTAACATCTAAATGGATTACTAAAAAGATAAAAAAAGGAAAAAAATTTTTGATCAGGAATTGGAATACCAAAAAGAGTAACAAATGTGAAGTGACAATTAAATCAACAATAACAAAAAGAAATATTAGCGGGGAAAAAAGTGGTTGAAACAATATATATATATATATATATATATATATATATATATATATATATATATATATAAAAGCATCAAAAGAGACAAATTTGGAGAGAGACAGAGACAGAGAGACAGAGAGAATATTGACCTTTTTACAGCGAACAACTTGGAAGAAATAGGGGAGAGGTGGAAATGAAGTTAAAGAAATTTATAAGAAATCAAGTTGGAAGAGTAAGGGTGGAAGCAAATGAAAGGTTCAAAAAAGTGAAACCGTAGAATTTATGAAGATGAAAGGTTGGAAGGGTGGAACCAGAGAATTTATGAAGATATAAAGGAGAAAATTTTAAATTTTAAAAATGAAATCAAATGAAAAAGTTAAGAGGTCATGATTGGAGAAGATGAAAAATTGAACTAAGAAGACAATGGTTGAAGTAGATGAAAGGTTAAAAAAAGTAAAAATCACTCAAGTTGTATTACAAAGCTAATAGATGCTTGCATGTGTTGGTGAGTTCTCGTCACATTCTTAATGAAAAATTTGCATTCCAATGCTAATGATGCTCCATTTTGGATGCACTAGATGATAGCAATTTTTTTTTTTTGATGGGATTATAGCAATCTTTGCGATTTTTATTCCAACACTGGTTACAAATTGCTGCTAAGATTGATAAGCAATTTGTATTCCAGATTTTTTTTTTTTTAATGGCTGACTCTAAAAATTTCATTAAACATTCTATTTGGTTGGGTGTAAAAGGGAGAGGATGGAAAATGTAGGAAAATGAGAGGTTTTCTTTGTTTGATGTGGTAATCAAGACAGAAGAGGAGGAAAAGTAGGGGAGAAAATGTTCAAATAAATGGAATTTACAATTTTGTCTATATATTACAATCTTTTCTTTCATCTTTTGATGTAATAAGAGTATAACAATAGGGTTTTATTTGAGCATGGTCACTAATTATTCTAGTGAGTCGCAAGTAATTGATGTGAGAAAAATTCAAAGCCGAATTTAATTCAGAAATTGATTAAAATTCAAGAGAGGAGATCAAAATTCATTGGTCCCTTTGCTTATATAATGTAGAGCAAAGTTGATCAATATGAGATATTATTGAAAAAAATTGAAGGCATTATTCAACAATATTGTTTGGAAATAATTAGTGAAATCATTCATATTAAAGCGCTATTTTTCTCAAATTTTAAGCATAATTTAGTTGTTAGCAAATGCAATGATCGATTTGGTTCTAGTGTCCTCGAATTCAGATAAAGGTGTTCATTTTTAAGTTTTGTGCCTCTTTTTATTTTAAGTGACACTTTTTTTTTTTTTTTGGGATTGCGTTACTTACTTTCACATATTTATTTAAAAATAGTTGTGATTAAGTTACAACCTCTAAATATTAACCATATGATCTTAATATTGACCAAATTATTATTATTTTGATGGGATATTAGAGAATTCCATTATATAATTGGCCGTTTCATGTTATCCCCTCAAACTATTTTCCAATAATTTTTGTGGGATTGCATTTATGTTCTTCAATTTTGATATGGACAATATCAGAGTGAATTCCAACAATATAAAATTCAATAATTAACATGATAGTAGTGGAGATTAAAGTAATTCTTGTTGAGAAATCAGAATTTTCTGTCTCCTTTGCCTTAAGAAGGATTTGAAAACTGACACTCATTATTCCCAAACATGATAACCAGTGGCCTATAATCATTGGTGTGTAATTTTTCTCTAAACATATTCTTAATATATTATTTATAATTTTGGTTTAAGTTAGAAGGAGCTTTTGATGGAAATGAAAATTTCTAATTCCAAATGCTAATGCTAGTCTTTTCAATGCAAATTATAGTCCATATTTTCTAATTAATTAAGCATGTTAATATATATAGTGCTTACTGAGTACGGAAAAGAATCATAAAACATGAATATAAGAATATATGCTTGCACATACCAATCCATGGATCTCTCAATTTTATACACAAGAATTTACTCACACTAATCCATGGATCTCTCAACTTTACACATAAGAATGTACTCAAGGGAGTATACACATCACTTCTTTATTTATTTATATCTCTTACTTGGAATTACAATGACATATATGTTTATTTATTTACACCACTTAGTGCTATATTTATTTAATTACATCACTTGAAAGCAAATTAAATAACAAAAGTATTTATTTATTTACATCTTCTAATCCAAATAGCAATGAAGGAATGCTTACGAATTATGGAAGGAATTTGTGACTTTGAATTGGGCAATGTTCAGATTCTATTGAATGTGACCTATGTCGAACTCCTGAAATGTAATTTGCAATTATATAGCATATAAGAAACTTACCGTGAGAATGATACTATGAAATAAGATAATATAACATATAAAAAAAATAGAAATTTAATATATTCATTAAAGATTATGTGTACTAATGCCTTGCTGGCCAAACTTTGAAACACAATGTTACATAAACAAGATTTAATTCCTTTGTAAATTAAATAGATCAACGTTTCTTCTTCTATTTTTCTCTTTTTCATTTGTTTTTATATATTTGTGAGGAAAGGGTGTGGGAAAAATAAAGATTTAAAAAGCCACTTGAGTTTTGGAATTTTATTTTCAATTTTCATCAAAAAATATATTTCTCGTTTTAATTTATTGTAAAACTATTTGTACAAAAAGGGCTTTTGTTATTTATTTAACGAAATTAAACATAACCAGCATTCAAGATTAGTCAATTAGATCAATACCCATTGATAAGCATAAAAACTAAAATATTAAAACCATAATAAATAATTAAATAGTACAAAGAACAAAAAGATAGAAACCACGTTAAGAATAGAACAATACTTTTACTAAAACAAGAAAGAAGAACAAGAAGACAGATTTACCCTTACCTTTTCTTCTGATGACGACGATGAATTTCAACTATTATGGATACTACTTCCACATACAATCTAAAAGGTCTACCCGAAGAGGACTGTATGTCTTTGTTTGAGTCTAGATTGGTTGCAAATTTGCTTAGGAGAGAACTTATAAAAGACAAGAAATTTCTTCTTGTCTTAGATGATGTTTGGAATGAAGATCATAAAAAATGGATTGAATTGGAAAATTTGTTGGTTGGTGAATGGAAAGGAAGTAAAATCTTAGTGACAACATGGAGTAGCTCTGTTGCTACTGTTATGGGCACTACTGCCACATACAATCTAAAAGGTCTACTCGAAGCGGACTGTATGTCTTTGTTTGTGAAATTGGCATTTAAGGTAAGACAAGAAAATCAATATCCAAACCTCGTAAATATTGGAAGAGAAATTGTCAAAAAATGTAAAGGGGTTCCATTGGCAGTGAGTACTTTAGCTGGCCTACTTCATTCAAAAGTTGATGAACATGAGTGGAAATCTATTAGAGATAATGAGATATGGAATTTAGAACAAAAGGAAGGTGACATCTTACCCGCATTGAAGCTCAGTTACAATCAATTGCCATTTCACTTGAAGCAATTTTTTGCATATTGTGCTGTTTTTCCAAAGGATTACGACTTCAATAATGTTCAATTGATTCAATTTTGGTTGGCACATGGAATTTCTTCAATCACCTAAGGATGAAAATGTAGAGTTGGAAGATGTTGGTGACTTGTATATGAAAGAGCTGTTGTTGAGATCGTTCTTTCAAGATGTTGACCAAGAATATATCTGGTATTATACCTTTAAAATGCATGATCTGGTCCATGGTCTTGCACTCTCAATTGCCAAAGGTGAGTGTTCAGTAGTGACCAAGAAGTCTACCCTTGCTGAAGAAGTTTGTCATCTGTCATTTTTGGAGAATGGCAAGAAGTTACAACATAGTTAGAGAAGTTGAGCAAAGTCCAGACCATTATTTGTAAAGTAGAGCAACCTGCGTCCTTACTTGAAGCATGTATCGCAAGATTTAAGTACTTGCGGGTGCTTGATCTGAGCAATTCATCCTTTGAGGTGTTGCCAAGTTCCATCGGAAGTTTGAAACATTTGAGATATCTTGACCTATCAGATAATTGCATAATTAAGCAACTTCCAGATTCCATTTGCGAGCTGCACAGTTTGCAAACTCTACTGCTTCTTGGTTGCAGCAATCTTGAACGGTTGCTCAAAGGTATAAGGGACATAATCAACCTCAGGCTTTTATGGGTTACAACAAAGCATACCTGCTTGTCGAAGAAGGCAATAGGTTGCTTGGATTCTCTTCGATTTTTGTGGATAATTTGTTGTGAGAATCTAGAATGTTTGTTTGAAGGGATGGAGGAGGGGCGCCTCACCAATCTTGTGCGAATCTTCTTCTCAACATTTTCTACTCAAATTAGGACAACAAACAATCTCCAAATCTCTTAGTGCAGTGAGAGCTTCCATCCCCTCCGAGAGAGATGACAACTTAGGGCATTCGACAATCCCTAGTGTGTGAAGTGATTTCAGACGTGGTAGCCACTCCGACAATGCCTTCAAATTTTCACATTCAAGAATCCCTAACAGCTATAAAGTGTTTGCAGATTCTTGGAGCCATTGGGGGAAAACCTCCAACTTAGGTAAACCTTTAATCATCAATTTCTAGAGGCTCAACTTGAGATCTTGATTGTCTTCTCCCTCCATCTCCATCGAACTAAGCTCTTCACAATCCATAATTGCCAGGGTCTCTAGGGCAGTTAGGTGTTTGATACTAAGTGACAAAGAAGTCAACCTTGGACATTCAAAAACAACCAATGTTCGAAGATAGGTGAGGCGCCCCTCCATCCCTTCAAACAAACATTTTAGATTCTCACATTCATATATACCCAAAAATCGAAGAGAATCCAAGCAACCTACTGCCTTCTCCGACAAGCAAGTATGTTTTGTTGTAACAACCAAAAACCTGAGGTTGATCATGTCCCTTATACCATTGGGCAACCATTCAAGATTGTTGAAACCACCAAGCAGTAAAGTTTGCAAACTGTGCAGCTTGCAAATGGAATCTGGAAGTTGCTTGATTTTGCGATTTTCTGTTAGGTTGAGATATCTTAAATGTTTCAAACTTCCGATAGAATTTGGCAACACCTCAAAGGATGAATTTTCCAGATCAAGCACCCGTAAGTACTTAAATCTTGAGATGTATGTTTCAAGTAAGGACATGGGTTGCTCTGTTTGGAAGATAATAGTCCGAACTTTGCTTAACTTCTCTAATTGTGTTGTAACTTCTTGCCCATTCTCCAAAATTGACAGATGACAAACTCCTGCAGCAAGGGTGGACTTCTTGGTCACTATAGAACACTCACTTTTGGCAATTGAGAGAGCAAGATCATGGACAAGATCATGCATTCTAAAGGTATAATAGAACAAAGCTTCTTCATATATTGAAGAAGTCCATGTGCTATCCAAAATTGAACCATAAGAGAACTTTTGAATTCATAATCATTTGGGAAAAGAGAGCAATAGGCAAAGCATTGCTTCAAGTGAAAAGACAGTTGATTGTAACTCAGCCTCAATGCAGGCAAGATGTCACCCTCATTTTGTTTTAAATGCCATATCTCATTATCTCTCACAGATTTCCACTCTCGTTCATCAACTTTTGGATAAAGTAGGCTAGCTAAAGTCCTCACTGCCAATGGAACCCCTTTACATTTTTTAACAATGTCATCTCCAATTTATAAGAGGGTTGGATACTGTTTTTCTTCTCCTTTTTTAAATGCCAATTTCACAAACAAAGACAAACAATCTTCCTGGGAGAGGCCATCTAAATGGTATTTAGGAGCAGTACCCATAATAGTAGCAACTGAGTTATCTCGTGTTGTCACTATGATTTTACGTCCATTGCAACCACCAAGTAACAAATCTTCCAATTCCATCCATTTATTACAATCCTCATTCCAAACGTCATCCAAGACAAGTAGAAATTTGTTATCTTTTAAAAGTTCTCTTAATCTAAATTGCAACTCATCCACACCCAAATTATCTATAAATTTCTTATCTCTCAAAAGTTCTCTAAAGCTATTTTGCAACCCATTCACACCAAAATTCTCATCAATCTTACGAATTGCAGATTTAAGGATTTCTTTTATCAACCTTGTAACATTGAAATCATCAGACGCACACACCCACATTCTCAATTGAAAATGACCAACTGCCTGTTCATCGCTATACACCAACTTGGCAATTATGGTCTTCCCCAAACCTCCACTCCCAGTGATAGGAACTATATCGGAATTTTCATTTTGGTCCATCAAAAGATGTATTATATTTTTTTTGGCATCATCCCTACCGATGACATTTCGGGGATCAACAAAGGAGTGGGTCATGTCCCTCATTTCCTGCATATTTAACTTCCTATCTTCAAGTCCTTGAGCAAGATTGAATTTATCTCTCTCAGCTGCAATTTCATCTACCCTGTTCCTAATTTTTTTGATTTTATGTGCCATTTCAAAACAGACTGCAAGTGGATTAGAACTTGAAAATAAGTTACTCGCCTTTTAGCTAGTGCTCCCGCGTCTCTTCATAACTTCCTTCTCCAGAATTCATTATTGAAATTCATCCAACACATTCTCAGCATCTTGAAGGACGTCTTTGAGCTCCCCTAGCCAAATACTCAGCCTATGGTCACTGGCTTGCTTCTCCTCAGCATCCAAGTGTACGGCTTTGACAGCTTTAACAGAGCGCTCAAGCTTTGTCAGATCACTTCGGACGCCATGCTAAACTGAGCCCTTGGTAAGTAACTGATTCGAGCAGCTCCAGGACCTTCATTGCGATGCCGTAGCCAATTTCAACCATGTTCTTGGTAGAGACTAAAGAGCAAAGACAATCGAATGTCAAGATGAATGACTGTGCTTAGTTGCAAGAATGGTGAAGTTTAGAACATGAAAACAACAAAGCAAAGAGACTTTATTGGATTTGCTGAGAGACTTTCAAAGTCTTTTACGCGTGGATGGACGGTGTGGCCGTGTGGTGACGGAGCACTGTACCGTGCAGACACTATATAGTCTCTATTCATTATGATTATTGGTATAGTCAAGATAGATAAAAGAAAAATCAGTTGCATAGTGACTCTTTTTTTTCCATGTAAATTACAGGCATAATATACAAATATTATTACTATTGATGTAGCTTCTAACAAATCAGATCTTTGCCCGTAGATTCACCACACTGTGTTCACAAACTTAGAAATGAGTAATTCTCTTCATGCTCTTTTCATTTTGGTAGGGTCCATCTTCACAGTTCTAATTAAAATTTATAGTATAAATTTTGCCAAAGCTATTAAAATAATTATGGATGATTAAAAGTTATGTGAACATATAAAGTCTTCATATTTTACTAAGATTGCCAAGATTAAAAGTGGATATTTCAAACGTTGTCACAATTTGAAATGCTAATCTTTATACTCCTTCATATAATTTGGAATTTTTTAAAGTTCTTAGGTAAATTTATTTATGAAATAATTGTGCCCTTACTACCTGTTTCATAAATGTATTATTGTATATTTTTTAAAGAGTAAGTTACTAATTTTTCTAAAAATTTATTTTCTCCGTAACTAATATTAGTTATTATATAAATTACTGATTAAGAAGTAAATTACTAATTTGGTCATTGACAATAGGTATCATCATTATCTCTAAATTCTTAAAAATAAGTCAATTATATTCTTGATAGTTATGTTAAAAATGCAAATGATTAACATAGAGGCATGCATTCAACTCACCAATCTGACAAATTTAACCCAATCCAACTTAATATGTCATTTGGGTGAATAGGTTAAACTGTAAAAAAAGAAAGAAAAAAAAAAGAGTTGGATTAGATTCAGATTAGCAAAATTTTTTATATAAAAAAAAATTAACTCCATCTATGCTATTTGTGGAGGCCAATTGATCCCATACGTACTATTCACATGGAAAGGGCTGGGCCTATGGCCTAATACCCAGTCCGAGGATAAGAACATATCCGAGGACGATCAGTTAAGGAAGAAATGAAAACTGTACTATGGGAAGAAGTAAAGTATATTTATGGTGGACTTAACTGTATCCGAGGATAATGATCATCTCGGAACCTCTGTCTGAGGTGGCTAGAAGCATTCCCAATCCCTTAATATAACATATTAAAGGTATTTCGCGACAGGGGGATGGGTAAATACTGGATAAAGGATGAGGATGAAGGATAACAAATATATGTAAAAGCTGCTACCTCCACATTAAATGCTTCCCAACTAACTCTCTGGCCGCATTAATGTGGAGGTGATGCCTGAACAGTAAACAAGCAGCCTTACAACTAATAGTAGAAGATTCAAGGAGGTGTGAGATGGGACAAAGAGAAGCTCCCAATGCCTGACTCACACGTGTACGGTGAGAATGGTGTAGAGATCATGATATATAACGTGAAAAGGCATTCAAAAATGAGGGGGACAGAAGAAAAACAGGAGAGAAAGAAAGGTTGAAGAAATACAACAGTAAAGAGGAAAAACTCTAAACTATTGATCATACTACTAGAGTATAACAGAGGATGCTTTTTGTATTTCTGCAAGTGTAATTCTACCCCCTAAACACTAACAACCGATATCTTTTCTCTAGATTCAGACTAGCTTTTTCTCCCACTCTCTACAAATTTATTGTTTGAACTTGTTGGGCCTGAGTCCATTCCTATTTTGGGGTTTAAGCCAAAACTAGTCCTTACAATTGGTGCCGTCTGTGGGAAAGCTTGATCTGATCAGAAGGAGATTTTGGTTTAGTGCTGAAAATGGAAGAATCAGGTTCACATCAACCGACGATCAGGCCACATCAGGGTAATGATAGTCCGCACCAGGCGGAATCAGGAGGTTCACAACATAATAATTCAATGGTGAACCCTCAACAAAGGGGAGATCATGAAGGAAACGGGCAAACCACGCACACTAATAGGAGTCAGTTGCGTGGGAAAAGTCATGTCTCCCATGCAAAGAATGAGAGAGACATGCAACGTGAGATTGACGAATTGAAGAAGAAGTTATGCCGTGCACGGTGAAGGCGATCATCGCTTGGGTCTGAGTCTTCTTCTGAGGATGCAGAAGATGTCACGTACAGGCAACGATCTAGAACTCCACCCAGTGAAACTTTCTCAGGCGACGAGGAATACAGTAGCCATAGGCATAAGAACAAGAGTCCCTCGCACAAGGGCCTTGGAAACAAGGCCATGAACGAAGCGTTGAACCAAGTTGCTAAATCGTCTTTTACATGGAAAATAGAGGGTGCAAGCCTTCCTCGGCGATTTAATCAGCTGACCTTCTCTCTTTATAATGGTTGGACAGATCCGGTGGAGCATGTTAGCCATTTTAATAAAAAAATGGTCTTTCATTCTAAGGATGAGGCCTTAATGTGTAAGATTTTTCAGTCTAACCTAGGTCCAATGGCGATCAGATGGTTTAATGGCTTGAGGGCGAATTCCATTGACTCTTTCAAAAAACTTACCCAGTCTTTTGGCGCTCGCTTTATCATGTGTAGCAGGGTTCCATTGCCCTTAGGATCTTTGTTGTCTATGTCCATGCGATAGAGAGAAACTTTGAAGGCTTACTCAGATAGATACTGGAAAATGTTCAATGAGATAGATGGGAGCTACAACGATGTGACCATTAGCACATTTAAGGCTGGATTACCGACTGAGCATGATTTGAGAAAATCCCTTACTGGTAAACCTGTCACAAGTGTACGTTCGTTGATGGATAGGATTGACAAATACAGGAGGATTGAAGAGGATCAGTTACAGGGAAAAGGGGAAAGCGAAGGTGATCCCTCAGGAGAGGAGGGATTCCAGGTTGGATTGGGCACAGAACAATCGACCTCGGAGAGACTTCGCAGGGCAATCTGGATCTGCCAACACCCAGGCGGTCAACATTGTGTTTCGGGAGCCAGTGCAAAAAATCTTAGAGAAGGTTAGGAATGAACCATGCTTTAAATGGCCGAACAAGATGGCAGGAGATCTAATGAATCGTAACCAAAACCTGTACTGCCATTATCATCAAGATCATGGTCATACTACTGAAGATTGTAGAAATTTGTGGGATCATTTGGAACAATTGGTCCGAGAAGGGAGGTTAAAACATCTCTTGCACCATTCCAGTGGCCGAGGAGGATAGGCTGGTTCGGCCGCATCGAAACCTTCTCTCGGCACCATAAACGTCATATTTGCTGTCCTAGGGAGGACTGGATCTTGCCTTTCCAGGGTATTGTCAGTGTCCTGTTATTCCAATGATGAATCTAATTCAATGCCGAAGAGGATCAAGACGAACGTTCCTCTAGTGTTAAGCTTTTCAGATGCGGACAAACAAGGAACCATACAGCCACATGATGATGCTCTGGTGGCTACCCTTAGAATTGGTGGGTACGACGTAAAGAGGGTCATGGTTGACCAGGGAAGTGCAACGGAGATTATGTATCCTGATCTCTACAAGGGGTTGGGTTTAAAACCTGAGAATTTGACGACCTACAGCTCACCTTTGGTGAGTTTCGAGGGTAAAATGGTTGTCCCTAAGGGACAGATAAGATTGCCCGTGCAAGCTGGGGCAGATGTGGTCGAAGTAGATTTTATCGTGGTAGATGCATTTTCCCCATATACAGCAATTATGGGTAGGCCTTGGCTGCATTCCTTAGGTGCTGTCTCATCCACCCTTCATCAGAAGGTGAAGTACCCTTATGGAGGTCAAGTGCTGGAGATAGTGGGAAGCCAGTCTATGGCTAGGCAGTGTTTAATAGTTGCAATTCAACACAAACCAGAGAGTGGCACCTCGGCCACTAAGGAAAACGATTTATAGCAATTAGAAACCCCGACATCTCTGTTCAATGGGCCAGCCGACGAGGTGAAATGTGAAGGCCTGGACAAGGTGGTCATTGGAGATGATCCGGAGAGATTCTTTCAGGTTGGAGCTCGACTCCCCCTACAGGAGAAGAAACAGTTGGTTGAGCTTTTGAAAAGAAATGTAGATGTGTTCACATGGGATGCCTATGAAGCCCCTGGGTTAGATCCAAAATTTATTTGTCATCATTTGAATGTGAACCCCTCAGTTACTCCAAAAAGGCAGCCACCTCGGCGCCTCTCTAATGAACATGCAGATGCTGTTAAGAGTGAAGTAACTAAACTTAAACAGGCAGAGGCTATTAAAGAGGTATTTTACCCTCAATGGTTGGCAAATGCCGTGGTGGTCAAGAAAAAGACAGGAAAATGGCGTGTGTGTGTGGACTTTACAGATCTCAACAGGGCTTGTCCTAAAGACCCATTCCCTATGCCTAGGATAGACCAATTGATAGATGCAACAGTAGGTCATCCTCGGATGAGTTTTTTGGATGCCTCCCAAGGATATCATCAGATACCTTTGGCAATAGGTGATCAGGAAAAAACAGCTTTCGTTACTCCTGTGGGAAACTACCACTATAAAGTAATGCCTTTTGGCCTGAAAAATACAGGGTCAACCTATCAACAGATGATGACTAAAATGTTCGAACCACAGTTAGGTAAAAATGTTGAGGTCTATATTGATGACATGGTTGTAAAGTGCAAGTTGGTGTCCGAACACTTAGCGGATCTTACGAGCATTTTTGAAATCCTGAGGAGACACAAGCTGCGTTTGAATGTGTCTAAATGCTCTTTTGGAGTGGGGTCAGGAAAGTTCCTAGGGTACATGGTGACTCATAGGGGAATTGAGGTAAACTTAGACCAAATTAAAGCCATTAATAGCTTGCAACCACCTCAGAATCCCAAAGAGGTGCAGAAGCTTACTGGAATGATGGCCGCTTTGAATCGGTTTATATCCAGATCAGCAGAGAGATGTAGGTCTTTCTTCCTTCTGCTACATAAATGGAAAGAATTTCAATAGTCTGAGGAGTGTGTCATGGCATTCCAGGAACTTAAACGATATCTATCCCATCCACCCATAATATCTAGCCCAGTGGTGGGCGAAGTTCTTTTTGCCTACATTGCAGTTGCTTTATATGCCATAAGCCTTGTGCTCATACGGGTGGACAGTGGTATACAACGGCCAGTTTATTATGTGAGCAAGTCACTTAATGAAGCCGAGGTATGCTATTTGCCATTAAAGAAAGCGATATTGGCCGTAGTCCATGCTACAAGAAAGCTTCCCCATTACTTCCAAGCGCATACTGTGGTCGTACTCACTCGACTTCCACTCAAGTCAGTACTTAGAAGCGCTGAATATACTGGAAGGATAGCCAAGTGGGGAACGATCCTAGGGGCTTTTGATATAAAGTACATGTCTCGTACTTCTATAAAGGGGCAGGTGCTCACTGATCTGGTGGCCGAATTTGCTGAATGTCCTGAAGAGATGGAAGGGGGAAGTAAAGAACTGGATGAAGGGTTAATCGGCGTGGCCTCTGTTCAATGCCCACCGCCTGGGAATTGTATGTTGACGGGGCAGCTAATCAACAAGGATCAGGAGTGGGGCTAGTTCTGGTGTCACCTGATAGGATTACCATTGAAAAATCCTTAAGGTTGAATTTCTCGGCTCCAAATAATGAAGCAGAGTACGAGGCTTTGCTGATGGGGATGATGATGGTCCAGAAAATGGGAGGAAAGGCAGTGAGGGTTTTTTTAGACTCAAAACTGGTGGTGGGACAAATAAGGGGTGATCTGGAGGCGTGTGATTCAGGAATGCAAGAGTACTTGTGCCAAATAAGGAGCATACAAGAAAAATTTGAAGTTTTTGACTTGTTTCATATTCCAAGGAGTGGAAATACACATACGGATTCGTTGGCCACCCTTGCCACGTCCTCGGCTCAGGATTTGCCCTGAGTAGTACTGGTTGAAGACTTGTATACGCATACTTCGGTACACCATGGTATTCCTCGGATCCATCAAATCAAACTAGGTCCGAGTTGGATGGACTCTATATCATTATTCCTGGAAAAGAATGTACTGCCTGAAGAGAAGTCTGAAGCTGACAAAGTACGAAGAAAAGCTCCTCGGTTCTGGCTCTCTAAGGATAGAAAATTCTACAAGCGTTTATTCTCTGGTCCCTACTTGCTTTGTGTGCATTCCGAAGCAACAGAATCAGTTTTAGATGAGCTCCACGAAGGGGTCTGTGGAAGTCATACAGGAGGAAGATCCCTGTCTCACAGGGCTCTTACCCAAGGATATTGGTGGCCAAGCATGCAAAAAGAGGCGCAGGAATATGTAAAGAAATGCGATCAATGTCAGAGGTTTGCGCCCAATATTCACCAGCCTGAAGGGGTTCTCAACCCTTTTTCTAGCTCATGACCTTTTACTCAATGGGGCTTGGACATTGTGGGACCTTTCCCCAAAGCAATAGAGAATAAAAAATACCTCCTTATCTGTACAGATTATTTTACTAAGTGGGTCGAAGCTGAACCTCTAGCTAATATCAGGGATGTGGATATTAAAAGGTTCATCTGGAATGATATTGATACACGATTTGGGGTTCCTAACGTGCTCATCTCAGATAATGGTCTTCAATTTGACAGCAAATCTTTCAAGAAGTACTGTTCTGATCTGGATATAAAGAACAGATATTCTACTCTGGCCTATCCACAGGGAAATGGACAGGCCGAGGCCGTTAACAAGGTCATCGTGAACGAACTTAGAAAGAGATTGGATGACACCAAAGGAAGGTGGGTTGAAGAGTTGCCACACGTCCTTTGGACATATAGGACAACACCTCGAAAGTCTACTGGAGAGACCCCCTTCTCAATGACGTATGGGGCTGAAGCTGTAATCCCCTTTGAAACGGTTTCCCCACTATGAGATCTAGCGCATTTACCTCGGATGGAAATAACGAGCTGTTGAAAAAGAATTTGGATCTGATTGAAGAGCAACGGGAAAATGCTATGGTGCAGTTGGCCTATTATCAGCACAAGCTTAAGCAAGGCTACGATATGAATGTGAAACTAAGGCCATTGGCCCTAGGAGACTTGGTGTTAAGGAAAGTTGTAGGAAACACTAAAAACCCTGCTTGGGGAGACCATATTGTATTACATCAGTGGCAGGGGTAGGTACGTACTACTTAGAAGATTTAGATGAAAGAGCTGTACTTCACCCTTGGAATGTAAACAACCTGAAAATGTACTACTATTAATAAGAACAGTTATATTATGTTTTCCTTTCCATTCATCTTAAGTGTGTATTGTGAAAAATATGACATCTCTTGAAATATTAAACAGAAACTAAGTTATGTCAGGTCCTCGGACCACAAATTTAGTGAAAATTAATATCCTATGACATCTCTTGAAATATTAAACAGAAACTAAGTTATGTCAGGTCTTCGGACCACAAACTTAGTGGAAATTAATATCTTATGACATCTCTTGAAATATTAAACGGAAACTAAGTTATGTCAAGTTCTCGGACCACAAACTTTGTGGAAATTAATATCCTATGACATCTCTTGAAATATTAAACAGAAACTAAGTTATCTCAGGTCCTCGGATCATAAACTTAGTGGAAATTAATATCCTATAACATCTCTTGAAGTATTAAACAGAAATTAAGTTATGTCAAGTCCTCAGACCACAAACTTAGTGGAAATTAATATCCCAAGGCATCTCTTGAAATATAAAATGGGAAATCATTTGTGTCAAATCCTCGGACCATGAGCATTGTAAAGATAACTGTCCTCATCATATCAAGGAATATATTCAATGGAATATAAGTTATGTTAAAATCTTCAGAACACAATCTTGGACATAAGTTATTATCTTTTGGATTAAGTTCTAGCCTGTTTTATAAGTCATGATAAACCTCCTAGATATCAAATAAGCGTAGTTGTGTTTTAATATCTTGACATCCTCCCTGTTACTTAAGTGTTGGGATATTGCTTGGAAATTGTGAAACTTATTAAAGAATTTGGTGAAAGGAGAATATATTTTTGAGATAACGAGATTTAATGTTATGTTTTATTAACGTTTTTTGTTCCTTAATAGCTTATATTGAAGAACAGATAGGAGATAAGACAAAATAAATATCATACAGCTAAGTAAAACAATAATGCAGACAAATGTTACTTGGAACAAAGAAAAATGTTTCATACATTATCAAAATTGATCTTTAAGTACCAAAAAAAAAAAAAGAAAAAAAAAGAAAAAGAAATTACAACGATTGTCCTTATCCTAAAAACAAATATAAAAATTAAGGCTTCAACTTAATCTGAACTTTGGGTTTGGGAGCCTGATCAACTGCTTCAGGAGAGATCTCTTTCTCCTTCTCCTTAAGAGATCCTTCAGCAGGTAAAGTAACTGAGGCTAGTTGCTTCTTAAAGTCTTGAGAAGCTGCCCCAGGCTGAAGAGCCTCAGTCCCTTTATCTGAGGAGGATTCTTTCAAGGTCTCCTGCTCTCTGCCCTGTTCTTGCTGATTAGTGGGGGGGAGGATGCTGAGATTGGGCCTCTTTGGTTGGCTGGGAAACAGGAGGAGCTGCCTCTTTCTGACTAGGGATCTGCAAGGCTAGAGGAAAGACAATGTTTTTAGGCTTCCTCAGCTCAGAAGAGGTTTCAATCCCAACTTGATTGAGGGCTTTTTCCCAAGTCTGAGTGTAGTAAGCACGGCACACGGCGGGGACCTCTGCTCGAAGAGTATCCTCGGTTTCAGCTACGCCAACGTCGTAGCCGTGCTGCTTAGCCTCATCCCTTTCTTTTTCAGCTTTGGCTTTGTCTTCCTCAGCCTGCATTCTGGCTTTTTCAGCCTGATCCTTAAGCTTTTTAGCCTCCTCCAACTGCTGCTTCAGAGCTGCCACTTGCTCCTTGGACGCAGCCAGTTGTTCCTTAGCCTCATTTGTCAGTTTCCTTTGGCTCTCAGCTTGCTTCTCAACACCCTTTAAAGTAATATTTGCACTCTTCTTGGCCTGCTCCTCAGCAGCCAGCTTCTTCCTGAGATCAGCATTGTTGTTTTCAGCAATGGTTAGGGTTTGCACAGCAGCAACCCTCCGTTTTTTCTCGTCGTCCAGTTGTTAAGAGAGGGAGTGGAACATCTCCTCTAATCTGAAAGTGCTTTGAACAGCCTTTAAAAAAAAAAGAAAAAAAAAAAAGAAGAAAAGGATGAGTGTTGTGCCAAGTAAAAAAAAAAAACTGTGAAAAAATAAATACGTACCATGCCCAGGAATCGTTTAGTGTGAAGGAAGACTTCACTCCTCTTAAATCCTCGTAACTCCACCATGTCTCTGGTGAGTTTCCTCTAGAACTGAGGCAACATGACAACCTATACCCTCGTTGAAGTCCTTGATTGATGCATCGTCTGTTAGGGGCTCACCACCAAGCATGGGAGTTGGGAGCCATGCTTGTGGCTCAGGCAATTGAACATCACCCCTTTCTGATCCTCGGCTGGGGGCATGACTGGTTCTCTACTGCTTTGATGGCCTGTAAGCCTCTTCTTCGCTGGAAGAACGAGGTCTTCTAGGCTCCATTACCTTCTTTCCCTTTGGTTCCTTTCTCCTCTTAGGATCAACTTGTTCGATCCTGGAGGGTGGAGATGGCTGAGGAGCGCAAGGAGGAGATTTAGGTGGAGGAGGAGGAAGCTTGGGTTGAGAAGGCTTCCCAGCTTCTCCCCTTCTTGGCTGGCTTTCCAGCAATTCTTGAAGACTACGCTGGGGTTTCCTTTGAATACCCATATCTTCATGCACGTTTTGTGGTGGTGAGGGTTGATTAAAAACTTCATAGTCGTCAGTGGACACGGTGAGGTCCACAAAACCCTCTTCCTCTTGCTCTGCTTCCTCTTCCTCCTCTACTTGAAAAATGGGGGGGGGGGGGAGGGGGGAAGATGTTGCTCTTGCTGCAAGGGTGGCAACAGGTAAAGGTTCTGTGAGTGGTGAGTATCTTGGGAGAGGAATGCCTTGTGGAACTACAAACCCCTTGTAGGAAACACTGATTCTATGGAGCCGAGGATCTCTGGCCCTTATCATGCACGTCGGAGTTTGGAATGTGCGCGAGATGGGATTATATCCGAGGATGAGGTGCACCGGCCTTAGTTGACTGTCTGATTCGTTGACGTACACCTTGGCTTGTAGAATCCTGTTTAAACTCGCCTTATTAACTAAACGGAGTGAAGGCGTAGTGGCGTGGGGATCTGCAATACCAGTAAAACCAGCAAAAACTCATTTCAGTAATGACAAAAAGCAATAGGAGTACCAAAATTGTATAAAGTTAAATGGTAAAACTAAACAGTTAGTTTCCCACCTGGTTCACCCTCCTTAACTGGGTAAGGTAAGCCATCATGCCATTGCCTAGAGAAGATAAAAAAATCGCCCTTTAACCCCTTATTTGATACGGGGAGGCACTGGATCAATCTAACTTCGGAGTGCCTGGACTTTAGGTAGTATCCCTGCCCTTTCATATGTTGCAGGTTGTAAATCCAATTCACATCATGGTGTGTTAGGTTCAGGTGCATCCTCTCATTCAAAGCTTCTATACTCCCTAACACCTTAAACATGTTCAGTGTGCACTGTGTAGGGGACAGCCTAAAGAACCTAAGGTAATTTCTAGTAATGGTATCCGTGTGAATGGTCATACCTCCTTCTATGAAGGCAATCATAGGGATGGCCACCTCATTTGTTTTCCTTTCGTCAAACCACTCCCCCTGTGCCGCGTATCTAATGCCCACGTGTGGGGGAATATTGTATTTAGACCTAAAACTCCTCATCCCCTCTTCAGTGTCTACTAAGTACTTAAAACTACCTATTTTCTAAGAAGTTTTATAAGGGAAATTTCGCAAAATAGGAATAAAAGTTGAAGAGAGTTCAGGAAGACTTATAGGCATGAGAAATGGTCCTCGGACAAGGTTTTTGTATTTGTAGATGCGCAGAAGAGTGAGAGAGAGAGAGGAAATAACAGGTTCACTGCACGAGTCCTAGAATAGTGCAATTGTTTAAGGTGAAAGGAATTGATTTGAAAGATTATTTATAGTGGCGTAGAAATTATGAGCGGGAGTTCTCCCGCTCGTATTCCAAGACAGCCTACCCACCGTTGGATTCCTATCCAACCATTGAACGTGGGAGACAAAGGAGTTGCCAAAATTAAATGAAGGCATGCTCTGGTCACTGAAGCGTCAGGGGCGAGTCTTAGGAGAGTAAACACGTATTGTTGTGATTTGACCTAACGAATCAAGGCTATAGGGGGAGTAGGACGAGGATATCAAAATCCTCATTTTTTTCCCGAGGAGTCGAAAAACAAGATTTTGAGGGGCTATTGTGGGGGCCAATTAATCCCATAGGTACTATTCACATGGAAAGGGCTGGGCCTATGGCCCAATACCCAGTCCGATGATAAGAACATATCCGAGGACGATCAGTTAAGGAAGAGATGAAAACTGTACTATGGGAAGAGGTAAAGTATATTTATGGTGGACTTAACCGTATCCGAGGATAATGATCATCTCGGAACCTCTGTCCGAGGTGGTTAGAAGCATTCCCAATCCCTTAATATAACATATTAAAGGTATTTCGCGACAGGGGGATGGGTAAATACTAGATAAAGGATGAGGATGAAGGATAACAAATATCTGTAAAAGCTGCTACCTCCACATTAAATGCTTCCCAACTAACTCTCTGACCGCATTAATGTGAAGGTGATGCCTGAACAGTAAACAAGCAGCCTTACAGCTAATAGTAGAAGGTTCAAGGAAGTGTGAGATGGGACAATGAGAAGCTCCCAACGCCTGACTCACACGTGTACGGTGAGAATGGTGTAGAGATCATGGTATATAACGTGAAAAGGCATTCAAAAACGAGGGGGACAGAAGAAAAACATGAGAGAAAGAAAGGTTGAAGAAATACAACAGTAAAGAGGAAAAACTCTAAACTATTGATCACACTACTAAAGTATAACAGAGGATGCTTTTTGTATTTCTGCAAGTGTAACTCTACCCCCTAAACACTAACAACCGATATCTTTTCTCTAGATTCAGACTAGCTTTTTCTCTCACTCTTTACAAATTTATTGTTCGGGCTTGTTGGGTCTGAGTCCATTCCTGTTTTGGGGTTCAAGTCAAAACTAGTCCTTACACTATTAATAAGTCGAAAAAATATATGCAATTTTTTTTTCAAAATATTTTTAGACTTTATATATATTTTTGTTGGTTTGATATGTCTAGATATTTTACTTTCAGTTTTGATAAACTTGAACTATTAGACTTAATTTTGCTAATTAATTAATACACAGCTCATAAAAATGATCCACAATATAAAGACTTTTCAATGAAATACAAAGAGAAAAGGCACAAGACTTAATCTTTATATAGCATACACAATGACCTCCTTTTCTTTATTGAAAAAGTATAAAGTGAGATTTATATAAGTGCACAAATAAGATTTAAGTGATAATGGCATATAACTTAATAAAGTTTTTTTTTTTAAGATTTCTCAAGGCTCAAGTTGATTGGGCTGGGTTTTTATTTTATATTTTAATTCCCACCCAACCTTATCGATTCCATTCAGCCCATTTTCAATTATTTTTTGCAAAATTGAGTTAAAATTAAAACCAATAACAACTAATCACCTATGATTTGTTGTGAAAATGTTGTGGACGTAACACCTCTTAAAAAAAGACTTTCCACTCACTGGCTCTTGAGAAATTAAATTGTACAAACACTTAGCTCCTTAACTCAATTGTTATTTGTGTGATAGAAGATGGGTTTGAGTGAGAGAGAGAGAGAGAGAGAGAAATTGAAATCGGGGAAAATGGCTTTCAACACCAGGGCACATAACACACTCCATCGGAGACACCCTCAAATTGTTGTCGAAGTCCGCATTCCCTTCTCCTCCGCCAGCCACCACCTCCAATCCCAACTCTCCTCTAAACGACTAGTTGTTGCTCTGAACCAAGGTTAGTTTTTTTTATTAGTGTATATTATGGTGACTTGCGGACACTGCCACTCCATGTCAAACATGTCTGAACTAAATTGACTTATTTTCTGCTAATGAAGTACTAAGGGTCTATTTAGATACTGCTTATTTTACTGAAAACTGAAAACACGGTAGCAAAATAATTTTTAAATGTATGAATAGTACTGTGGGACCTAATTTTAAAGTTTAAAATAAATAAATAAATAAATAAAGTACTTGTGAGTCCCGTAAACAGTGCATGGGACCCATTAAAAGAGCAAAAAAACTCTTCTCTTCTTACATGGGACCCACAATGCACGTTCTAAAAAAAAAATAAAAAAGGCCAAAATGCAGACGCTGCCTTTATCAGCTGTATACAAACGGGTACTAAATTTACTAAAAATAAATTTTGAGGACTAATTTGACAATTGAAGTAAAAATCAAGAGACTAAAATTAGAATTTTAGTTTTTTTATTTTCTTAAAAAAATTCATTTGATTTTAGACATGTTTTAAAAAAAAATTATAGTAATTATCTATTTTAAAAAATTAAATTAAACATAAAATATGCCTGTAAATGAAGATTTAATTTCTTATTTAATTAATTATTTGTTATATCAACCTTGTCCTATTTTTTCAAGAATTATGGTGTTTTCGCGTCCTGTCCTATATTTTTTGCTTCAATGTCAGTGTCGGTGTCAATGTCAATGTCAATCAGTGTTTTTGCCCATGTTTCTTAGATAGTAAATGTTTTTGTGAAATTATGATTAGATGTCACTGTCTAGAAATGGAACTGTGGTGAAGGTTAACGTCTTTGGTTTTCTTTCATAGTGCAGGAGAAGATGAAGCGAGCCACAGTCGGCCCATTGACTTGTGTTACTCAATATATTGCTAGATACAAGATCAACTGATTCTATATTTTAAAGAAACTGAATTTATAGCTTCTCGTTTTCTTCATACTTTGCATTCAATAATTAAGTCTTCGTATTTGAGATTGGACCCTGATATGAATATTGTTGGTAAAAAGACGTTGTAGGTTTGGCTGTGAATTGTTTGATTGACCATTATTACTTAAAGAATAGTTGATGTTGTTGCTTTTATGAAAAGTGAACTGATTGCAAAGAATTTATTTATGACTTGTGGTATATTATTTGACCACAAATAAAGTGAAGTGGATTACAATGACTTGTGTTATATTCACTACGATGCCGTGGCCAATTTCAGCAATGTTCTTGGGGGTGGTAAACTACAACAAAATTGATTTTTTTTTAGGGTCAAAACCCTTGAAAAAAGTATTAAAACCCCTCAAAAGATATTATTTTGAGGGTTTAACTGACTATTGATGACCTTTGAAACAAACTCCCTTGAAACGGAAATTTCTACTGCCTTTGTGACCTTTGAAACCGAAATTTCAACAGCCTACATAACCCTTGAAACAAATGTTTTATCTTTATTGAGGATTAGCAACCTTTGAAAAATTTAGAAGTGATAAAAGAACAATAAACTCTTTTTGAGGGTCTCCCAACCCTCAAAATAAGGCTTTTCTCTTTTTAAAAAAAATAATAATAAAACCCCACACCATGCACATAGACTTTAAAGAACCACAGATTAAAAAATTTATATTATACCAAAACACAAATATCAAAACAAAATTCAATTAGCTTTCCAAGTTAATAAATTCTTCATTCTTGAAGTTTATGTAAACATTTTCACATTAACATAAAGGAACTTAGTATTTTAACTGGATAAAGGAGAAAAAAAAAGGAAGAAGAAGAAGAGAAAAGAATTAGTACAAGAACAATGCATGATCAAAATCCTAATCTTAATGCTACTACCATAAACCATAAACCATAAACCATAAACCATGTACTCCACTATAGAAATTATCCAACTTGACAATGTAGAAACAGAAGCATAGAGATGAGAAGGGTCTAAAAAACTGAAATGACACCTTGTGTGAAGGTAAAGCAGCATTGGCATAGTACCTGATACCCGGTTCCAAAATCCACCTTAATGCTAATCTACTACCATTAACCACTGGCATAGACACCTTATAACCATGTCTCTCATGGGCACCTCAAACAGTGTCTGATGCACAGAGTGAACAGATTTTTTTATCCATACATGGTGACTGGTGAGGAATTACACTTAACCCTTCTCTTATATGTTATGCAAGTTTGTTTAACTGAATTAATAGTTTTCTGAATATTTCCTAGTGATCAGTTTAGTTGTTTACTTAGAAATGGCTTCCTTTTACCTCCACATAGCACATTTTGTGAAACATAAATGGCCACAAGGAATTTTCTCTACATATTGCAGAGATAATTAGAAATTCAGGTAGGCAGGAATACATTTTTCTTACTAATCATCACCCATCTATTGTTTTCTGCGTGACGAGCTTTTTAGATATGTGATCCATGTTCCCACACAAATGAAGATTCATTTCATTTAACTTTCATTTCCTTGTCTCTCATAGAAGTTCAAACTCAAAGTGGGAATCATTTATGGAAGTCTGAAACGTACCATGTTGGATTCACGGATTAGCTCCTCAGAAATGACGGTAGATACAGGGATCTCCACAGCAATGTCTTCAACATTTAGAGACATCTAATTGTTGAGAAGAATTGGAATTTTTACCTTATCTAATTGTATGATTCTCGCTATCTGAAGCATTACTTTCAAGGTAGTACTTATCCAATCAGGACCTGAAGAGCTCTTAAGATAAACCTATTCCTTGGGGTTAAAACCCTTATTCTGAAGTAATTTCTGCCAATGAGATGTGAAAATAATAAGAATAATGGTAGCAACATAACAACTCAATTAAATTAGGAGAAATTAGGTTTCTTTACCAAGAACTAGATAGTATTAAAGCATAACTGTAATAAACTGAAAATACTAATGAAAATTTATGAACATAATTTTCATGCTAACAAAAACGGAACAATTATTGTCAGTATTTACAGTCACGTTTTCTTTCGTATACATCTTAATTAAAAAGAATTTGACACAATCATATGTAAAAAATTATAAATGTAATTTTTTTTTAATTTAGTAGTTAGTATGCAACAGGAGTCCAGTATCAATCCCCTGCACTTCAGTGTATAGAATAGAGTAAATAATAAATAGTGACTTACTAAAGTTATATATTTCCTTCAATTACATAATATTTCATCCTCACATTTCTGAACATTAACCAACTATTCAATAAAAATTAGCGAAGAATAAAAGAGAGCTCGAAGGCAATCAATTATGCCATTTCTTACCTTCTTTTTATCAAAATGCGGGTCATCTTCAGATAGCTCAAGAACTATTGCAAAGTCATCATCAGTCTCTTTGACTTTATCAGATGATGGTGGCTGCAATGAACAAATACATTATCAATACTAATAAAACAGTATAAGCTGTGATTGCAGGACATAAGTGGAATTCCCACAATCATAGAACACACGAGCGAATGCACGCACGCAAAGAGAACAAATTTTAAAAACAGAAATTAGATTACTAGTAATTTATATAACATGACAGCATTAATATCATCTTTCATATGCTACTTTCTTTCTTCCATTCTGATAACAATTAATTCTGAATTATTTTGCAAACAAGTATCACAAAAAGTAGTTTAAAGATACAATCGAAATAATTACATTATGGACCCATATATTAGCTTCAAATCTTGACTTTACAAAAATCACTTCAAACAAGAATCAAAACAAATGCGTGTGTATAACGTAGGAAACCTTTCTAAAGAATAGCCCTTTGGGCCTCTAGCTAGTAATCCAGGCATAAGGATTCTGCCTTCTCCTGGTACTTCTCAAAGATCATAGTTGTAGTTTAAATTTTCAAGTACTCCACCTCTACTGCTCAGAAGAAAATTCTTTCAATAAACTTTGCTGCAAAATCATGATTCAGAACAGAGGACTTAGTCTTGTGATTAACTCTACAAAGGATTGGTGAAAAGAAAAAGTCTTCTAGATATTGATGTCAGTGCAAGGCAAGCTAACTCACAACAAAACCTATGAAGAATTACATTTATGCATGTGCTAATGGAGATTGGAAGCAGCTTAAAATTGTTTCAGTAACAAGACAGACTAGTTTCACACAAGCATAAAAAAGAAAATGATTTTTCACTCCAATGGAAAGACTACCAATTTATATAACTGACAGCCTTAAAATCATTCAGTTTCTGAGGAGCTACATATACCTCTACAACATCAATAAAATCCTGCTTCTTGTGAAATGCGCCAACCCATTTAGTGTGATCTGCAGTCCTGCCAACCAAAGAAAATTAACACAAGAATCTGAGATTTTAAGTCCCTAAATTCTTAGCTGCATGACATTATTTTCAGAATGCAATGTGACAGAGACAATTGTAAGAATAAAATTCCACAGCAGCTCAAAAGAAATTACTGCAAACCAATTTAGGGAAGGAAATTGTAACAAGTTTGTGAAATTCCAATGAAAAGGAGATCTTGGTGCAAACTTTGTTTGAAATTCAAGTGCAAGCGATCTAATTATTTGTTCCACTCATCTTCTAGAAGCCCAATCACCATGTTTCACAGGAAACTTACAAGTCTAAGCAAACAAAAAGAAAAATAACAAGACTAAAATGAAATATGAAATAATTTCCCATTTAATTGTATTTTACCTCATTGTACGTGAATTGAAATTAGTCTAGTACAGTAAAACCAACACGTAATTGAAATTAAACATACTGTGTTTGAGAAAAGAGCTTCTCCAAGTCCTTATTCCTAAGATCACCCTGCAATAAAACCAACACGTAATGTAACCAAAGGCCAAAAACCTCAAAACGCCACCATTTGGTTGCCAAGAAACTGTTAAAATTTTTTTTAAAGAAAATACAAATCTCCCGAAAATTAAAAAGAGGGAGAGAGAGTTTTTGCCTTTTATAAATGCGCAATGTAATCTAAGATGAGAGATTAAAAACACATTGAAGCAAACTTGTGCTAGTCTTTTATGATATCTACTTAATTAGGTAACCAATATGAACAAATTTGAACCTTTATAAAATAAATTAAAAAAAAAAAAATTTATTAGCTTGATTTAACATTTTCATATAACTATAACGTAATAAGACCAATCTCGAGGAAGCTGGAACTTAAAAAAGTTGTGTCATCCTAAATTAAAGATGATGTCACTTTCTCTGTCTTTAGGATCACCTTCAGTTTGATGGTCAACATTAAAATGAGTTGCTTTTATACTTGTATGGCTTGAAATGTTGGTAGTATGATAGTTGGGATGGTTGAGCTTTTACTGTGGACAGTCAGTGAAAAATAGGTGTAATTTATCATTTTGTTGTTGCTACAAATGAAATTTTCAAAAAACTAAAGGGCATGGCGCCCTCTGACCTCTTTTTTTTTGGGTATCCTACTATGTATTCTCAAAACTTTCAACCAGAAACTAATTATTATTCGTGACGGATGGGGCCTAGTGGGGTAAATCACTGGCCCAGGAGTTTTTTTCAAAGTGCAGGTACCTAGACTTGAACTGGAGAGCACACCCAATCAAACCTGGGACAAGCACTTTGAGACCAAGTGCCCAACCACTTGGCCAACCCACCTAGGTTCCCTCTGACCTCTTTACTACTGCTTAAATTAGACAAAAGTAAAATTTTATTTATCTTAAAAATAAATAAATAAGCAACTTAAACTTAAAAGTGAGCCGCGGAAACATCTCAATTCTCAGCCACAGAGCACAGAGTTCTATCAAACAAAACAAACAAAAAAAATTATACCAGTGCATACACTAGAGAGCAAGAGAGATACCACTGTATTAGTCATTCCAGACGTATGGAAGTCAAAGACTCACAGCAGGCAATTTGGAATTTTTTTTTTGCTTTTGTTTTTTCAATTGGTGATTTGGAATTTGTTAAATGGAAAACTGGGGTTTTGTCAGTGTGTTTGGAGGACCACAGGCTGGGAAGGAAATATTAAATTTTTGGTATCAAATATAATTTTTTTGGTTTTTTTTTTTTTTTTCGTACTAAATTGATTTTGTTGGTTTTTACTTTACTTCTATAGTTTTATTGGACAAGTTCAACAATTTGTTTTTTCATATTATATTTCAGATAATTAGAACAAAACCATTACAAAAGTTATCCAAATCATTGATAATATGACCAGAAGAAAAGGTAGAATCTTACCTATCCAATAAATGCCTCCCGGGGATCTTGCTTACTTCTTCCAGTGCAGTTCTCCACTCTCGCATCTGTTCCTTGCTAACCTTGCGATCTTCTTCATGCTTGAGAAATGCTTCCCCAAAATACCAAATCACATTGGTATTTTCTCGGTAACCAAACAAAACAGAAATTTACAAACACACACACACAAAAAAATTGAATACCAGGTGTGTTAGAGATACATATTAGACATATTAGCCCAACGTAGTAGGCCTAAACCCAATCCTACTTATACTAGTAGTCTAGGGTTTAATCGCCTATATATACTCATGTTATAGCTCATTGTAACATAGGTTATTTTACTACACTATTACATAATAAAGATGTAGCCCTTAAAGGATTCCTCTGTGGATGTAGATCGACAAGGCTAAACCACGTAACCCTCATGTTCTCAGTGTTCTTATTCTATGCTTATCCTTCCACATCCACTCTAGCATACACAACATGATATAACACATCGCGTTGCTAATAATAATAATACATTTAACATGGTATTAAAGCCAAACTTCGTTCTTGGCATCAAACAAACATCTCTAACAAGCAAAGAAGATTCTCACGCACATCACCGTCAAAAGTCATACATGTTTGTCTGCTAGATCTAGACTCCACGGCATCTCGCAGCCACCATGGCTCTGTGCTGTATCAAAATCCAACAACCAAGCAATCCGTGCCTCTCCCTATCAGATCTGTGCACATTAAGCCTTTGCCTGACGAAACTAACAAGACAGACACGCTCCACGACATATCGCGACCAAAGCCCAGGAATCCGACCTCCAACGACAGCCGCACGCGCCACCACGCGCGGACAACGGCTCCTGGAACTATCACACACGCCGCCGAAGATTCTCGACTCCCAGGTTGGATCTCAGCCACATGCACCGCCAAGACAGCCTTGTCATCCCCCGATCTACTTGGCCTGAGAATCTGGTGATCTTACGAACTTACACACGCCCACACGCGCCGCTGGGTATTTATCTCATCACCACACGTCGGAACTCGCCTTCCACACGCCGAAGAACAGATGCTGATGTCATCAGGTGACATCGTCACCCCACGTCAGCAGCCATGCAAGCACCTCTACATCAGCCCTAGTCCACGTCAGCGGCACGTCATAGGATGACGTCAACGGCTTTGCTGCTCGACCCGGGACCCGACCCGAAAACCCGGAACCGACCTGGACTAGTATCTGTTGACTTTGACCCTAGACCAGTTGACTTTGACTTTTTTTTTAAATGCTAAATGTAAATATTATTAGTAACGCGATGTGTTATATCATGTTGTGTATGATAGAGTGGATGCGGAAGGAGAAGCATAAAATAGGAACACTGAGAACACGAGGGTTACGTGGTTCAACCTTGTCGGCCTACATCCACAGAGGAATCCCTTAAGGGCTACATCTTTATTATGTAAGAGTGTAGTACAATAACCTGTGTTACAATGGGCCATAACATGAGTATATATAGACGACTAAACCCTAGACTACTAGTACAAGTAGGACTGGGCTTGGCCCAACTACATTTGACTAATATGTCTAATATATATCTCTAACACCCTTCCTCAAACTCAAGGCGGAAGCTCGATGAAGGCTTGAGGTTGGATAAGCATGAGAAGATCTCTTGAAGATGCCATGAATAATGCCTTTGAAGAAACCACAATGAAGAATGTGTCAATTGACCAATTTTGGAGCTTCAAACGAAGAAACGGAGTTCAAAATTGGAATCTACGCGAAAAATTGAGCAAGATAGGTCATGTCGAAAATTTTGACTTTTGATCAAAGGTCAACGCAAAAAGTCAAAGTCAACTGGTCCAGGGTCAAAGTCAACGGATACTGGTTCGGATCGATTCCGGGTTTCCGGGTCGGGTCCCGGGTCGAGCATCAAAGCCGCTGACGTCATCCTATGACGTGCCGTTGACATGGACTAGGGCTGATGTAGAGGTGCTTGCATGGCTACTGACGTGGGGTGATGATGTCACTTGATGACATCAGCATCTGTTCTTCGGCATGTGGAAGGCACGTGAAGGCGAGTTCCGGCGTGTGGTGACGAGATAAATACCCGGTGGCGCGTGTAGGTGCAAGTAAGTTCGTAAGATCACCAGATTCTCAAGCCAAGTAGATCGGGGGACGCTTAGAGCATCTCCAACGGTGTAGCTAAACCTAATATTCTCTCTATAATAAAGAATGAAACCCAAAAAAAGCTCTCTAGTGGATTCTCTAAATCTTGATTTTTTTTTGGCTTATGAACGGTAGCTAATCAATTCTGATGGCCTATAGTACATTAGCAATTGAATTTTTTTGATTAAAAAATCATACCAGCTACTATTATATCAATTCTTTCTCTCTTCTCTGGATTTTTTTTTTCCTCATACTATCTCTCTGTTGCTTCTCACAGAACAAGCAAATATGAAAAAAAAAAAAAAAACCGATCTGACCCAGCCTGGTGGGGAGGAGGACGAGCGGCGGTAGGATGGCGGACGTGGAAGTGCTGCATGGTGAACGCCGATCTCCGCCGGCTTTGTCCTTTCGGCGATCTAACCCAGCTTTTTTTTCTCTCCTCTCTCTCTCCCTCTCTTCTCTGATGTGAAGTAAATGAGGTTGTTGGAATGTTCTTGAGGAGAAAAAGGAAAATAAAAGAAGGGGGATAGAGATCACTGGACAGTGGACACGTGTGTGGAGGAGAATGAAATGAAAGAAAGAAAAATAATATAAATTATAAAAAAAACCCAATTGAGAAATTCTACCACGATATTTTCACAATAAATTTTAAGTATCAGATTGTTATTAGTTAATATTGGCGAGTAAAAAAATAATTTCAGTGGCGGATTCAAATTAAAACTAGTAACAACTTTCCACATAAATTTTGTTGTGAAAGTATTGCGTAAAATGTTGTGGACATAACACTTCTCATTTAAAAATATACTTGTTAAAAAAAGAATAAATGATGATAAAAAAAAGAATAAATGAATAAACTCGATGGGTTAGTTTGGATTGGATCGGTTTTGGCGGATCAATGGGTTGATTGCACACCTCTAGTACTTGACGACAATGTGTTAATTAGCAACTACACCTACACTGTTGAAGGACTACTACTGAGAATATTACATTAACAGTTTACATGCCTAACCAATACCTAAGTGATAATAGCTTAATTTTGCATATTTATATAATTATTAGAAAGTATTATTGTACTTATTTTGTGTTAATTCAAGCATTTTATATTATTTGATTTGGTTAAATGCTAAGAATCCATCAATTTTATGCCATCCTTAAATTTGTTAAAGTCATGGATTTTGAAGAATTATCACAATCCTTAAGAGATTATTTTAGGCTATCTTTGTTTATTTTGAACCTTTTTTTTTTTTTTTCTTGGTACATTACCCTGTTAACCCATTTAAGCCTATTATTCTAGCTATTATTTCTCAAACCCTTTATCAAGTATTCCAAGAATGAGTGTAGTGCAATCAAATTGTCTTATTGTGATAAAATAGTTGGTAGAAAAGGACTCAAGAAAAAAAAGATTCACAATCAAAAAGGGAGAAAAATGTTGAAAAAAAAGGAGAATGTGAAAAAGGAAGAAATTTAGAATGAATTTGTTGAAATTTTGAAGGATAAGAACCAACAATGTGGCTCACGCCCATATTGGAGTCAAGGAGGCATTTGAAGAAGTAGTTTGGAAGGTTTCAAGTAGGCATTTAGCGATTCGCTCAAGAGATTGATGAGTATTGCCAATGTCAAGCCTTGGGATATTAGTTTAACTAGTTAGTTCCTTGAAATGGGAAATATAATGGCCAAGTGTCACCCACTTTGTTGCTAGTCAATTACTTTACTACATAGTACAAAGTTCTTGTGAGGTGAGGAGGCAAAGACTGGGGTACAAATCTCCGGTTAAGAACTTTACACACATATACACTTAGATTATGTTAGAGTAAAATTTTTATATTGTAAAAAAAAACAAAAAAATTGATACACCATAAATACCCTTCATGGTTTCTATTACTACAAGACAATCTAAAAGGTCCTAAAAGGATTAACTATTTAAATATGGATTGAAGGACTTCGTTTGGGAGTTCATAAGGGAATGGAATAGAATAGAATGATCATACGGGAATGAAAAGGAATGTATTTTAGTAAGGGAAATTAATGTAAAAGAATGGAATGAAATTAAGGCTGCGTTTGGTTAGGTGTAAAATATTTTCCAAGTGTAAAATATTTTCAGATGTAAAATATTTTCGGGAAAGGAAAATATTTTCAAGTATTTGATTGCATTCCAAAAAATGCTTTGGAAAATATTTTCTAGTGTTTGGTTGTGTTGCTGAAAATGCCCTAGAAAACCTATTTTTATCATGTTTCTCACATTTTCTTAGGATCCAAACAAATATTATTATAGAGAATCAAAATATATAAACAACACAAGAAACAAAAATCAAAACAAAAAAATCAAAATCGCAAGACCAATCGTGAGAGAGGGACAGAGAGAGATCGGTTCGTGGGTGCTACTCGCCGGTGGACGAGGTGGGTCGATCTGAAGGTGACGGGTCGATCTAGGAGTGGGTCACTCACTGGGTGGGTCGATCAGTTCGTGGGTTCATGGCGCGATCTCGCCGGTGGATGAGGTGGGTTGATCGGTGGGTGGGTTCGTGGTGTGATCTCGCCGGTGGATGAGGTGGGTTGATCGATGGGTGGGTTCGTGGTGCAATCTCGCCGGTGCTGGGGTGCGACTTGCTGGCGCTTGGATCGGTGTGGGTGGATCGGTGTGATGGGTGGATCGGGTGGATTGAGTGAGCTCTTCTTTCTCTCTCTCTCTCTCTCTCTCTCTCTTTGCGCGTCTGATGAGTCTGGAAATGGTTTGAAGTGAAAATAAAAGTGTAAACCAATTTCCGGGTCAAAGCCATAAAACACATAGTCAACTGAAACGGTTTTACTAAAAATTTTATTTTCCATGCGTAACCAAACACGCACTGAGGTGTAAAACCATTTCCTAAAATGGTTTTACACCAAAACAAACGTAGCCTAAGTAACCTTGATTGGATGTTTTAAAATAAAGGAATGGAAAGGAATGAAAATAAATGGAATGTAAGTAATCTTGTCTGGGAGCAACATGGAGGGAATAGAAATGAGTCATTTTATGACAATATTACTATTATACCCTTATTTTAAAATAAAGGATTGAATATATATGGGTATTTTGGGAGTTTTAGTAAAAAAATTATTAAATCAAATTCAATTCCCTCCAATTTCTCCCAATTTCGAGGGAAATGAAAATTTAAGATTTTAAGGGAATAGAGAGGAATGAGTGTTCCCTCCTACCTGTTCTATTCATTCCCACTTAAATTCTCAAACAATGGAATGGACTTTCCATTCCCTCCATTAAAACTCACAAACAAGAGAAGGGAAGAATATTCTAAAATTATTCTTTTTATTTCTTTCCATTCCATTTCCTCATTCCAAATGAGGCTTACATCTTTTATTCAACCATAAGAAACTTTATTAGTAACTGAAACCTACATACACACACATATATAACATAAGCTCAACCTGAGATTTTGCAATTTAGGTTGTTTAGCACTCTCCAAGCTCGACATGTGACAAAATCCACAATAAACTTAGGAAGGATTGCATAGATTTCTAATGACAAATGGCAAGCTACAATTAGGACATGTCATTTATACTTAACACATGTTAGGTTTATAGCCTATTATGCACCATGTGTTGAGACATCTAATTATAGAATACTTTATTACGTACATCCTTCTTCTTCTTCTTTTTTTTAGCACTGTTTCGTACATCCTTAAATTACTCTTAAATAAATGATATTATTGATTTACCCCTTATGGAAAATGCTAGGAGCTACAAATAATTTTACAAAATGCTAATGGGGTAAATGATTATGGTAAGTGATAAAATGATATTAACAGTAGATCCAAATTTTAAGGGAAAATACTAAAATCACAAATTATTTTACAAATTGTTAATGTGGTGAATGATAATTGATACGTAAGAGAAAACATTTTCCATCCATCAAGGACCAAATTAGCATATTACCAAAACATTATGGACCAAATTGACACATTTGAAAAATTGGTGACCAAATGGACACACAAACTAAAATTAGGAACCAAAAAAATAAGTTACCAAAAAAAAAAACTCATCTAACTTCAATAGAATAAGAAGTTACTTGCTTATCAAAAAATCTGATCTCATTGACTCGCTCTAAACTGTAGGGTCATTCTTTAACTATTTTTTCACTTTACTCTACATATACGGTAAGAAACAAAATCCACAAATCTCAATCATGAAACATAAAAAAAACAGAGTCCTTATTTAACTACAAAGATTTGCAGCCAAAAAACATAGTGAAACCCACAAATCTGAATCATGAACAACCAATAGTAAGTTCCTTATTTTTCCTTATCGTTTTTCAACACTTGCATATATTTTCTTCATTATTTGATTTTTTAAATATAAATTTTAGTGATTATTTGTTCAAGATTTTTCCGTTTTTCTTTTTTAAAAATGTTAATTTTAGTGATTTGGAAAATGATTACAAATGAAATTAGTAAATACTTTGAGGGTTTTCAGATTGATTATTATTTTATTCGATAATTGGTGCTCAAAGTTTATATATATATATATATATTTTTTTTTCTTCTTAATTTTCAAAATAACTCCTATGTAGACAAATACTTTTCACATCAATATTCTTTTTTTTAGTCAAAAATACAATTTTGGTCCTACCTTTTGTGTTTATTATTAATTTGGTCATTACATTTTGTTAGTAGTCAATTTAGTCCATACATTTTGAACTTGGGACATGTAATTGAAAGACACGTGTGTTAACCACTAAGGTAATATAAACTTACATGATAAAATTTACCTACGTTAATATATATATATATATATATATATTTATATATATTAGTTGGTTTCGATTTAGTTTGGTAAAATTTTCACTAAAATCAGGACCAAACCAACCAATTCAGTTTTTCAAAAGTCCAAATCGA
Organism: Quercus wislizeni; assembly: GCA_023055345.1. NCBI lineage: Eukaryota > Viridiplantae > Streptophyta > Magnoliopsida > Fagales > Fagaceae > Quercus > Quercus wislizeni. The sequence continues at coordinate 15,218,317 of JALGQJ010000014.1, forward strand.
ATTGAGAAAAAAATGGATTCGGTTTAGACAATTTCAGTCAGTCCATTCGGTTTGTCTTTTTCTCTTTTCAGTCCTACTTTGTTTTTATTTTGGTTCTTTCCTCTACTGGTATGTGAATAAGTTAATGTTAGGAGAGAAAGAGAGAAATTGAGGTTGAATAAAAGTTCTCATTTTGGAACTTTTCTTCCATCTACTTCTTGTCCACCCCCCCCCCCCCTCGGGTTTCTTCTTCTTCTTCTTCATTATTTTTTTTATTTTTTATTTTTTTAAAAAGCTTGAAATTTGAATATGGAAAATTCTACAAGGAGTATTTAATAAAAATGAAAGGGAAAGATTCTACAAGGATAGTGAATACTAGACTTTGCTTTGTCAAGGCATGATATACCTGTGTTAAATGAAGGCTTTATGGCTAGCTGGGAATGATGTATCATGGTTGTCGGTGAATGTGATACTAAAAAGATAAGGCCCTTCATCCTCTTCTCACACCTTCTAATTTCGATCCATCAATGAAAGCCTTGGAGTTCCATTAAAAAGAGGGGAAATGAAGAGAAATAGAAAGCATTGAAGGCAAAGCTCAACGCTAGTTTATTGAGTTTTCCAAAGGAAAGTTGTTGTTTTAAGGCCCGATTACGGCTGAATTTTAGGAAGAGAACTTAAGCCAGAAAAATGACTACTTACATTTTACTTTTAAACTATTTAGCCAAGCAGCCATTTATTCAAAGTATTTAGCAAAAAACCCATGTTTTGAAACTTGATATTGTTAGCATTACATAGTATTCACATTTAATTGTGACTTGTGTCTGCTATGTGTATTTTCACATTGGTAATGTCTAGCAAGTTCTATGCAAAATTTTCAAAAAAATTAAGTGGCAAAATATGCATAGAATGTTGAGTTTGATATTAGCAATATCGAGTTCCAAAAACAAGGGTATTTTGCTAAATAATTTGAAAAAAATGGCTATTTTGCTATATACTTTAAAAATAAAAGGTATTTAATAATTTTTTCCAAACTTAAGTACCACACCTAAGTTTTGAACTATTCTTATTTACACCTCCAATAACAATATGTTACATCAGCATTATCACAATTTAATGAATAGAACCAGCAACACACGATACTTAGAATACGTTTGGATACAACATTTTGTATCAATGTTTGCGTTTGGTTGAAGAATGCGTTTGTTAGTGGGTCCCAGGCACTATTCACGGGACTCATAAATCTCTTTTTTCAGCAAAATTTTTATTAAAAATGGGTCCCACGATATTATTTACACATTTAAAAATTATTTTGTTATAGTATTTTCAGTTTTCAACAATAAGCGGTATCCAAACAGACCCTTATTCATCTATATAGTGAATACACTATAATCAAAACTCATGATATCAAACGCCCATCCTCCTACAACTCAAGAACCATCTATCTCCAACCAGCTGCAGACGTTACTAGAGCTTGGAAAAGAAACTGAAGTTGCTGCGAGCATGGTACTTTTTAAGATCTGGCCTTTGTCATTTTGAACAACAATCTGGTCTTTGTCAAGAATAAGGACCTTCCTTCAATTCTTTTTAGATTGCATTGCAACTACAATAAAAAAAAAAAAAAAAAGAAGAAGTACAAATACATATTCTTCAAATAAATAAATCTAATGTTTTCTTACCAAAACAAAAAGAACTTGTTGAGTCTCTCTCATGAATCCAAACCTCCAAATTTTTTTCAGAAATTAGTGACGATGTAGAAGCAAGAAAGTTAAAATCAATCTTTTGGGGATTTTTCTTTTACAAAATAAACAGATAAATATACAACTATTTCATCTGGTTAATAATAAAAATTAGAGGTTCAGAAACCCCAAAAGCCAAAAAGCTACCTTATGGGAAAAGCTTTATCCCCCAAACAAAATTTCTTAAATTTTCACAACTGGTCAAAGAAACTATTTTAACAATTTTACTTAAATTAAAGTTTACATTTGTGTGATTCAGTTAGCTCAACTGGTAAAGTTTTTTATGGTTGCATAAGAGATCTGGAGTTTAATCCCTACTTACACCAAAAACTGAATGGTGTCTTAGTTTGATGATAAAGAGCTATTATTAGGAGCGGATGTCAAAGTTGAAACTCTCTAAAAAAAAAAAAAAAGAAGTTTACATTCATGTCTAATATCTGGCCTTTGTCATTTTTAGCAACAACAGACCATCGGGAGGTCACAACCACCACACTCATGGTGGCTCTGACTTCTTTTCCAAACCCTTCACAATGTCTCTGCTAGCTTTTGGTAGTATCTTTGGAAGGTTTGGAGGTTGGTGGGTCTTGAGTGGTAGGAGATGGGTTTTTCTTCTCTTAGATTTTGATTTTGATTTTTTTTTAATTAAATTGGGTATTAATGAGTATGCATGTAAATATTGAGTTTTGCCTCCCTATTAAATTTAAGGCTAAACTACATTTAGTCCCTTAAATTTACTTTATGAGCACAATTGATTTTTTAAGTTTTAAATGTGCACTATTTGTCCATCCAATTTAAACCCATTGATTTGTCAAAGAAAAGTATGTTAATTTCTTTGACAGAAAGCTTATATACAATATATTAAAAAGATGTATGGCTTTCATTATTTCAACGTGGGTTCGTGCTCAACACTTTTAGCATGGGCCACATGCTGATAAGGTTTGTTTAAAGTTTAGACCCGTTAAAATTTAAAACTAATTATTTTATGGGTTCGTGTACTTTTTTCTTTTTCTTATATTTCTCTTTTGAATTGTCATATATTTTTTGAATTGTTTCAATAATTTATTCTTTAATTATATATCTTTTTTGGCATTATAGAAGTTTTAATATCTAAATTTGTGTAGTCATCACACACACACACACATATATATAATCTATAATCTGTAAGCTCTAAATCTTTTGATTCATTTCAATAGTTATAGCCATTAATTATTCTTTTGAATGTAATTCATCTTTCTTTTATATTTCTTTATTGTTTAGTCATATATATTTTGTTTTGTTTCAATAATTTCTAAGCAGTGAATTATCTGATTCTTTAATATTTTTTGGTCTTTTAAAAGTTTTAATATCTGAATTTTTGAGCTATTATTTTGCTGTATCTAAAACTGTCTAAATTTTTTTTTTGTAAGTCATTGCATGTTTAAGCAATAGTTTTTACAACAAGTTGTAACACAAATTGAAGTCATACAAAAGCAAATTATACAACGGTGTAGTTTCTTAATCAATTTAAGATTTTATAAAATTATTTTAGTGTACCTCACAAATAGGTAGGTTCTCATGTATAGCACGGGTCAGGAACTAATTATTAATATTAATGTAACGATAATAATAATATTAAATTTATATAAAAAATATATATATATTAAATTAAAATAATAAAATTGATTTCAAAAAAAAAAAATTAAAATACTAAATGAAATGAAATAATCGGGTAATAAAACTTTGCGATTTGTGACGTGATGATAGCATATTCCCCTTTTTATTATTATTCGGCTATTCCTACGGAGTACGAGAAAGAGAAAAGGAATCTTTGTTCCTTATTTTTTGTGGATAATATCTATTAATCAGAATCAGATGACAACAAAATCGCGGGCGGCTTTCCCTCGTTAAGAATTAGAAGTCTTTTGTTTTACCAAAACCAAATCGGATCAAATTTACTGAAATATGGTACTACTGTATCTATCTATCTATCTATCTATCTATATGGTTTGTTTGCTAAAATATAGTATAAAAAGTGTAGTGTGTAATATTATTGAATTGAAATGATTTTATGGGTTAGGCAAGCGTGAGCTGTGATAATAAGAAAGAAAGTGAATTGAAGCTGAAGCTGAAACTGTATTCATACTGGAGGAGCAGTTGTTCGTTTCGCGTTCGTATTGCCCTCAACTTGAAAGGTACTTTCTTTCTTATTCCTCTTTATTTATTAATTCTTCAATCTATCTTAATTTTTGATGATGATGATGATGATGATGATTGATTAGGGCTGAAATATGAGTACAAAGCAGTTAACTTGGTGAAGGGAGAGCAATTCAGCCCCGGTGAGAATAGAATTAGTATTAGATGACCTTTACTTTACTTTACTTTCTACCATTGTTTTTATTATTAATAAAAGTAATAATAATAATTATGTATGTATGTATGCATGTATGGTGTAACTAAAAAGAGTTTACAAAGCTCAATCCTATTGGTTATGTCCCCGTGCTTGTCGATGGGGACTTGGTGCTTTCCGACTCTTTTGCCATCTTACTCGTTCGTATCTCTATCTATCTATTTCTTTTTCTCATTCTACTTTCCCTATTATTATAATTATTTATTATCATCAATTCTTCATACAGTTTTTAACTAACTAACTAACTAACTTACACAGTATTTAGAAGAAAAGTACCCCCACCACCATCCATTGTTACCTCAGGATCTTCATAAAAAAGCCATCAATTTCCAGGTATCAACTGCATTTCATACTGCCTATAAACTTAATTACACTCATCTCATTTTTAACCATCTTTTTTCCATTTCTTTCCTTTCTTTTTGGATTTTACACTTTTCTTAATCATAACTATAATCTACAATTGATGCTCACACCATAAAAAGTATCAACAAAGTATTATTGTGCAGTGTTTTGAGGCAGACTTTTTAGTCACATTCAACTCAATCTATGCCAACTGAGGTTTAAACAGTTCTTTTTTTTTTTTTTTTGGTTGATAAATAACGAAAGTTTATTAATCAAAACACCCATGTACATCAATCTCTTAAATTACAATGATCAAGCATATCTAAAAAATTAGAACATGGAAAAGAATAAAAAACACAACTCCAATCCAGTAAAGAGTGGAGAAAGAAATATTTTAACTCAAGAATAGACCATTCTATTCCCTCAAAGCATCTTGTGCTCTGTTCTCTCCAAATACACTATAAGACACAATGTGGCACAGCCCTCCACAAATCCATCTTTCGATGTTTACCAAAAAGGACCTTGCAAAGCTGAAAATAGGTCATTAACACTTTGTGGCATAACCCATAGAAGACCAAACAGAGCCCATACCATAGTCAATGGGACAATGAAGAAGAAGATGATTCACTGATTCCCCACTCCTTTCACACATATAGCAACAATCCACAACTGTAACTCCCTTATTCCATAGATATCAAGAGTCAGAATCTTCCTAAGGCGGCAGTGCACGAGAAGAAAGCAACCCTGGAAGGGATCTTTGAGCGCCACACAGGTTTCCAAGGAAAAAGAGTATCAGGAGTTGAGTAAAGGGAGAAATAGTACTCACGACATGAGGCTGCAAGGAGCTGATGGCATATAATTGCACTTGGAACTACCTCTATCATTTTTTGCCACATTAATGACTTGAAAATTGTTTCTGCTTCAAATTCTATCTTGATGAAACTTATGCAAATAACCACCTATAATTTACATTGAAGAATGTATATAAAGCCTACTTCACTTGCTAAGCAAACTGGGGTACACATTGAAAAGGATGGCTATGCCACTATGCCAGCTATGGCTATTTTAAAATAAACTAAATTATTTCTTGTGGATTGGTGCCTAGGATCAGGATCCTCACCAATTTCTTTGAAAATGAGAATTTCCATCTCATGTTTAAGATATAGTTTTCATGAATCTAAACATGTATATATATGGTGCAACTTCATTTAAAATTCTATTCCACCAAATAATGAATGATTACTACTTTTAAATGAGGTGGCATCATGTTCACCCTTGGATTTGTTAAATACTAGATCTTCACTTTGAATTGGACACTCTCTATTTCAAAAGCAAATGGGGAGTATTATATTCCAAACAACCTTGCAAGCATGCCTGCAAGTAATTGTGTCTCACTTGGTGAATAACACAAGTATTGTTCTTTTTTACATGTTGGATAATATGTTTGAAAAATCCCTCTTTGGCTTTACTTTCTTTTCCAGCCTTGAGGATATGGTATAATGTTTTGAGCTTCCTGATCTAATCAGGCATAATTCTTTGTTGTACCTTATCCATTTTTGCTAATATTCACACATGTTTTTGCAAGTATGTTTCAGATTTAGACACTAATGGGGTTGCTTTTATAACTGGATATGTAGGCTGCCAATATTATTTCCTCAAGCGTACAGCCTCTCCAAAATCTAGCTACGCTGGTATATATCTGAGTAGACTGTTGTGGTTATATACCCCTATGTTGTTATTTTCATGAAATTGTTAGAACTTATATGATATAAATTTTGTTTTGCTGCTTTTCCTCCTATATACAGAAGTGCATTGAGGAAAAAATTAGTTCTGATCCTGATGTGAAACTTGCTTGGGCTCAACATTATACCAAAAAAGGCTTTGTAGGTAAGATTTGACTAAGCTGCACAGTACTCCCCCCTTCCCTGGCAGGTGGGCCCCAAAGTAGGAAAAAAATAAAGATGTGAGATTTGAAAGAATAAGTAGATACCAGATCAGTTCTGGATTGTGCTACACACTATAACATTTAGACATTGTTAGATTAAATGATTAAACTCACAATTTCCTAATAGGTTAAACTTTTGGGACAATTTGTAATTTATTATGGTATTAAAGTAGGAGGAGATGGGTTCAAATCATGTCTTCAGCTTACCTATCATTTATAAAATTCCCACATGTTGGGCCCTACTTAATAAGGGCAGTTTAGGCCCACGCGTGATGGGAGAGTGTTAGATTAACATTAAATTCACCATTTTCTAGTAGTTTAAGCTTTTGAGACAATTGGTAATTTATCAGACATAATACCTAGAATTAAAATTAAGAAGTTTTTGTGGCCCATGAAAGCAGAAAACTCAAAAATATCTTTCTACCATGCCAGTCTAGCATGTTTGAAGGCTGGTTTAATTTAAAAGCTGATGGCAAGACCAATCCCTCCAATCCTGTTACACTTTCTTTTAAATTGAGAAAATGCATATAGAAATTTAGCAAGATGTAAGTGAAGTTATCTGATAAATAGTATTTGCAAACATACGTGCACTATAAAGTTACAAGCTGAGAAATTAGTCTTTCCATGAGCTATTTAGGAGATGCAGCTAACTAATGATATTGGATCCTGATTTTAATTATCTGTATCAGTTCCAAACTCCCTCCATGGTCCGTGGTTAACGAGATTAGTAAATAACTTTGGCACATTGTCAATAGACTGGATACTAATTTCTTTTGTAAGTTCAATAGAGCTTACTACAAATGGACACTCAATTGGAGTAAGGAAGACATGTTAAGTGGACAATTGACTCTTGATCTGGTGGAGGATTATACATGTTTGTTTGTTTGGACAATCAGATTAGTGTTCATATCTCCCAAAAAAATCATCCAAATAGTTTGGGGGAAACAAGGGCTTGTATAATTTTATTTTCATGGATTATCTTGATCTTTTTAACAACTGGGTTCCTCTCCCTGGAAATTCCAGTCACATGTGAACTTTTTGTGCCACTATGGGATGGTTTTTGCTCCTTAATCCTTAATGGCTTTAGGCTTATTTTGATTATTATTTGCATTTGTTTCAGCACTCGAGAGGCTTTTAAAAGACTATGCTGGAAGATTTGCTACTGGAGATGAAGTTTACCTGGTTTGGTTTCCTGCATCATCTGTGTTTGTGCCTGCAAACTTGTATATACAATATGCTGCACTGTGTGCAAACATTTGAAGAGTCAGGGTTTTGGAAGTTTCTACCAATGTTTTACAGCTGTTACAAATTCTTTTCCCTTTTTCTCTATCTACATTGAATGTACAAGGTGCCTAACCATAAACACATAATCATGCACCCCAAATCTGTTGAAGCTAAATTTAAAATTGATCACTGCATAGAGAAAGACTAAAAGAATGGTCATCGCTATGAATTTTCATTTTACTACCAAAATGTTCCAATATTGGTAGGGGCTCCTTTGCTAAGGAAGTCGTCAACCATCCTGAAGTTGGTCTATCTTCTAGAACCAAACAAAGATTTTCTTTTGCTAGCTTGTAAATCTATTACAACCTTAAGTATTGAGACCAACTGACAGCAGAACACAATATAAAATAGCAGAACCCACTTCTCAATCTTTAAGATTGCAATCTGAAGATGGTTCTTCTCCCAAACCCAAACCGTGGATTATGAGACATGAAGGCACCATACTCAACTCTAAGCACTAAGTTTTTGACTTAAGTATATAAATATACATAATTGTGCTGAAGTCAGTATTTTGATGCAGGGAATGTGATGTGCTTCTGTTTAGGATAGATTGAATTTGGGAATGCATTCTAATCACATGCTGTGTCACATGGGACATATGAAATACAGCCCTGAAGCTTAGCTGGCCATGTGCCATGTCACTCCCTCGTGCCATGTCACCATACCATGTCAACATCTTCCATGTATTGCATTAGACTTGCATCTTCCATGTATTAAATTAGACTCTTGCATCAGTCTTATACTCTACACGTATTAGTTTCACAGTGCATGACATGCTAGAATTTCACTTCCTAAAATACTACATAACAGCAGCTTGCATGGATTTAGTTTATGAGTTAAGGTGTTTCTCTTAATGTAATGTAATGCATTGCAATTTTTTGCAGGCAGATTTGTTTCTAGCTCCTCAGATTCATTCAGCAATTAAAAGGTTCAATGTTGACATGGTAGTGCTCATTCTATAATTAATGTGCGAGTTACATTTGATTTGTAGAAAACATATATAATTTAAATTAATGGGAAAAACGTTGCAGTCTTTCTTTTTTTTTTTTTTTTTGGAAAAACGTTGCAGTCTTGAGTCTTGTAACAATTATTTTTCCTTCAGAAAAACCACTAACAAAAGATAAAGGTTAGGGGTTGATTTTCAATGTTCTCATTACATATATTAACTTTATCTTCAAACTGCTTTAATGCCAAATTGTTCTTTGACCTCGGCCATCAAGGGTTTGTGGAATTACAGTAGTTAGAAAAAATTTATGACCTTGTATAGTCTTCTTCTGTCAGTGAAAATCTTGCTTCTGGTCTGAGATGTATGAATTTCTGCATCCTCAAGCTAGAATTGTTGCTATGGATATTTTTGGATTTATTAGTTATGCATTGCTTGCCCCATTTGTTGCTTCTTCTACCTTGTTTAATGATTATACAGCTACAAACTCTCTCTCTCTCTCTCTCACACACACACACACATGCAGAGAAATATGCATGATAACACCTATATTTAGTAATCTTGAAATTTAGGGCCTACTTTAAAATTCATTTCTGTATCTGTATCTGCTGACAGGTTTCTCTTTTTTTTTTTTGAAGACTCAATTCCCTTTCTTATCCAGATTGAATGAGGCATACAATGAGATACCAGCTTTCCAAGATGCTATGCCAGAAAAGCAGCCAGATAATCCTCTGGCAAGTGCTAGTTAAACCAATGGGTTGAAAAGGTACATAGAAACATCGTAGTAATCCGAAATTATTAGACATTTCTTATTGATTAGGTGTGTCTAGAATGTTTGTTATATATATAGACACACACACATGCACATGTGGCCGACCCTAACTAATCTGTTCTGGATTTATATCAACCCTAAATTTGGGATTAAGTTTTTGATGTTATTGTAGTATATATGAGTTAGGTTCATCATTGGAGGATGTGACCTCCATGACCATCGAGCTTGCTAAATATCAAAATTAAGAACTATATCATCTAAAAAATGGTTAAAATTATGGTAAAAAATGTTTGATAAGCATATGGAGGACATGTAATCCAATGTTAGACTTGAGAAAACATTAATTAACCTAATTGAAAGTTTTGAAGTGATGTAATATCGCAAAAAGAGACACCAACACCATTTGTAACTCAAACCACAACAATACCGCACACATCCTAGAACAAAGGGCTATATACACACACACACACACACACACATATGAATTTTATTGAAATTGTTTTAAGATTACGCTTCCAATCTCAAAATTACAGCATAAAGTGCCACTGCTAGATGATCAAGCTTCGAGATAGAGCTTTTCAAGGCATATTTGTATAAAGATAAAGGTGTTGTGATGAAGGTTGTCACCTCATGGAATGCAGTGGAATAATGTGAATAATAATAGATGGTGTGCTGATACATACAATTAATGGTTTGGTTACCTGTTTGAAGTTCCTTGAAGTTCAGTTTGCTTTTGTATCCTCTAAAATTATAGTTTTGTTTACCTGTGTGTTTTTATCCTATTGTATACCAATAAAATATCATATTTCTGGCAGAAAAAATGTGTTAGGACTTCCTTAGAAACTCTTTTACAGTTCATTTAATAACCAAATAAAAATCTGCAGTAACAAGTTTAGATGTTGACCTTGTCCTTCGAAAGGATGAGACGTACCAGTTGGCTAGAAAAACCAGTAAATTAAGAAAGACTGTGGAGCTTTTATTTCAATTTTTTATAAATAATGTGTGAGAGGCTTATTTAACTATCCACAATTGGGAAGGAAATTATCAACTTGCATTTGAGAAACGATGGTTAGAGAGTAGTGAGCTGAAGTGCCTCATTCATTCAATTTGTATAATGCGAGTCTTTCCCTCCAGGAGATGGTTAAAAACTCAAAGCTTGCATAAGCTTTCTTCTTTTTTTTTTTTTTTGGGGGGGGGGGGGGGGGGGGGGGTTGTTTCTGAAAAAGGATCCATATTAAAATGAAAAGGAGAATTATGAAACAGAAACTTGAGTTTACAGAAAACTGGATACAAGTTACAACATTAAGAAGCGAGGTGGTAAAACCCGATGAAAGTACAGGATCATGTACATTGCTTGTGAATGACCAATGGCATGGCTTTCTAATGCCATGCAGGTGCCTACACATGGCAGGCTGGTGGTTGCACTTAGGCATAGTATGGCAAGCTGCCATGGCTGCTATTTCAATGTTGACAACTTTGAGGGAAGATAGTGCCTATAAACCAATTAAACATGCATCAGAAATTGTTCAAATAGTAAGCAATTTCAGCGTGCTTGAAAACAGTGATACATAATAAGCGAACCAACATAGCAGGTTAATTGGCTTTTTGCATATTTTTTGGTCATCCAAGCTAATGCTAGGCTTGACTTTGGTCAGCATTTTTTCTTCCTCTTTTTTGTACTACTTGTACTTCCCATATTACCGGCAGTGATTAGTTTATAACCAGAGCATGGCATTTCGCTTAGCTTCCCAAACATCTTTTCGTAGAAGTGCCAGAGTTTTGACCTAATCAAAGGAGATATTAAGTATCAAAATTTGTTGACGAGAATTACAAAAATGTTAAAAAGAAAAATATGAAGAAGATAGTATTTGATACGGAATTATACTATTCATATAGGAAAATTTTTAGGTATTTCCAGAGCATGGATAAATAGTGTTCCATCCTCTCAAATTCATGGTAGACTCCACCATGAATTTAATGAATGGACTCTACTATGAATGTGAGAGGAGAGAGCATCATTCTCTTTACTCGGAAAATACCTAAGAATTTGGGCTGACCTTGTGGGGGCCCGAAAGGAAGTGACTGTTGAGATTGGAGAAGACTTTTTAGAGTTTGGAAGAGATGGGGAATCAAGACTTTTTAGAGTAGATGTGAGCTCGTTTAGTTGATAATTGTTGGTTTCTTAGTAGATTATTTGTCTTTTGTTGTTGTACAAGGAATACTGGATCAAATGTGATCAATATGAAGGAATTAGACTTTAGAGAAAACAAATATACATATATTACATAATTAATAGATCTAATGAGGCTTTAATACGACTTATTAGTTTGGTGGTATTGTTTGGTTTTCCTTTAAGTAGAACCCAAGTTCGAATCTCTCACCCCCACTTGTATAGAGCACTCTATGAAACCTACAATCCTCTCTTTTGTGAACTCAATAACAAAAGTGTGGCCAAACAAGGTCCACATTATCGACCAATAACTAGTATTCAATGAGCCAACATTATTGGCGGCCCAAGCTTGGCCTCCAACAAACTGTGCCCCATAGTTTGATGTATGGCTCCTTAAGCCCAAGGCCAATAATGCTTCACATGACTTACTCTCTTGCAATTGAGCCAAGGGCAAGCTAAACCAAGCATCACCAACCTACTTTGCTAAGAGCAATGTTAGGGACACAAAAAAGTCCACAACTTTTGCCACAATTTACCAAGTGATGAGTTATAAGTAATAGAGGTGTGGACCCACCATTTTATCTCTACCATTCACATCTTGCCACATGGCGAGTTGTGACAAAAGTTGTGAACTTTTTGTGTCCCTAGCATTTACCCTTTGCTAATGAACCGTAGCTGTACTAGCCTAAACACTTAATCTCAAAACTTAACCCACTATTGAAGATCCTTCTAGGAAGGAACTATATAACATGTCTACGTGGCAAGCTAAGCTAACCTAGCACCACCACATGTTCTAATCAACTATGTCAATCAATCGCTCATCCATATCTACTAAATAGGGTAAGTGAAACTTAGGTGACATGGACAATACTTATGATGATACATATGGTCTTTGAGTTGATCCCCAATCTTCAGGGGTAGGGCACTTACATATACTCAAATTTGTATTATGGTTAATGCCACTTGCTCAAAATACCAATTTGAAGTTGGCCTTTAACTAAACCAAAAGGTTAGAAGTCCTTCACAACCATTTTACCTTGAATACATTCATAAACAAACTCAGCATGGCGTTTTGTGTGCCCTATCAGGATATGGCTAATGCTATTAACCCTTGACCTTGAGTATAGCATAAGGATGACATGTAGTTAAAGGGAGCATGAACGTACTTGATAGGAGTGTGCATGTATTGGATTGAGGGGTTTTTCAATCCAACCCACCATGGTCGGGTTGTAAAAACTCAATCCAACCGAACCCATCATAGGTTTCCAACCCAACCCAAACCATGTGGATCGGGTTGGACCCATGGTTTGAGCATTTTTTTTAAAAATATTTTTAAAAGACAAATATTAGAACAACAAATTTATAAGATCACCAACACAAATAATAGATTTACTAATCAAACTTGAGCAAAGTACCAAATTTTTACAAACTATTTGATTAATGCATCAAACCAACACAAAATAAAAGTAAATTTATAATCTTATAAATTTGTTAGTAGTTCACCAAACCAAAAGAGTAAATAATAAAACCATATGATATATATTTTAAATATATATTAAATATAGTCTGGCCGGGTTGGGTTTGGTGGATTTTTGAATTTGCTAACTCACACCCAACCCAACCCACTGTAAAAAAAAAAAATGGCAACCCAACCTAATCCACCAACCCCTAAAAACCGACCCAACTCAACGAGTTAGTTTGGATTGGATCAGTTTTGGCAGATCAATGGGTGATTGCACACCTCTAGTACTTGACGACAATGTGTTAATTAGCAATTACGCCTACACTGTTGATGGACTACTACTGAGAATATTACATTAACAGTTTACATGCCTAACCAATACCTAAGTGACAATAGCTTAATTTTGCATATTTATGTAATTATTAGAAAGTATTATTGTACTTATTTTGTGTTAATTCAAGCATTTTAAATTCTTTGATTTGGTTAAATGCTAAGAATTCATCAATTTTATGCCATCCTTGAATTTGTTAAAGTCATGGATTTTGAAGAATTATCACAATCCTTAAGAGATGATTTTAGGCTATCTTTGTTTATTTTGAACCTTTATTATTATTTTTTTCTTGGTACATTACTAGTAACCCATTTAAGCCTATTATTCTAGCTATTATTTCTCAAACCCTTTACCAAGTATTCCAAGAATGAGTGCAATCAAATTGTCTTATTGTGATAAAATAGTTGGAAGAAAAAGACTCGAGAAAAAAAAGATTCACAATCAAAAAGGGAGAAAAATGTTGAAAAAAAAAAAGGAGAATGTGAAAGAGGAAGAAATTTAGAATGAATTTGTTGAAATTTTGAAGGAAAAGAACCAACAATGTGGCTCACGCCCATATTGGAGTCAAGGAGGCATTTGAAGAAGTAGTTTGGAAGGTTTCAAGTAGGCATTTAGCGATTCACTCAAGAGATTGATGAGTATTGCCAATGTCAAGCCTTGGGATATTAGTTTAACTAGTTAGACACTTTGTTGCTAGTCAATTACTTTACTACATATTACAAAGTTCTTGTGGGGTGAGGAGGCAAGGGCTTGGGTGGAAGTCTCCAGGTGAGAACTTTACACACATATATACTTAGATTAGGTTATAGTAGAATTTCTATTTTGTAAAAAAAAAAAAAAAAAAAAATTTGATGCACCATAAATACCCTTCATGGTTTTCTATTATAAGACAATCTAAAAGGTCCTAAAAGGATTAACTATTTAAATATGGATTGAACTTTAAATTTTTTATTCAATCATAAGAAACTTTATTAGTAACTGAAACCCACATACACACACATATATATAACATAAGCTCAATCTGAGATTTTTCAATTTGGGTTGTTTAGCGCTCTACAAGCTCGACATGTGACAAAATCCACAATAAACTTAGGAAGGATTGCATAGATTTCTAATGGCAAATGGCAAGCTAAAATTAGGACATGTCATTTATACTTAGCACATGTTAGGTTTCTAGCCTATTATGCACCACTTACCTTTTCCTAAAAAATAAGAAAAAAAAAAGCCTATTATGCACCATGTGTCGAGACATCTAATTGTAGAATACTTTATTACGTACATCCTTCTTCTTTTTCTTTTTTTGGGAAAATTATTAGGTACTCCCAGAGTACTATAAATACGTACTCCCCCCTCTCACATAAATGTTAGGTTCCATCATGAATTTAATTTGTAGGACCCAACATTTATGTGAGAGGAGAGAGTACACAATTATGATACTCTGGGAGTATACAATAATTTTCCATTTTTTTAGCACTATTACGTACATCCTTAAATTACTCTTAAATAAATGATATTACTGATTTACCCCTTATGGAAAATGCTAGGAGCTACAAATAATTTTACAAATTTTTTTATTATAAAATGCTAATGTGGTAAATGATTATGGTAAGTGATAAAATGATATTAACTGTGGACTCAAATTAGGGAAAATACTAAAATCACAAACTATTTTACAAACTGCTAATATGGTAAATGATAATGGATACATAAGAGAAAACATTTTCCATCCATCAAGGACTAAATTAGCATATTACCAAAAAGTTATGAACCAAATTGACACATTTGAAAAATTGGTGACCAAATTGACACACAAACTAAAATTAGGAACCAAATAAATAATTTAGCCAAAAAAAAAAAAAAAAACTCATCCAACTTCAATAGACTAAGAAGTTACCTACCTATCAAAAAATCTGATCTCACTGACTCACTCTAAAGTTCTAAACTATAGAGTCATTCTTTAACTTTTTATTTTTTATTTTTTTTTAAATTTTTTTTTATATAAGATAGAAATTCTATTCTAGCCTAATCTAAATATATATGTGTGTGAAACTCCCTACTGGAGACTTGAACCCCGGCCCTTGCCCCCCACACCCCACAAGCATTTATACTTGTAGAGTAACCACTGTACCAAGGGTGTGCGGTGTTTAACTATTTTTTCACTTTGCTCTACATATACGGTAAGAAACAAAATCCACAAATCTCAATCATGAAACATCAAAGAAACAGAGTCCTTATTTAACTACAAAAAACATAGTGAAACCCACGAATCTGAATCATGAACAACCAATAGTAAGTTCCTTATTTTTCATTTTCGTTTTTCAACACTTGCATATATTTTCTTCATTATTTGATTTTTTAAATATAAATTTTAGTGATTATTTGTTCAAGATTTTGCTAATTGGTGACTCCTCCTTTTGGAAATCTTTACTGCCCCTTAAATTTGTGGTGAGTTTTTACACTTCCTTTGAGTTTCTAATTTTTCTTTTTTCTTTTTTCTTTTTTAAAAATGTTAATTTTAGTGACTTGGAAAATGATTACAAATGAAATTTGTAAATACTTTGAGGGTTTTCGGATTGATTATTATTTTATTCGATAATTGCTGCTCAAAGTTTATATTTTTATATATTTTTTCTTCTTAATTTTCAAAATAACTCCTATGTAGACAAATACTTTTCACGTCAATATTCTTTTTTTTTTTTAATGAAAATACAATTTTGGTCCTACCTTTTGGGGTTACTATTAATTTAGTCATTACATTTTGTTAATAGTCAATTTAGTCCATACATTTTGAACCTGGGACATGTAATTGAAAGACACGTGTGTTAACCACTAAGGTAATATAAACTTACATGATAAAATTTACCTACACTAATATATATATATATATATATATATATATATATATATATATATATATATATATATATATATATATATATATATATTAGTGTTGGTTTCAATTTAGTTTGGTAAAATTTTCACTAAAATCGGGACTAAACCGACCAATTCAGTTTTTCAAAAATCCAAATCAAACTAAGAAAAAACTGGATTCGGTTCAGACAATTTCAGTCGGTCCATTCGGTTTGTCTTTTTCTCTTTTCAGCCCCTACTTTGTTTTTATTTTGGTTATTTCCTCTAATGGTATGTGAATAAGTTAATGCAAAGAGAGAAAGAGAGAAATTAAGGTTGAATAAAAGTTCTCATTTTGGAACTTTTCTTCCATCTACTTCTGGTCCCCCTCCTGCCCCCCCCCCCCCCCCCCCCCCCGATTTCTTCTTCTTCTTCTTCATTATTATTTATTTTTATTTTTTATTTTATAAAAAACTTGAAATTTGAATATGGAAAATTCTACAAGGAGTATTTAATAAAAATGAAAGGGAAAGATTCTACAAGGATAGTGAATACTAGACTTTGCTTTGTCAAGGCATGATATACCTGGGTAAAATGAAGGCTTTATGGCTAGCTAGGAATGATGTATCATGGTTGTTGATGAATGTGATACTAAAAAGATAACGCCCTTCATCCTCTTATCACACCTTCTAATTTCGATCCATCAATGAAAGCCTTGGAGTTCCATTAAAAAGAGGGGAAATGAAGAGAAACCAAAAGCATTGAAGGCAAAGCTCAACGCTAGTTTATTGAGTTTTCCAAAGTGAAAGTTGTTGTTTTAAGGCCCGCTTAGGACTAAATTTTAGGAAGAGAACTTAAGCCAAAAAAATGGCTACTTACCTTTTATTTAAAACTATTTAGCCAACAGCCATTTATTCGAAATATTTAGCAAAAAACCTATATTTTGAAACTTGATATTGTTAGCATTACATAGTATTCACATTTAATTGTGACTTGTGTGTGCTATATGTATTTTCACATTGGTAATGTCTAGCTAGTTCTATGCAAAATTTTCAAAAAATTAAGTGGCAAAATATGCATAGAATGTTGAGTTCGATATTAGCATTATCGAGTTCCAAAAACAAGGGTATTTTGCTAAATATTTTGTAAAAAATGGCTGTTTTGTTATATACTTTTAAAATAATAGGTATTTAGTCATTTTTCCCAAACTTAAGTAATGTATCTAAGTTTTGAACTATGCTTATTTACACCTCCAATAACAATATGTTACATCAGCATTATCACAATTTAATGAATAGAATTGGCAACACACAATACTTAGAATACGTTTGGATACAGCGTTTTGTATCAACGTTTGTGTTTGGCTGAAGAATGTGTCTGTCAATGGGTCTCGTGCATTGTTCACGGGACCCACAAAACTTTTTTTTCAGCAAAATTTTCATTAAAAATGGGTTTCACAACACTATTTACATATTTAAAAATTATTTTGTTATAATGTTTTCAACAATAAGCGGTATCTAAACTGACCATTATTCATCAATATAGTGAATACACTATGATCAAAACTCATGATATCAAACACCCATCCTCCTACAACTCAAGAACCATCTATCTCCAACCAGCTGCAGACGTTATCGGAGCTTGGAAAAGAAGCTGAAGTTGCTACGAGCATGATACTTTTTAAGATCTGGCCTTTGTCATTTTGAACAACAATTTGGTCTTTGTCAAGAGTAAGGACCTTCCTTCAATTCTTTATAGGTTGCATTGCAACTACAATTAAAAAAAAAAATTATGCAGGACAAATACATAATCTTCAAATAAATAAATCTAATGTTTTGATCTTAACAAAACAAAAAGAAATTGTTGAGTCTCTCTCATGAATCCAAACCTCCAATTTTTTTTAAGAAATTAGTGACTATGTAGAAGCAGGAAAGTTAAAACCAATCTTTTGGGGATTTTTCTTTTAAAAAAATAAACAGGTAAATATACAACTATATCATTCGGTTATTAATAAAAATTAGAGGTTCAGAAACCCTAAAAGCCGAAAAGCTATCTTATGGGAAAAACTTTATCCCCCAAACAAAATTTCTTAAATTCTCACAACTGGTCAAATAAACTAGTATTTTAACAATTTTACTTAAATTAAAGTTTACATTTGTGTAGTTCAGTTAGCTCAACTGGTAGAGTCTTTGAAGGTTGCATAAGAGACCTAGGGTTCAATCACTGCCTTCACCAAAAACTGAATGGTGTCTTGGTTTTATAATAAAGAGCTATCATTAGGAGCAGATGTCAAAGGTTGAAATTCTCTAAAAAAAAAAAAAAAAGGTTTACATTCATGTCTCGTATCTGGCCTTTGTCATTTTGAGCAACAACAGACCATCGAAAGGTCACAACCACCACACTCATGGTGGCTCTGACTTCTTTTCCAAACCCCTTACAATGTCTCTGCTAGCTTTTGGCAGTATCTCTGGAAGGTTTGGAGGTTGGTTGGTCTTGAGTGGTAGGAGATGGGTTTTTCATCTCTTGGATTTTGATTTTGATTTTTTTTTTTTAATTGGGTATTAATGAGTATGCATGTAAATATCGAGTTTTGCCTCCTTATTAAATTTAAGGCTAAACTACACTTTAGTCCCTTAAATTTACTTTATGAGCACAATTGATTTTTTAAGTTTTAAATGTGCGCTATTTGTCCTTCAAATTTAAACCCATTGATCTGTCAAAGAAAAGTATGTTAATTCCTTTGACAGAAAGCTTATATACAATATATTAAAAGGAGGTATGCCTTTCATTATTTTAACGTGGGCTCCTACTCAACATTTTTAGCATAGGCCACATGCTGATAAGGTTTGTTTAAAATTTAGACCAATTAAAATTTAAAACTAATTATTTTATGGGTTCGTGTACTTTTTTCTTTTTCTTATATTTCTCTTTTGAATTGTCATATATTTTTTGAATTGTTTCAATAACTTATACTTTAATTATATATCTTTTTTGGCATTTTGGAAGTTTTAACATCTAAATTTGTGTAGTTATACACATATATATTATTTATAATTTGTAGGCTCTAAATCATTTCAATAGTTATAGCCATGAATTATTCTTTTGAATGTAACCCATCTTTCTCTTATATTTCTCTATTGTTTAGTCATATATATTTTGTTTTGTTTCAATAATTTCTAAGCAGTGAATAATCTAATTTTATTGAACCTCACAAATAGGTAGGTTCTTGTGTGTAGCACGAATTAGCGACTAGTTATTAATATTAACGTAGCAATAATAATATTAAATATATATAAAAAAATATATATATTAAATTAAAATAATAAAATTGATTTAAAAAAATTAAAATACTAAATGAAATGAAATAATCAGGTAATAAAACTTTGCGATTTGTGACGTGATGTTAGCATATTCCCCTTTCTATTATTATTCAGCTATTCCTACGGAGTACGAGAAAGAGAAAAGGAATTTTTTTTCTAAATAACAATAAATATTAAAAAATTTAGTTAGTTGTCACGTTTCAAAACAATGTTGAAAACTAACATCTCGAGTGTCTAAAACTCGAGTTCTAAGATAAAACTCGAGTTTTTAAGTCTCGATTTGTAAGAAGATTGGTTTAAAGTTAGAAAAAAATCAACGTCAAAATCGAGTTTTAAAGACTCGATTTCCATAAATTGCAAAAAAACGCCGCTATAGGGCTTTAAAACGTCACTATAGGGCTTAAAAACGTCACTATAGGGCTCCCTAAACCTGTTACTTAAAATTTTTTTGCAGGAAAACGTCGCTATAGGGCTGTAAAACGTCACTGTAAGGCTTAAAAACGCCACTATAGGTGAAATTTTTTTTGCATAAAAAGACTTGAGATCTATCACACTTGCAAAGCGAGTCTCAAGGACTCGAGTTCTAATATGGATCTCGAGTTTTAAAAACTCGAGATGCTAGTTTTCTTAATTATTTCCGTGAGTGCCTAACTTACTATATTAAATCTCTATTAACTGTTACTCTGCAAATTCCCCCAGAGAAAAGTAATCTTTCTTCCTTATTTTTTAATCAGAATCAGATGACAACAAAATCGCCGGCGGCTTTCCCTCGTTAAGAATTAGAAGTCTTTTGTTTTACCAAAACCAAATCGGATCAAATTTACTGAAATATGGTACTACTGTATCTATCTATCTATCTATCTATATGGTTTGTTTGCTAAAATATAGTATAAAAAGTGTAGTGTGTAATATTATTGAATTGAATTGAAATGATTTTATGGGTTAGGCAAGCGTAAGCGGTGATACTAAGAAAGAAAGTGAATTGAAACTGTATTCACACTGGAAGAGCAGTTGTTCGTTCCGCGCTCTTATTGCCCTCAACTTGAAAGGTACTTTCTTTCTTATTTCTCTTTATTTATTTATTCTTCAATCTATCTTAATTTTTGATGATGATGATGATGATTGATCGATTAGGGCTGAAATATGAGTACAAAGCAGTTAACTTGGCGAAGGGAGAGCAATTCAGCCCCGGTGAGAATAGAATTATTAGTATTAGATGACCTTTACTTTACTTTACTTTACTTTCTACTATTGTTTTTATTATTAATAATAGTAATAATAATAATTATGTATGTATGTATGCATGTATGGTGTAACTAAAAAGAGTTTACAAAGCTCAATCCTATTGGTTATGTCCCCGTGCTTGTCGATGGGGACTTGGTGCTTTCCGACTCTTTTGCCATCTTACTGGTTCGTATCTCTATCTATCTATTTCTTTTTCTCATTCTACTTTCCCTATTATTATAATTATTTATTATCATCAATTCTTCATACAGTTTTTAACTAACTAACTTACACAGTATTTAGAAGAAAAGTACCCCCACCACCATCCATTTTTACCTCAGGATCTTCATAAAAAAGCCATCAATTTCCAGGTATCAACTGCATTTCATACTGCCTATAAACTTAATTACACTCATCTCATTTTTAACCATCTTTTTTCCATTTCTTTCCTTTCTTTTTGGATTTTACACTTTTCTTAATCATAACTATAATCTACAATTGATGCTCACACCATAAAAAGCATCAACAAAGTAGTATTGCGCTGTGTTTTGAGGCAGTCTTTTTAGTCACATTCAACCCAATCTATGCCAACTGAGGTTGAAACAGTTCTTTTTTTTTTTTTTTTTTTTTCTTTTGTTGATAAATAACAAAAGTTTATTAATCAAAATACCCATGTACATCAATCTCTTAAATTACAATGATCAAGCATATCTAAAAAATTAGAACATGGAAAAGAATAAAAAACACAACTCCAATCCAGTAAAGAGTGGAGAAAGAAATATTTTAACTCAAGAATAGACCATTCTATTCCCTCAAAGCATCTTGTGCTCTGTTCTCTCCAAATACACTATAAGACACAATGTGGCAAAGCCCTCCACAAATCCATCTTTCGATGTTTACCAAAAAGGACTGGTGCCTAGGATCAGGATCCTCTCCAATTCCTTTGAAAATGAGAGTTTCCATCTCATGTTTAAGATATAGTTTTCATGAACCTAAACATGTATATATATGGTGCAACATCATTTAAAATTCTATTCCACCAAATAATGAATGATTACTAATTTTAAATGAGGTGGCATCATGTTCACCCTTGGATTTGTTAAATACTAGATCTTCACTTTGAATTGGACACTCTCTATTTCAAAAGCAAATGGGGAGTATTACTTTCCAAACAACCTTGCAAGCATGCCTACAAGTAATTGTGTCTCACATGGTGAATAACACTAGTATTGTTCTTTTTTACATGTTGGATAATATGTTTGAAAATCCCTCTTTGGCTTTACTTTCTTTTCCAGCCTTGAGGATATGGTATAATGTTTTGAGCTTCCTGATCTAATCAGGCATAATTCTTTGTTGTTCCTTATCCATTTTTGCTAATATTCACACATGTTTTTGAAGTATGTTTCAGATTTAGACACTAATGGGGTTGCTTTTATAACTGGATATGTAGGCTGCCAATATTGTTTCCTCAAGCATACAGCCGTT